>WKFP01014309.1:903355-1080305 GCA_011057875.1 Pterocles orientalis | reverse complement strand
AGGATGGTTGAAATCCACCATAAGAACCAGGGTTTGTGAGCGTGAGGCTGCTCCTATCTGTCTGAAGAGGGCCTCATCCACTTGCTCTCCCTGGTCAGGTGGCCTGTAGCAGACCCCCACTACAATGTCCCCTGTCCCTGCCCTCCCTTTGATCCTGAACCACAGGCTCTCTGTTGGCTCCTCATCTGACCCCAGGTGGAGCTCCACACACTCCAGCTGGTCTTTGACATAGAGGGCAACACCCCCTCCTTGTCTCCCCTGCCTGTCCTTCCTAAAGAGCCTGTATCCCTGCATTCCAACACTCCAGTCTTACGATCCATCCCACCACATCTTCATAATGCCAACAAGATCATAACCCCGCAGGCGTGTACACATCTCCAGCTCCTCTTGTTTATTCCCCATGCTACATGCATTCGTATAGAAGTACTTAAGTTGGGCTCCCAAGGAGGCTGGACCTCCTGTGTGCTGCCCTCCAGCCACCCTTGTGCCAGACTGTGAACCTTTTCCAGGCTCTGGGCATTTGTTGCTGGCTTTTCTATCGTTAAATACCTCTTGCTTGTTGCTCATACTGCGTGCACTAGTGCAAGTGCACTTGAGCTGAACTGTAGAGTCCACTCCTACCCTCAGCATAACACCCCTAGGTTTGTCTGTAATGGGCCTGGTAATTCTCCCTTCCCCCTTCGAATCTACAGTTCATTCTTGGTTTTGTATTTTTATAAGGCCTTATTTAAAACACAGTTGCCAAAATCTCAAAACACAATGTTCTTCCTATGAGTACTGATACAGTGTTATAACCAATGCTGCAAGCACTGCTAGAAGCATTAATGGAGGAAACACGAACACCTTTTCTTCCCTTATGCTTCCATAGATATTTTAAGAAATATATAATTGTTTATTTATAGGACAACTGCAAATCTTCCAACATCCTGTCAATTCTTCCCAGACAGCGTCACAGAAGCAGCACTTTCAAAGAGTGATTTAGCAATACAACAATTTCTCTAACAAAATAATGTACTTTTAATGACGTTTCTTTTTTTTGACAATGGCTTTTCATGTTCATTTACTTTAGTTATGCTGTGTTAAAAGACTATTCCCAAATCCATGAAGACAAGACTCATCTTTAAAATGAATCAATTACATTAAAAATATCCAACACCAGTAGTAAACGATGTTACTGAAATTTAAGAATAAAGTGAAATGATCTGAGGACATTTTAATAACAACGAGGGGAAAGCCCGCATGAGTTTCTCTTTTTCTGTGAAATGCCTGGACAAAGGGCTGAAACAGATACATGGAGAAATGCCTGTGTAGCAGGCTCAATGTGCAAGGAATTGCTTGTTGCTGTAGTACATCTGTTAATTCAACCAACAATTACTGAAATTTAAAATACATTCAAATGTATTCAAATGAATTCACCCCATATACTTGCAGTATGTCTGTTTTCACCACATCCAAACTCAGCTGTATATCACAGCTTCAATGTTAGAGCAAAGTACAGCTGAAATTAAGAATTTTAATCTGATTATTATAAACCTAGAATACAAATTATTCCCTACCCTCCAGTATAGTCATTATCTCCTACATTTCTATTGTACAGAAATATCTTGTTACACCACAAACTTTTTCTCTAGTCAGCATATTCAAATCCATTTAAAGAATTAAGATTTACAATACACTATGTGTGACTGGTAAGAGAGCACATACTAGCACAAGCCTTCCAAAGTTCTTAGAAACTGAATTTTCTAAGTTTTTCAAAAGCAAAGCCTAGCCTCTGGTGTAATAGGTATATTTTTTTCTGCACTGGTAATACAGAAAAGGTTTTATCCACACTTAATAACTTGAAAGTTTTGTTTGCATAGACATAAATATTGGAAATAATAAAATTGGATTCATATACATTAATCCAATCACAGCAAAACAGAATAGGGGATACAGGCAACTCCCACTGACTCATGGTCTGAGTCGTGAGCAGCTATGTGGGGTGTTCAGCTTTTGTTGAGCCGCATCAAAACTTCAGGGTCTTTCTGTGTTACCCTAACAAGTACCTTAGAGAGTACAATCTTGATTGTTTGGACTGGTGAACTCCATAAGCTTATTTCTGAGTTTTCAGTGAATTTTCAAGTGGTGTCCCTGCCAGAAGGTTTTATGGTAAGTAGGCTGACATATGGTAAGTTGACATATTTGCTGTAACTGAAATGAAAATTAAAGACACACTAGAAAAAAGTTGCAAATTCTTAAAACCAGATATTCTTTACTCTGCAGAGGTTGAAATGTTAGTCATAACAGAAGCAGAGAAACTACCAAATCGCACTATTAGGATGATCCTTTCCTTGATGAATTAAAACACCAGTTATTTGAAAGATGAGCTCAGGTTGTTATAAATGCCTTTTTGATGCAGTAAGAGTGACTCTATATTCTGCCTTGAGGAAAATAGAGTAACATACTAAATTTAAAATAAATAGTGTGTGAAGTGGCCTTAATTTAGGGAATTAAGTTAATTCTTTTCAGAAAATTTGATTAAATCAAATACATGGATTCAATATGTTTAACCAATGAAGCTTAGATCTACATCTTTAACTAATTCAGGCTGTGTTCTTTGAATGTCATATACAGAAATGTTGTAACTGAGGAGAATGAAACAAGAACACTAAGTACCTTTGGTATAAAGAATATGCTTTGTATTTCGTCTGTTGCAGATTCCCACCATTTTTTAAAGCTGCAAGGTAACTGTTTCCTTTTCTGTTAGACCTGGAAGCTTTTTTTTTTTTTTTTTTTTTTTTTTTTTTTTTTTTTTTTTTTTTTTTTTTTTTTGGTACTTGAACGGCTCATAGTACAGTCTGAAGGCAGTTCCGGGGCTGTTGCATAACCTCTCACTAAGGGACATATTGCCAATTATTTTGCCTGAGGCACTAAAACAATCCTGCTGCTAGCTCTGGCTAAAAGAGAAAATGAAAAAAAATAAGAAAATATATAGTGAAAAATATTTTTATATTTTCTATAGAACATACTAAATCCTTTATGTCAACCATATTCTCTTAAGAGTCTAATTACTGCATTTACAGTTCTGTGCAGTTATGTCAAAGCTAAACCCAAACCATGACTGTGCTCACTTTCACTGCTGCATTTAAGGACTATTGTGTTCATAAAGGTTTCTAAAATCTTTATGGATCAAAATTTGTTTTAGCTGAACAAGTGTGTCATGTTATAAAATAGATGTTAAGCCACTCAGGAGATAAACAGTAAAAAAGATTTAGTTGAACTTATTTTCTTAAATATTTAAGTGATAAAGGAGAAGGAGTAAGCATTGTATCAATTACATTTGAAATAACTAAGAGAAGTTATGAACATGGGTGAAGCTTGAAATTACTTAAAGAAAAGCACTAGAAATAATATAATGAGTGGAAAGCAGGAAACAACATTCAGGCTGTGATTTTTAATGTGTCCTTGGGCTCTCCACTCTCTCCATATTTCTAGATTTTCAGCTTAGCATGGCCCAGGAAAGAAGTCAATATTTCTTGGTGTTCTGTTTTGAGCTGGGACAGAGTTAACTTTCTTGACAGTATCTAGTAAGAGGATGTGGTTTGGATTTGTGCTGAGGAGAAGGGTGATAACATACTGATGTTTATAGTTGCTGCCAGGACAGTCAAGGACTATTTAGCTTCTCTTCTGTGCCAATGTCTGCAGGAGAAGGAGAAACCAGGAGGGAGCACAGCCTCAATTACTAGCCCAGGATTCAACTTTAGGTTTAAGATTGAGACCCAAATTGGCCAGTAATCTATTCCATATCATATACATCAAGTCGAGTATATAGGCGAGGCTCTGCCTCTCTTGATCTGAGTCGTCTTTTTCTGGGTCGCCCATCTCTCAGTGTTTCTTGGCCACTTGGGCTCTTATCTCCATTCCAAGAGTGAGGTTTTGAGACTCTCCTTAGTCTGGGATTGTTAGCCAGGAACAGGCTGAGCTTTGGTCATCAAGTGGTGAGCAGTTCCACTGTGTATCACTCATTTGTATATTTTAATATATTACTATTATTATTGTCATTATTATTATTTTCTATTGTAGTTTAGTTATTAAAATGTTCTTGTCTCAACCCATGAGTATCTTTCCCCTTTACCCCTTTAATTTTCTCCCCCACTCCTAGGAGGGGAAAAGGGGGAAGTTGAGTGAGTGGTTGTGAGGTGTTTGACTGCCAGACAGGGGTTCAAAACCATGACACTTGGTTAGGACTACACTAGTTAATTAGACTGGGCTGGAACAAACTGTTCTCATGGTTGCTTATGTGACCTGTAAGAGATTTGTAAGGGTATAGAAATTCGAGAAAGCTACTGATTCAAGTATTTTTAGTGGAGGAATTTTCTTTAACGCCAGTATACCTGCCCATTATTTCTGACTACAGAGATTACTGCTGTGCTGGTTAGTATAAAAGCCAAAATTGCAAAAAATTAGCCTGTGTTTGAGCACTAGGCTGTGTACTGGAGGTTTATAACACCACAACGCTATGCCAGGTCTGGTCTCAAAGCAAACCCTCAAAACCGTCCACCTCATCTTGAGCTCCTGTTCTGAAGAAGCACATGTAAGGATGTGGTCAAGTGCAGAAAGCACATTAAGTGCACACTAAATTATATTAAACTACTAATATTGACCAGGTGTCTCAGTGCACCAGTGAGTATAGTTTATTTGCATAAGGTGGGAGTTGTCCTCAGATGTGCCAGATCCTGTATGTTTTAGAAGATGCTCTTCAGCTGCCATCAGGATCACAACCAATGTTTGTTGTATCCACAGTAGCTACACAAGTAAATATATCATCCCAGTAAGAGATCCCTGGCCCCTGGACTGACTGGTACATAATGTCTCAGATCCATATGACTGAGATTTGTTTCAATCTAGCACAATACATACATAACGTGTAATTATAATCTTAGATAGGTTTTCTGTTCAAAGTATTCAAAACAAAAAGAGGTGTGTCATATGTAACTACTATGGACTTTATGACTTGAAACTGAGAGTATGGGTTGCACATACTGTGGGCTGGCATTTGAGCCTTGAGGCGGCAAAGCCTTTTCTAGATAGCACAGGAGGATTATATTGGACATCTGCTGTGTCATTCTCCTCATTGCTAATTAGAGATTCCCTGGAATAATCTGTCTTCCAAGCAATGTCCAGGCTCTTTGTACCACAGAGAGCTACCTCAAGCACTACCAAAAAAAACAGAGAGCTAGCTCAAGCACTACCAAAAAAAGAACCATAAACAAAATAATCATTCAACAATGCAGACAAAAGGAGATCCAGTGTTCAAGTTCACTCCCTGATCCACTTTTATTTTGCAAAATTGACAAACTGTTTAGAGACAGTAATTTGCTCATTAAGGTAGTCACAGGACACTCCTCTAAGCAGAACTTAAACATATCTAGATACAGTTGGGATTGTGCATGAACAATAATGTAGGGGTACCAGGGACTGTTCTGCAGTCTTACCTCTGCTATCATGAGTAATATCTCCAAGTCCCTTTATAAATATGCCTATGTCCATCACAAAACTAGGCAGCAAGGACAAAGTATCTCGTCTTTCAAAACTTACAGAAAATTATCATTTTGAAACAAAAAATTATTATTATTTCAGTTCCTCTCTAAGCTTCAGATAACTCTTGAACAGTCTTATAGCCAATAATTTCTGTGCAACTATTGCTTATTTTGCTTAAATAAGATTTTATAACCATGGTCAGAAAATGTGTGTGCCCAATGGCAGTTCAAATTATGTTTAGCTTATGAGAATTGTCACTGAACACTACTGCACAGGGGCGGAGTATTTCCTGCTCACGTATTTATTTTGCTGAGCATGTTTTGTTTTAGTGCGTAATAGTGCCAGGCTCAATACTAGCACTGCACTTTGCATAAGAGGAAAATAAGGTTCAGAAAGATTTTTCTGAGGATTATAATGTTTTGATGGGAGTGAACCCCATTTTCCCAAAGTAGCTGACAACCCCTACACACTGATTGCCTGGTTGCTCTTGTAACATCAGAGCACCCCTGTAAGAAAAATTAGACATTCTATATTTTTTAAAACCCTACAATCTTTTGTCACATTCATATGAATGTATAAACAGAATACATGTCTGAAAGAGACAAATTGAATTTGCCTCTTCTGTTCAAATTTAGTTTCTTGGAACCGTAGGACACATAGCACACAAATTGAGCAGACTGCTTACCAGACAGGAAAGTAGAAAGTTCATATGTAACTGTGACATTTTGAGAGTGAAAAAGCTTAGTATGCATAGCAGCTTCACATCTATATTGTGCATTCGGTGGTAAAAGGACATATGGAAAAAATAGAAATGTCATTGCATTAGTCACTGGATTAATGTTGTGGCTGCCTGTTACTATTAAGGTTATGACTTATACAGGGCAAATTCTTCATTCTTTCTGTTTATCAGCACTAGTTATACTATTTACATGTCTTTAGTTTAACTTTGTTGACAGCAAAGTTGTTTCCTCTAGACTTTCACATTTATCCGCTCAAGCAGAGCTACAGAAGGAATAATTTCAAGTAATAAATAGCAACACAACATTTCTATGTGCAATGAACTATACTCTGTTCTTGTTTAATCTAAAGCATAAGAAATTTCAGGAATATATCCTTTACTATGGAGTATACTGCGTTTTGGGCAGAATAAATTTGGATACATTAGCAATCAGAACTAATAGACTAGGCAGTTTAAACGACATTTCAAATAATTTGTTGCAGTATGTATAAGTTTGAGGAAACTCCCCAAATGTTATGCAGAACATTGACCTATTTTATGACATCTTCCCACGATTTTCTTCTTTTTGCTCATGGAAAATACACATCAAATCTTATCTTTCAGTTATATAAACTAAAACTTCCCAGTTTACCTCATTAGTAATTTAAAATTCAGTACTGTCACAGTTCTCTGAAGTAACTCTTGTTCAGCTGCTGTTCCGTACACTAGTAAACCTGTGATACAGCAGATATCTAATATTGCTATTTTTATATCTATGTTGATTGACAAGTGTAATTATCTTTTTAAAAAAAGCTTGAGAGAGAATTGATCATGTGCTGTATGGTACTTATTTAAATCATTATGTATTTAAGTCAAAATAAAGCACGTCTCATTTTTTTTTCATCCAAAGTAACATGTTAGCACATTTTATTAATTCTACTTAGCAACATTTACGTCAGCAATGGGTTTGAGTGGTTTTATCATGTAGGCAAGATTCAGAATAAGTAAATCTTGCAAAATCACTTGCCATCGGACTTAACATTTCACATCCAAAACTTTGCCAAGGTTGTAGAAAAAAAATGAAGATATGGCACTGGCTTTGATAAATACTAAATCACAGGTGCTTTATTTCTTCCTTTTTTACTATTAAACAAAATGATTAATCTCTTTCACAAATATAGGGGGAAAAAGAACTTTCCAAATTCAAAACGAAAGTCAGAACTCAAATTTTCACATGGTCACACTTGCTAGCAATTTGCAGACTAATCTTCAAAACAGCATACAGTCATACAACTGTTATACCTGCTTCACAACCGAGACAGAAATGAAGCTTTGTACTGAGTTGTGCGGAGTGTAGGAGGAACATGAACAGGCAGTACAGTAACAAGAAGTAGGTTCAAAGTCCTGAGCTGAGGCAGTGGCTCAGGTGGCTAACCATCCTGAGAAAAGAGAGCTTGCAAGAGTCTCCATTTATCCATCAACTTAGTATGGAACTGCAAAAACACAGGTCCAGTGCAAGCAGGGACTAGTACCTAAACTACAAAATTCATCAGCAATAAGCACAACATGCCCAAACTCCACCTGGATCCAGCTGTAGTTAGTGAAGCCCAATCCAGTCAGCACCCAAGCTACATATGGCAGCAGGAATTGTCTGTGGAGCGGTCGGTCCTAAGTAGGAGGATCCGTGAGTCCCAGCCTGGGTAGGAATGCAGGAGGTAGAGCATTTCTGGGAAGCAATTCAAGCTCTGTCAGTCTAAAATCCAGGACCCTCTTTGCTTAGAGAGGGCTCTGTTATCTTCCCCTTCTCCCTCCCTCTTTTCTTTCTGCTCTTCTCTTAATTCCATTTCCTATTGAATTTCAGTCACTCTCCTGAGTATGCAGGAGCCTTACAAAGTCAGTGGACAAACACCTTGTTAAAACCTCCTTAGACACTGTGGAGACTGTGGATCTACCTTTCTCCACTCACTGAGGGAAGATGCTCTGAATCATCCTGACAAACAGATACCGCCTCTTTAAATATTACTAAACCTAAAGTACCCATAATAGAAAATGTGAATGCAGACAGGGAAACTAACAACATGGTCCCATTTTACACCAGAAATCTGGGACAGATAATAGAATCAAATTAAGACCAAGACCATTGTAACTTGCCTTCTTTAGCTCATCAAAACAGCTTTGCAGGATTTTCTTATCATGCATGCCATGCATTTTCTGACTGTAAGCAGAAAGCTTTTCCGTGAACTTTATTTTTGCTCTGCAGGTTTATAGCCCTAGTTACAAATGTGCAACCCACTTTTTAATCTATGCTTATTACAACCTCTAAAAAAGTGAGAAATTCACTGGAGAAATTAGGTTATGGACAAGATTCTGAAAATCAGCATGAATATATTACAACTCTGTGTCCAAAGTTTCGTGCGGTAATCAAAAAGAACAAAACAAATAGTATAATTCAGTACAAGGAAAGTCAATTTACATTGTTAGGGTTTGGTTGTTCTTTTTCTAAATTAACAGCATGACATGTTTTATAATTACACTTTAGTCATTCTGCTATGGTTGTGTTTTAACCAGCTTGCACAACTGCTAAACAATTACATTGTCTTCAGCAACATGTTGAAGGTGTTAAAGCTTCAGTGTATTAAAGTGAAAAGGGAATGTGTCTGGCTGCAGTACTGAGGTAAGAATGCTATTTCATTGATGTACACAGCAATGTCAGAGCAGATTCCAGGTTTTTAAGACAGATGTATACAAACCTGTGTAATATGAAGAGATGCTCAAACTCAGATCCTGCTTCTTCAGCAGAGAGAGCTGCTGTGGCCACATTTGTAAAGTAGCAGAAAGAGTATGTGAAGCTACAGTGTCTTGGTACCCTTGAAAATCCCTCAGAAGTGCTAAAGGTGACAGAAACATCAGCCATTTCTACGACTGAGGCAGGGAGGCAGACCACTCCACCAGGAGAGGCATGAGAAGCTGAGTTCTTCAGAGACAGATAGACACCTGCAGTGGGGAGCAGGACCTGACAGAAACAATTTGAAACAGCTGGTGTGGGAGCTTTACCTATAATTTTAACATATAGTCTGCCAAACCAGTCCTCAGCATGTCTCCTCCTAAATTCATAAACAGACAGGTTAGGGGTAATCAGAAGTATGTGCTTGGAAATGAAATATTCAACCTACAATACAAATACACTGAAGAAAACACTGGTACTAAACCCACTAGAATTCTGAATTATCCATGAAATGATAAATGGGTCCCAGAACTTTTTTCCAGGCAATTGCCAAGTATATTTCTATGTGGAAGAGGAGGCATAAAACCTTTGGGCAGAGAATGCTCTAAATGCCAGAAGCTATAACAGACAAACCTTTATTTGCCAGAGTTGCATACAATTTCCTGTGCACAACAGCTGAACATAAACTGTTATGTGCTGCTTATGCACAGTTGTACATAAATAACACAGGGTTCATGCAGAGCTTCATATAATAAAGTTTATGTACAAAACTTTTCCACCCCACTAACTTTTTGTGCATACATTTGTAATAAATTGAACCACCAAAAATAACCTGAAAGGCAATTAAAAAAAAAGCAAACGAAAAACCATGCTACGTGATAGATAATATAATTCTGAAGAGCAAAATTTTGTAAAATTTAATGTCAGAAGGTATCCAGCTTTTTTAAAAAGTCTTCTCTGCTTGGTTTTAATCACACTTTGTAACACTTCCTAGTTACACAATCGCCAAGAGGAAACCTCTGTTGTGGAGTTTCTGGGGAATCTCAACAACAAATTCTTGAAGATTTGTGCAGGGAGCTGGGAGCTTATTTATTCTATCCTAGCATCATCTCTTCCGTAGCCTAGGTGTACCCTCTGGATTCAGGCTTATATTTGATGAAAGTCTTTATAAACTAATGAAAATGGGAAGTTCAACAGCAATAACTCAGTTTTCCACCTGAACATACCTCATATAAAAACTCGTGTCCACGTTGCTACACCTTTCATTGCACTTCCTATGTATAAAGCACTATGACTGCCATAAATTTGTTAATGTAGGAGTATTGTGCTTTCCAATATAGCAGCATAACAGATTTTGAAAAAGAGGACAACTATTTTTGTTTGTCTTGTTTTCCAACCTCTGGAATCCCATTTCAAGCCTGTAAAGGTAAACCATGGCACTATTTGTAACTTCTGCATATTTCAGTGTATTGTTTTACAAGCCCCAAAGGTTTCTTTTCACACTTCATGTTTTCTGTTGTGATCTCTACAGATTTCAGCATTGTGCTATAGACATTGTATTACAGCTAAAACATTTACATAGGTCTTATCTTCTACAGTTAAATTATTTTAAATTAACAAGCTCTTGAGGAATTTATAATTTGCTACAGTGTGGTTTACATTTTTATTCAGAAATTGACTCATCTGTTTCATAACTAAAAATAAGTAAGCATGTATTTTTGCTCTTTATGACTTGGGGCTTGCCTGGGTTTTTTGTGTATTAAATTAGATTTCTTAAAGAAAACAGAATAAATGGAAGAATGTTAAATGTTCTTTTTTAACACAAGGAATATCTAGTCATCCTAGGTCATCTAGTCATCCTAGGTCACCTAGTCATCCTAGGTCTTGGCTTATAATGAAAATTCTTTCTCCTCCTCCAGGCCCAAGAGAAGCTTCAGCCATTTCTTGAAATGCTCCTTTACAGATTCTCCTTAATAGAGACACAAATCCAAGGCTTCTAAGAATGTCTACATTTGCTTGGAGTCCTCCTTACTACTCCAGAACCATTTTCTAGTATCCCTCATTCTTAATGTCCCACATCACAACAGTACTATTATTATTTAGTTATTGCTATTTAGTTTTTAAGAACGTGACAGCTTCTTTAGCCAAATTGTCATAAATGGGTTAGTCTTCAGAGCTGCTATTTGTCTGCAAGTATTAATTCAAGTTGTTCCAGAAAAAAAACAAGATTGAATTTTCAGAGATTCTTTGCTAGTTCTGCCTAATGAAAAAGAACATTTGTCAACATATCACACAGTACAAACTCCTGTGGTGCTCCTACTCATGCTCTCATTCTGAGAGCATGTTTAATCTCTGCTATCAGGACAGACATCTTCGTGACTTAAGCAGCTTCTGGATGCATTTGGAGTGTGCCTTTGAGACACCAAAGGATCCACACTGCTCGCCCCAACAATAGTTGAAAGAGAGGGATAGGTGTTCAGGGGAAATACTTTCTCCTGAGAGAAGCAATCCTGTTTTCATTGATAAACAGGAAAATGAACACTCGTTTTAAAGCACTTGCTGCCCTAGATGCTGCAATGTAGGCACAACACAAAGGTCTAAATTATCCAGACTGTATCCCTCACCATAGTTCATAGCCCAAGAGCAGGGAGGGAACCTGAGTGAGGCACGAAAGGCACAGCGACAGAGACCTTTCCATCACCTCCAACATCCCAAGAGGGCAGTCAAAAGACAGTGCCCAATGGTAGCATTTGCTTTTCATTATCTCCTTTACCTGCTTCTTTCAGTTAACAGCACTCTTGGGTCTGTTTTCTGATCACAGGATTACTAAAATATTCTGCTTACAATCTTTGATAAGTCTGAACTTAAAAAATCCCAAAGGGTCTATTTTTTTTTAAATTTAAATATTTGAAAACTGAGACTGGAAAAAACTGGGGGCAGAAGAGACAGATTTGGAGGATTTAATTTTGCAGTAGGGTTTTTTGTTTGGTTTTGTTTGTTTGTTTTAAATGATCACAGTACCAAACTCTTTGCAGCCATGCACAACAACATCATTGCAGCAGCAGTAGCAGACTGCAGCTTGGAAAATTAAGGTTGGACATCAGGGGGAAAGAAGTCACTAGGTGAGTAGCATCTCACTGGAATAAGCTGCACAGAGAGGCTGTGAAATCTCTCTCCTGGGCAGGGCATCTTGAAGACTCTGCCAGACAGAGACACGGCTGCCCCTGTGCAGTCCCAGCAATAGCCCAGGTTCACGCAGGAGACTCCAACCAACACTTCTTTGATACTATGAAATAATTTCAATCCCTTACTACATCCTAGAAGTAATAATAGCTACTGTCTTGTACAGGAAATAAATCATTGTATGCTTAAGAACTACAGTGCCTTTAAACCTTAGTGTTAAGAATAATGCAGAAAGAAACAAAAATCACTATATCCTTAGCTTCTGTTGATTGTATTTATACCCTTAATATTATTTTAACAATGCTCTTCTGTGATTTAATCACTGTTATCTTGTGGATCAAAGTGGAAAAAGTCCTTTATAATAGGACCTGATCTTTTAAAGCTGTAAATGCTGTACAGTCTGTACTTTTGATTAGCAAGAAAAAGTAATGTGTAGCAGCAGCTTTTGAAAATTACAGACCTTATAAGAAAATAAAGGACCATTGCATAGACAATGACAGAGAAGCCCAGCTCATTATTGATTTGACAAGAATGATCCTCATGGTTTGATTTTCCAGAAGAACTGAATGCATTTGAACTCTTTTATGCTCCTGATAATTAGCTTTACTCAGACATAAATTCAGGTCAGAACTGCAACCAAAAGTATAAAAGCAGAAGTTTCTGTTTGCAGGGATCTTTGCTCATTCATGATTGATCAAACTGATTTCTTAAATAAATCCTTATTACTCTAACTTTTTTCAGGGTGTTCCTTTTTAAAGGTCTGCTGACAAATGAAAATAAAACCTTTGCTCCTCCACAGACCAATAAACAGATGGAAACACTGATGGAATTTCTATAGAAGCACATTGACAGGAGATGAGATGGCTTACGATGAGGAGTGTTGTTCCTCACTGTGGAGCAAGGGGCTGTGACTCAGAGCTGATCCTTCCTCTGCTTCTGTCTCATCAGACACAAATTTCTGTACCTGGTTTACTTGGCTGTTCCTGCAAAAATTTCTTGTAAACATACACCTCACTTGCAAAAGAGTTTTAGTTCTACTGACCTTTTTCCTCATTTATTCACTTCCCAGAGATAATTTAGAAAAGGAGTTAACTGCTAGATTTATTAATAGAAGTAACATGTTCCCATAGGATGTCTCAACGTTTTGGAAAATAAAAATCGGAGTGGAAGTAAACTCAAATGGAACCTGATGCCAAATTATGTATTTGTCCAAATAGGGAACAGTAATACAGATCAGACTAGATTTATCTAAATGGTTTCCAAGATGTCCATAGTGACTGTGATTTTGTGTAAGACCGTTCATTGCAGCAGAACTCACTATCCTGCCCCCAGGAAAGATGCAAATTTCACAGAGTAAGTTTTAGGACTGATTTATCCATTCTCATAAATAATGTGTGTCTTAAGCAACAAAGTAATGAAGCAACAAAGCAATAACCCAGCAAAGCTTCAGCTTCTCCCTTAAGATATTTTTAATATGTGAGTACAGAGCATCTAGATACAATAGAAAATATTTTAGATCACAATGAAGAAAGGTATCTGGTTTCTGCATGGAAATTTCTGCATGCAAATTGAGTAAGTTTGCCTTTTGCAAATTTAATGTGCACTCAGCCAAAAAAACTTCTTGCCATGAATGGCTAAAAAAGCTAAATATTAAAATCATCTTGTTTGAATGGCAGGAAGGCATTGGATGAATGACAGGATGCTAAATAATAATTAAATTTCAGGTAATGCAGAATGTTAACCTAAAGAAAGAAAATATCAATAACAAATACATGAGAAAATTTATACACAACCTTTCCCATAGTTCCCATCCCATTTCTCCCTGCTGATGGTTAACTTTATAGAAATAATAACTAAATATTAAGTAGTCAGAATTTTAGCTATAAACTGTTGGAAAATATGAAGATTTCTGGAAATACCATATAAGAATAGAAGAAAATGAGTGCAGTGCAATGCTAATAGAGATGGAGAAGTTTTTGTTAAATTCATCAAATTGATATGAATGGCTGCAAATTAGAGTATTTTGGACCTTCTTAGAGTCACAGTTCCATTCGATACCTAATGTAGTTAAGTGTCTAAATACTCTTGTGCATTTAGGCCCAAGATAACTGGCAGAGAGCAGACAAGGGTCTGAACTGAGCAGAGAATAGTCTAAGAATAAAGACTTCACAAGCAGGTGACGGTAGACCGAGTTGGTGCTGGCAGAATACAGACTGTCGAGAAAAAAATCTATTATTTCCACTATGCAGGAAAAGGTATTAATTTCTCTGAAAATATATAATCTTCCAATTTGTAAGAGAATTCTAAGAGTTCTGATTCAAGCAATCAAGGTTATTTTGTATGGAAAAAATATAGAGTGGTTTAAACAACTGCTGATGTCATTAAACGAATAGCATTATATCTAGATGAAGGTTAAAACCAGATATTGTTAGAGAACACCCAAGATGAGATGATAGGAAGTGATGGAGAATGTGGGAGAATGGTTATCAGCAGGATAAGGAGCAGTGTATTCACTAAAGACACTGTTGCAGAATTTATTAACATCACTGCATCTGCCTGCTTGCTCATAGACATTTACAACTGCGTCAGCTGTTACATATTTCATTCTCCTGGTCAAATAAAAGAAACTATCTTTGTATTGCTTGAAGTGTGGATACTCTGATTCTCAGTGCATCTTCTCTCCTCTTGCCTTACTCAATGTGTGTGTATATATCCTTTATCGCTTTCCCTCCTCTTCCATCTATTATTCATAAAAGCATCAGCTTGTAAAAAATGAAGTGGTGCTTTTGTTGTGGGAGTGGAGTGCCCGTACCAAGGGCACATTTAAACAGACTAGGTTCTTGGAAATTGTCAGCTGAGCATTTTCTGAATATTAGTTCTTCTTTGTTTTGGAAAATCTGGTACCAAAAAAAAAAAAAAAAAAAAAAAAAAAAAAAAAAAAAAGATAACACTTGGTGTTACTTTGGAAAAGAAACAAGAAAGGAAAAAAAAAAAGAACAAAAAGAAAAAAGAAGAAAAAAACAGGAAAAAAAGAGAAATTGATCGTGTATGTGACTTTGAATTCCAATGAAAAATGACAAAAAATATCCTACTTCAGATTTGTGACGTTTTCAGTGTCTGAAATGGACTTCATTTATAGCAGCTCTCACACCTTCTGAGAGTTCTACTTCAATTACCTGCATCTCTGTGCCCTTCCTGGTGAAGTGGTGATTGAATGTTAGAGGAGAGAAAAGCAGACCTTAGAAACATGTCAGACAGATCAGCCTCTAGCCTATATCCTTGCTATATACAGAATCACTTTGTCCGAGCCAGTAAGAATGAAACCAGCACCTCTGAAAGGTGCCTTCCTACCATCAACAGCTGATACACACTTTACAGATGTAAACTTATTGGTGCAGTTATAACATCTAAGTCCCAGTTCGTGTTCAGCAGATATAACATTAATTGCAGGAACAGCCAAGACACCTCTAATTAGGATAAAATCCATAGGCTGCACACGGATCTTTTGTAAGGGCTGCTGAAGCAGGTTAATTGGGAACTCCCTGGTGACAAAGGCTGTGTCTTGTGGTCACACTGAAATGCTTCTGGTTTAGCACTCAAGTCTTAATTTATACACTATTCACACCACCGGCATGATGATGCACATGACAGATCTGCTCTGTAAAATACAAACTGTCTTTTCAGCAGCGAAGTCCGGGGAGAAGGAGGGAGGAGTGAAGACTCAAATCCCAATTCTAGGTGCAACATAGACAAACTGCACTCTCTATCAGATCTGGCTCCTCCTATCTTGCTCTACTAATGGCATGCATGCTGCTGCTTGACATAGTAAGCAGGCTCTGGCAGTCCAGAAACAAGGATCAGCAAGGTTTAACACTTCAGAGTGAGGTGAGAGATTCAGAAGCAATTCTTCCTTCTTTGCCAGCAGCGTTGACTCCGTTTGGAGAAAAGCAGTGACAGCCTGGCAGTAGCAAGCATGACACAGTTTGGACTAGATGACACCTGTGAAGTAGAAGACTACCTGCATGCCTCCGCCTATACTCCTTTGGCATTGGAAGCTCATAGGGCATGTTTGCAAGGGCATTAACGGCTCATACAGCTGTGCAACTCCAGGAAGTGTTTGGTCCACTCTTGGCCTCTTCAGTTTATGGACAGTCAAACCACAACATGTGATCCAGGCTTTGTCACAGTCACTCTGGTTCAGAGGGAAACAGTATCCTTTGAGATATCAGGATGAAATGGGAATAACTGAATCACAGAATCATGAAATGGTTTGGATTGGAAGGGACCTTAAAGATCATTTAGTTCCAACTCCCCTGCCATGGACAGGGACACCTTCCACTACACCAGGCCTCATCCAACCTGGCCTTGAACACCTCCAGGGATGGGGCATCCACAGCTTCCCTGGGCAACCTGTTCCAGTGCCTCACCATTCTCACAGGAAAAAAAATTATTCCTAATATCTAATTTAAATATACCCTCTTTCAGCTTAAAACTGTTACCCCTCATCCTATTGCTACATTCCCTGATAAAGAGTGTTTCTGCATCTCTCCTGCAGCCCTCTTTAAGTACTGGAAGGCTGCTGTAAGGTCTCCCTGGAGCCTTCTCTTCTCCAGGTTGAACAATCTCAAGTCTTCATTGGAGAGGTACTCCAGCCCTCTGACTGTCTTCATGGCTCTCCTCTGAACTTGAGCCAACAGTTCCATGTCTTTCCTGTGCTGAGGACTCCAGAGCTGGACGCAATACTTCAGGGGAGGTCTCATGAGAGCAGAGTGAGGGTAACAACAACCTCCCTTGATCTGAAAGCTTTGTTTCATCATGTAAGACATATTCCAGACACAGAGACAGAAACAAAGTGTTGTTACCTCCTCTTCTCTTATAGTTCCCATGGCTTCAGGACCCTGTGTAGCAGCCTGTTTGCAAACCATCAGATGCAGAACTGTTCATCACAAGGACTGATTGCTAAGACTGCATGTAACAGCGACTCCGGGTAGTCTAAACTTCCATGAACATCTTATAATTATTTCAGTAGTTCCCCCAGTTTACATTTACATTCAGTCAGGAAGGGCATGATGACACAGCTGAAATAGCCAATAAGCCAATACAAATATGTCCACTTTCTAGTGATTTAATTACTATCTCCTCATGCTCGAGGTACTCATCATATAGAGTAGGATATGGAGACAAATTATAGAACTGCTGCAGGTGTGGTGCCTCTCACACAGCACAGGCAAATCAGCTCCTTTTCGTCTGGGCAGAGATCTCAAGAGCACTGCTGGTAACCTCTGGTGTGGGGTGGGGAAGGAGATTGATACAGCTGTTTAGTGAGAGATTAGATCATCTTGCCTTTGCAGATAGATTTGCCAACATAGACATTTACTTCTGAATTGTGTGGTTTATATTGCTGTGTCTTTTCTGTGTCATTTATCCTATCTGAGTCTGATAATTTCTGGAAGGTTTGATGCCTTCATTGCCTCTCCGAAGACTTTTCTTAGGGACTAGCCAACCTTAGGCAAGCCTGCTGTGAAAAAACTTTTTTCCTCAGACTATAACTTGTCTGACAGAAGAGCAGCCAGTGGCATATCACCTAGGAGACACGCAAAACCAGGGACAAATTTCTGCCTGGGTTGTGACTTTACACCCCAAGTGACATGGAAACTTTGAACATGGTGACTTTTGCTATGTGAGCAGTGTCCCCTTTGGCCTTTTTTGGATAAATATGTTTGAAATGTTCAAACTCTTCTGGTTTCCCAACCGTTCTGCACAACATTACAGACATCTTTAGAAAGGTGCCTAGGGGACATAACAGAATTACAGTTCTGGTAACTTAAGATATATGTCCGATAGAGATAGGCCTTATGAAAGATAGATTCTTGGGAATCTGCCATACAGAGGGTGGTTTGTTTTTTGATTTCTTTTGGTTTGGTTTGGTTTGGTTTTTTAGTAAGAGGAGAACTTCCTTGCTAGAGGAAGTACCCTGCTTGGCATACCTGATGCTAGATCTTGGGAGACCACATGCTTTTGTTGGCTCAGACTACTGTGGGGCCTTCAATCTTCTTTAGCAGGTGTTGAAGGGACAGAAACAATATATGGAACAGCGAAAGGGAGTAGTGTTTCTAACTATGGTCAGAAACACAAGCATAAAGTCATTTTGCAGACAATATTTCATCATTCCATCACAGAAGACAGACAGAGTGCCTGTATTTGTGTTAGGATAAGTGAAAGGGACCTACACTTAGGATAGCTTCTTGGCAGCCCTGCATGACACCCTGCCGTAAGATACAGCATGACATGATGATTCAAAATGCATTTGGGATGACGTTGTTGAGGCTGTACCTGAGGATACAGTATCTCATAGTCAGCTAATTGAAAGCACACTTGACTGCTACCCAGCATGAGTTAGGCTTCAATTTCAGTTTTTCTTCAAAAAAAAAGGAAAAAAAAATCTTTCCACCTTCAGGCATTTCAAAATGTGATTCTCATATATAAAATATTAATTTTTGATTGAACTCCCTGTGTGGCCTGATTGTCTGGGTAGAGAACTATACAGAATCATAGAATCATAGAATCATAGAATGGCCTGGGTTGAAAAGGACCAGAGTGATCATTTAGTTTCAACCCCCCTGCCATATGCAGGGCCGCCAACCACTAAACCAGGCTGCTCAGAGCCACATCCAGCCTGGCCTTGAATGCCTCCAGGGATGGGGCATCCACGACCTCCCTGAGCAACCTGTTCCAGTGTGCCACCACCCTTTGGGTGAAAAACTTTCTTCTAATCTCTAACCTGAACCTCCCCTGTCTTAGTTTAAAACCATTCCCCCTTGTCCTATCACTATCCACCCTCATAAACAGGCGTTCCCCCTCCTGTTTATAGTCTCCCTTCAAGTACTGGAAGGCCACAATGAGGTCTCCCTGGAGCCTTCTCTTCTCCAAGCTAAACAAGCCCAGTTCCCTCAACCTTTTCTCATAGGAGAGGTGCTCCAGCCCTCTGATTATCTTAGTGGCCCTCCTCTGCACCCGCTCCAAGAGCTCCATGTCCTTCCTGTGCAGGGGGCCCCAGGCCTGGACACAGTACTCCAGATGGGGTCTCACAAGAGCCAAGTAGAAGGGCACAATCACCTCCCTCTCCCTGCTGGACACTCCTTTTTTAATGCAGTTTGTATAAATAACTGGGGTTGCCCCTACCCAAGTGCAGCACCCTGCACTTGGCCTTAATAAACCTCATTAGGTTTACATGGGTCCACTTCTCCAGCCTGTCCAGGTCCCTCTGGATGGCTTTCCTTTCTTCCAATGTGTCGACGGCACCACTCAGCTTAGTATCATCTGCAAACTTGCTGAGGGTGCACTCGATGCCATCATCTAGGTCATTGATGAAGATGTTAAAGAGCACCGGTCCCAAGACGGACCCCTGAGGGACACCGCTCGTGACCGGCCTCCACCCTGACACAGAACCGTTAATCATAACTCTTTGGCTGCGTCTGGCCAGCCAATTCCTTGTCCATCGTACAGTCCATCCTTCAAATCCACACCTCTCCAATTTAGAGAGAAGGATGTGGTGAAGGACCATGTCAAAGGCTTTGCAGAAGTCCAGGTAGATGACATGCATCGCCCTTCCCCTGTCCACTGAAGCCGTCACTCCATCATAGAAGGCTACCAGATTGGTCAGGCAAGATCTGCCCTTGGTGAAGCCATGCTGGTTGTCTCAAATCACCTCTTTGTCTCGTATGTGCCTTAGCATAGCTTCTAGGAGCATCTGTTCCATAATCTTCCCAGGCACAGAGGTGAGGCTCACCAGCCTGTAGTTCCCCAGGTCTTCCTTTCTCCCTTTCTTAAAAATGGGAGTAATATTTCCCTTTTTCCAGTCTTCAGGGACCTCCCCAGGCAGCCAGGATTTTTCAAATATAGTGGAGAGTGGCTCAGCAACCACATCAGCCATCTCTTTCAGAGCCCTAGGATGGATATACATAGTATATATACATAGTATTATAGTCACAGTAACACTTAGATAGGCAGTATATGCCCACTGACCCTAAAAGTAACATGTACTCAGGTACTGTTACCAAAGGCAGTATATGTGTAAGAAGAGCTATAATATTTACCATCACCCCTTTATAATCTTCAACACAGAGAATATCTTCTCTCCTAATATTAATGGCAGATGAATAAAATCCATAAGAGCCAGAAACATGGATTCATGGTTCCAAAGCAATCTTGAGTGACATTATGCAAGTAGTGGAGATGTGTTCCACTGCCAAGAATTTCGTGTAGCTCTACTGGAAAAGAATCAGGGATTTACAAGAGTGGCATAAGTCTAGTTTCTCATGGCTAATACCAGGTGTTGTCCAGAGATCAGGAGGCAACATCTGGTCATTGAGTTTTGTCTTTTTTGTAACAATGTTTCCTTATGTTAGTCATAAACAAGCATCAAAAGTACTCTGTAGCTCTTCTTATTTCTGTCCAAGAGCTTTCATCAGTGTAAATTGGTCATGCCATATCTACACAGGTGCAGCTGAAAACAGAATGAGTTACCTAGCAACCTCATCTTCATTAAAACTTGAAGGAAAAATAATTGTATTTAATAGAAGAAATCTTTTCTAAATGAAAGGATATGGCACTTCAGCTTCACTTCCTAAAGACTGCTCAGTCCTTCCCTTGTTCTTGTTCCCTTCATTTGCTGTTAGTTACACAACTCCTTTTTTTGCTCATAGGCATCAGCATCAAGTATTTTAAAAGTGTACTCTACTTTTGTTGAAATTCAAGGTCTCTATGCCATGATACCTCTTTTGTACATTTTGTTGAGGGGTTTTCAAAAGACAGAATTAAGAAAAACACATACCTCAGAGCTGAAAATATATTCAGTGGATTCAAGTTTAAAAGTTGACGCAGACACATCATTAGAAGGAACGAATAGCTTCTCGCTGTATTATTTAGAATACCTGTCTTTATAATGCATAGGCTCAACAACTTTTTTTTTTTTTTAATAAGGTTTGATATAAGAAATATTCTGGTCTTATGTTTAACCCTGTGCTGATGTGCAGGATGGCACTTCTAAAAAAAGAGCTCTAAAGAAAAAATTATTCTGTGCATTGGGCAGCAGCTTCTGTCAATCTCTAGGCATGGAGGAAAGGAAGGAGACTGTTCCAGATCTGCAACAGGAGTTTAATGTCTGTCTGTTATGGTATATGTGCCTGCATAAGATAAGAATAAATTTTAATGAGCACATAAGTACAGAAACTATGAGGCTAAGGAGAGCTTTCTCAATGGACACAGATGATTGAATGAAATAAGCACAGTGTAGACCCAAGTTATGGGACCGAAATTACATTAGAACACCACTTAGTCAAGTCTCTTAATATAGAACAGGGTGCTAATCTGAGACTAATCATAACCTGCAAGCCAGGAAATTAAATCCAAAGTCTCATGAACAGCAAGTGCTATTTTTTTTCTGTACATGTCATTGCGTGTACACAACACACATGAAGTAGTGCTTTTCTTTTTGTTTCTCACAAGATAATAAAGAAAGACCAGTGTGGATATCGGAGCCATGCACAAGGGGGCTTTAGCGTATCTAAGAATTACACACTTAGATTCTTTCATGTTATTCTATAAAACTAAAATCTGTAAGAGCTAAAAACAATCTACCAAAAAACAAAAAAAAACAACAACAAAAGCACAACAACAAACCACAACTAAGTCTCACAATTTTGTAATTACACATGGTCTTCTCTACCATCTACTCCCCTAGATTTCTTCCAGAACCAATCTGTTCAGGATTTGCAGCTCAGAACCACAAAAGCAGTGATGAGCTGGTAGAAAGTACTGCGTAAAAAACCCAGGGAACATTAACCACTTTAAATAATGACATCTTCCAAAGCAGGAGAGTGAATGCTTATACCTGCAGCCAACTACTTCCCAGTCCCCTTTTCTGACAGAGGGGAGCTGTTGTCATCTTGACTGCAGAGCAGGAAAAGGGGCCTCTGAAATTACAGAGCAGACAATTTTGAGAAAACTTTATTTTTTGGTTCGTCAGAATGCTCTCTTTACTTATTTGTAATAAAGTGATTTCACATGAAATTGTATTAAATTAGGCAACTACTGTTCTTGAATAACCAAGGCAAATAGTGTGATAAGTTAACTCCATAGATTATTGCAAATGCATAAGGATTCACTGTTAATTTTGCAAGCATCTTTCTACAAATAAGGGTGTTTATTTATGTTGATACATTGATTAATGAGATCTCTGTGTACAGTTACAGTACTACTTTTGAACCTTGGTCTGACTGCAAAGGCAGTATGGATCTGTAAAACAAAGTCCTGAGGCCACATCAGGCTCTGACCTGTAACTTTTTATCACTGTTACGTTAATCATTTAGTCTTGCATATGGCACAGCTTCATCCCTAATACTGACCATAACTGTTGCTTTCCGAAAGTAAATAATTTGCACTTACATATGCATATACGACTGTACATATACATGTATTTTTGTTTAATAAATTTATTAAATACTGAATAATATTTGAAAATCATTAGAGGCAACATTTCTGTTTTTTAGAAATCTCTTCAAAAATTCAAAACCAGGTAAATTTCTGTTTTTCTCAAGCTTTGAAATTTTTTACAAGTTCTGCATCTCCATATATGTCTTTATTAATTTTTCATTGATTTTAGATTATTTTTCCAGTCTTTCAGGTGTACTTGCAATTACAATAATTTTCTCCACAGTCATTTCCTTTATTTTATTTATTACAATTATTTATACATATAACTAATGAAAATGTTGAACACTGTCATACATCTGTTGCTTAGGGCATTATTTCTGTAAGTATCATAATTTCATAGGTCTTGAGAACAGTGTATCTACTGGCTAGGGACTCCAACACTATTCTTACTTCGTTAATAGAATTGACAAAACAAAAGAAACAGACTTGGCTCAGTGGCAAATCATGGGCTAAGGTAGTTGTCTACATGGCATCACCCACACAAATTTACCATCTAACAGATAAGATGTTGAAACATGTACCAATAGCAAACTGCAAACATGATGCCGTGCAGGTTTCTCTATACCAATACACATCTTAGGAGGCTTCTGAAGGTTTTTTTATAAAGTAGTCAAACTAATTACATGTTGGATTTCCTAATCTGCATTATTTTATAGGACTGTTCAACTTGCACCATCCTCCAATCCTGCCAGCACAGCTCTGTGTATATCTGTTGGTTTCAGCTTCTCTGGGTCCTGCTTCAGTAGTGGTTCAGTCAGAGCTTGCACATGAACATACATTCTAACCCATGATATAGCAAGGCCTATCACAATGTTTCCTTTGTTTTGTTTTGGGGTTTTTTTAGTAAAAATGCCATATAATTATAAAAAAATATTTGTAAATGTCACCTCTGTACATAGCTCAAATATCTTCTATTATCATCCTTAGCAAACTAGCCATCTCAGTGAAAATATACTGAAATCTGTGTTTTCCAGTGTGAAAATATGTACAAACATAATAGCTGTACTAGTGGATAGAAAAATAATTTTTAAATATTTTTAAAATTCAAATTGAAAATGCAATTATTAACTTGGGAAGGACCAGATCTAGAATTGATCTGGATTTAATTAGAATCTTTTTAAAATCAGGTGTTGTCCCTTTTGATTGGAATTTTTTTTTCCATAGGCCTCAGGTCTGGATACCTTGGACTGTTCTGACAGTGAAATTAGTTTCTTATAATTACTATGGAGCTAAATCAAGTGTGAACAAAGAATTCTGCACACAGTAGAGCCTCATATTAGAATGAAATGTGAGTTTTTGAAGAACAGTTCACAGTTTTAATATGATTTTTAGTTGCAAAATAACTATGTGAACATCATAGTCCGGCCATTTTTAAAGATAAAAATTGACAGCATTCGTTTAAGTAGTCAGATTTTCAAGTTACTACCTAATGTATATAATTTTAAAGAATTCAAATAACTTTGTCTAAGACTTTGCAAATAATTCCCATGGGGCACTGAGGACCGTGTCTAAAAAGTTTATTGCTAGATTTGAATCTGAAGGATCTATTTAACAAACATTTGCTGAGTGTCATTGAAAACATTTCTAGCAGCCTGTTTGAAAAATCAGTTCTTAAGAACTTAATCTGACACTAGCTATATATATTTGGAAATCCCCCCCTCCCGAGAACCTGGAAAGGTCTTTGCAAAATTTAAATCTCATTTAAGAGCTTGAGGCCTAATGAGATTTTAAACATTTTATTGCCACAACACTTTCTTGGCACAGGTGTTCCAAAGGGGGGTCTTATCTATTCATACTCAACTTCTTTTTAATAGTTCTAATTACTTTATTCCTCTACTACTAAGTAAAATAGAGATTAGAGACAGATAAATTTTCATTAAAATTTTATACTCAGTCAGAAAAGTAGTGAATAAATACTTCAAAAATCATTAAAAGCAAAGTGTTACAAAAAATCTAGTTAGTGTCTATCAATTAAAAAGCTCTAGGCATGAGATTGGATTGCTAACAAGCAGCAGGAATATTAAAAGGGACAAACGCCATCCCAGACAACAGTCATGTATTTATTTTCTCACAGCATATGTTTATATGTTAATAGTCATTAATGACAGCCAAACAATGCAATTTCTACTTTGTTTTCAGTGTACACTGTATGTAGTGTACTTAAATGATGAACTTATATTTCAGAATATAATTATCCCAGAAGTCAGAAGATTGTTTTATCTTTTAAAAATCTGATTTCAGGATAATAAGATCTGTTTTTTCTTCAAAGTACTAATTTTGCCAGTATTTACAATGCATGCTAAATGCCTTTACACAAATCTTTACACTTCAAAACTATCATGACTTAAGAATTTATCAGAATTATGATGCAATTTAGTATTTTGGAAAACTTGTGAAAATATGTCTGGAAGGAATCCATTAAAACAAGGGCAAGCTGGTTTGACCTGTCTCTATAGTCATGTTAATAAACTCACATTCTGCAGAGGCTGACACACAGGGAACTGGAAGAGTAGCAAAGCAGCACTGCAGGAGCAGAAATAAAACGATGCATTTTGTCCAACTCTTCTTCTAGCCCTGCAAGAGATGTTCAGTAAAAATAATAGAGCCTGGGAGAAGACATCTTTTTGGCTGGTTTTTAGTTTTGTTTTCTGTTATTTTCTGTTTGGGGGTTTGGGTTTCTTTTGGGGAAGACTTTTGCTGTCAAAGTATTTCAGCTTTATGAGGGTTCCTAACTAGCCCCTGCCCTTACAGTTAAATAAACTGAGCAATGTAAGAAATCCAGAAAATCAGTTTTCACCCCTACCCCAGTGACATTTTCAAATGTATTCTTCTATGGAAATCTAACAAGGTCAGTACTAGTTTATTGTAGAACTGTGTTGTGATACAGGAAATGTCTTTATGTTGTAATTCTCAGGCAAATTAGATCAGAATATCAGTAAAAATATTTTTTTCCTCTTTGTTTCAACCCTGTAAAACCATCATGGGTTCTGAAAACAAAACTCAATTCTTTCTCAGTTATGCACCACTACCCATAACAAAGGTTCTTCAGACTGAGTACTGCCTTCATTTACATGATCACAATTTTT
This sequence comes from Pterocles orientalis, assembly GCA_011057875.1. Classification (NCBI taxonomy): domain Eukaryota; kingdom Metazoa; phylum Chordata; class Aves; order Pterocliformes; family Pteroclidae; genus Pterocles; species Pterocles orientalis. Next base: position 1,054,579 of record WKFP01014309.1, on the reverse strand, counting down.
AGTTAAACCGTGGAAACACTTTTCCTTCCTGTGGGCTACCATTAAGGCATATCGACAAAAAAGTTACATGCCCTGAAATATTAAGTAAAATATTAAAAACTCTGCCAGCAGTGTGTGAACACTAGTAAAGAAAATATCAGTCGAGTTCTTATACAGTTGTGTTAGTTTGACAGTCCTGGCACTAGTAATAATTTTAGAAGATGCACTCTGAATATGCAAGATATACTCCAAGAAAAAAAAATATATGGAGTAAGAAAAGGAGCATTCTAATATAGTTCTTTTCAGAGCAACACCTACATCTTATGGAATTAACTTTTTCCTGTTGCATGCATATTAAATAAGTCACCTAGATAATGAATCCAAATAATTAAAATTTTAAAAATGCCTCTAGTTATTTTGTGTTTATAATTGCATTTCAAAATTATTGCACTTTAATTTTTTGAAATTTTGTTTAAGACAGATTGAAACTACACTTCCATAAATCAGATAACCTGGTAAAAGACCAGGGAGAGTTTATCTGTTCTCTGAACTATATTTTATATAGAGTTGTGGTTAAAAAGCTTTTAACGTGAATCTCTCTGTCCATTTAGGGATCATTAATAGCATTGCAACATAAGAAATATGTCTTCTGGTATTGGAGTTAACTTATAAACATAACAATAAAATGTTAATTATTTACAGATTGACACAGTCCTGTTTAACATCTTCATTAATGATCTGGATCACAGGGCAGAGTGCACCCTCAGCATGTGTGCAGACACCGCTAAACCGGGAGGAGTGGCTGATATACCAGAGGGTCGGTTTGCCATCCAGAGAGACCTTGGCATGCTGGTGAAATGGGCCAACAGGAACCTTATGCAGCTCAACAAGGGGAAGTGCAAAGTCCTACATCTGGGGAAGAAATCAGCACATGCTGGAGGCCACCCAGCTGGAAAGCAGCTTGGCAGAAATGGACCTAGGGGTCCTGGTGGACACAAAGTTGAACATGAGCCAGCAATGTGCCCTGACCGCAAAGAAGGCAAATGGTATCCTCAGCTGCAAAGTACTGCCAGCAGGTCCAGAGAAGTGATCTTTCCTCTACTCAGCACTGGTGAAGCCACAGCTGGAGTGCGGTGTCCAGTGCTGGGCTCTCCAGAACAAGAGAGACATGGACACACAGGAGAGATTTCAACAAAGAGCCACAAGGATGATGGAGGGACTGGAGCATCTCTCCTGCGAGGAAAGGCTGATGGAATTGGGACTGTTCAGTGTGGAGAAGACTCAGGGTAGATCTCATCAATGTACATAAATAAATACCTGAAAGGCGGGTGCAAAGAGGATGGAGGGTGGGATCTTTTCAGCAGTGCCCAGTGACAGGACCAGAGGCAATGGACACAAGCTGAAACACAGGAGATTCCCTCTGAACATCAGGAAACACTTTTTCACTGTGAGGGTAACTGAGCACTGGTGCAAGGCTGACCAGGGAGGTTGTGGAGTCTCCAACCTTGGAGATACTAAAAATGCATCTAAACACAGTCCTGGGCAACTGTCTCTAGGTGGCCCTGCTTGAGAAGGAGCTTGGACAAGACGATTTGCAGAGGTCCCTGCCAAGCTCAACAATTCTGTGATTCTGTGACTGTGCAAAACTGTCTCCTCCGATAACTGACATGACATCAGTTATATCCCCTCTCCCAGCATGACTTTTTACTGCAGTTTATTGCCCAGAGAGTATTTTTAAATAGTACCATGTAAACGGGAAGGCTATAAAAAATGTCAGGAACTCACCTTTCGACCCTGTGGGCCCAGAGACTGTAGGTACATTTGGAACTGGGACTATCTGCACACAGATGACTGTCATTCAGTTAATGTTTTTAGCACAAGTTTTTATGCAGTCATCTGAAGTTATTAGCAAGTTATTTGATTGTAAAATGAGTAATAGGCAGAGTAATATCTTCCTAATATATAATCCAAGCAGTGTGCAAGGACTAGGTGACCTAACCGGTTAACCAAGGGAATGTAAAATTTTTAGGGGCTGAAGTTGTCTGGTGTCTTCCTTTCGCTCCCCAGGCACCTTCAAAGTGCTTACTCAAAGTCAACACGAAGACAGGCAAGGAAGTTAAGAAAAACGTGAAGGCATTTGTCAAAGGAGGGCTATTACCATTCAAATCTTCCTACAAACATCTCCAGTAAAGAGGTGGTAAAGCTATTTGCTCTGCTAAATAATTCCCAGTAATAAGTATCTCTTTAAATTTCTTCCTCCCGCACCACCTCTCCACCTCCCAAATGTCAAGGACACTTGAGATTTGCAGCTTTTATGTACACTTAATAGTCACAAGTTTTCAGAAGTGTCACGATTTCTCATGTCTGACTTGGGATTTTTCATCACTTCTGATCAGCAGAACTAGAGATACATTACTTTGGTGCATTAAGCTGCAGATGGAGAGAATGCTCTCAGCCTTATCTTGTCTCAGTTTATAGGGGATAGACATTACCCATCTCCATACAGATAGAGAGAGATCTTCACTCTGAATCTAGACTTAAGGCCATTTGTCAGGAAATAAGACTTACAGATTTCTATGCATCCAGACAATATCCCTTCGTGGAAATGTAGCTTAAGACACAGACATTTGCATTCAGAACTTAAGGCTGAGTGAAAAACAGATAGACCTATTTACAGTGAACCAAAACAAGAAATATTTTTCCACTAGTCTGGAAAAATAAATCTTCAATATAGTCAAGAATCCAAGAATGTTATTCAACTGAAGACTAAGAAAAGGAGTAGACAAACATAAAGCCATTCAAACCAGTCAGCAATTATAAAAAGGATTAAAGGAAAGAGATGTAGAGATCAGGACTGAAGAGCAAGAGCCTAGAACTCATCTATAAGTAAGAAGCATATCATACAGAAGTCATTGTGGAATTTCTATATTAAGTGGATGAAGCAAAGCATCACACAGGCCATTCCTTTATTTGCAGATTAATTACAGCCAGCTGTAGCTTGATTACCCAGGTGGAACTGACCGGGACACACAGAGGTTGGACTTCTAATTTCTTTTTGGAACAGAGGTCTCACAGAATGTTTAACCTTGTGTTCTTTTATCTCTGAGTGTTAGGTTTGGGGGTTTTTTGTTTTTTCATTTTTTTTTCTTTTTCTCTCAGAAACTTACAAAGGAAAAAGAAAAATCTGAGGTGGTTTGAAGGATGGCCCCTCTCTTTCTGTCACCACTCAGAATTAGCAGATGGAAACAGCAGGCTTCAGGAACTGAGCTCTCAGTTGGTGTCTGAGCAATGTTCATGCCAAGAGAATTGAGAAGGCCACAGAGGAACCAGCTCCTAGCCAGCATTTGGACAAAAGCCATGCCAAGATGGTTAAGCAGCCTGCAGGGAAATCTGGCTTCTGCCAGGTTGTAGATGAAGTGCAAGGCACAGTGAAATGTGTCTCCCAGCTGGCACAAAGGCAAAAAATCCATGCCAAGGTAGTTGATCCAGTCACAGAAAGACTGTCTCCATTGGTACCAGGCCAGATATCAATAGTACAGTGTTGGGGACAGTTTTCAAAGCTCTCTTGTCTCTTGCTTCAAATATGAGTCCCTCGGAGCAAACAGAAAGGGTTCATTATCATTTCCTGAAACTCAGGAGAAAGCAGAAACATCATTCTTACAGCAACTATAAGGAAGAAATTTCTGTTCCTTAGCAGAACATATGTAAGGCCAGTGATGACATGCATAGCAAGAGGACAAAGTCCATCCTGTAGGCTGTTTGCATGCATGTCCTTAGCTTCCTTGAAATATTCTTAGATCTTTTTGACACCAATTAGTCATTTGCATCCAAAGGATGTAATTTTGTTGTCATTCTGTGAGGTTATTTCCACTTCATCACAGATTCAAATACAATGAGATAGTGTTTTGTATGTCCTATATATGGAGATAGACCTGCTTCTTTTTCTCATTGTCTCAGAGGAAATTATGGAATGGCTATAGTTTTCCTTAAAATATACTCCTACACATACAGAAATTGTTTGCAAGGAAGGGAAGGGAAGGGAAGGGAAGGGAAGGGAAGGGAAGGGAAGGGAAGGGAAGGGAAGGGACTAGTAATTCTTTTCATCTGCCTCTGCACCTTCACTGCCTTCTCAGTACTTGGAGAACCTGGAAGGAACTGCAGCAAGATACTGACTTATTATAAACAAATTAAGAATTTTCTTTCGGACAACAACTAATTTTTCCTTTCGTAACCTCTTTTGAGGTCAAACTTTGGTTCTTCCTTTTTTTAAGATTGCAAATTTGTTTCTGGTTAATGTTTATTAAGCAGTTTGAATGAAAGAGGGTAAGTTCTCTAAATTTATGTCAAGACTCCATGCTTGGGAAAAAATAATATTTTCTAGTATTGTCAACATTAGTTCTGAGCAATTTGATATGAAGGATGGTCATAAACCAGATTCAGAGCACAAACCTGTCCTACCTGTAGTCATCAAGGAGATAGGAAATACACACTGTAAAAAATGGTTGATCTTTCCAGGAAAGTCTAAAATCAATAGCTCATAGATTAAAGGAAATATTTTCTTGCATTATATTCCCTAGTATGGACTTTACCAGGATGGATTTATTTCACTTTGCTGCTCGTGTTGTTTATAGTATATTTGTCATAGTATCTGAGCATCTTATACTCCTTCAAGAATGAAGAGTTTATGTGCTAGGAGAGTAGACATGGCCTAAGGCTACTCATAAAAGGGTACAGGGTCCAGAACAGAAGCAGGACAGAGACTGCTCTATTCAATTATTTTCTTCAGTGTTAGGATCCCTCCTTTGCAATGAGATGTGTTGCTATTTTTGTTTCTTTACTGGGTGTCTGTGGCAAGGTTTTGTCAGTGGGGAGGCTGCAGAGGTGGCTTCTGTGAGAAGAGGTCAGGAGCTGCCTAAATGTTGGACACTGCCAGTTCTAAACAGCTCCAATGGATCCACTGCAGGACACAGCTGAGCCCATCAGTAACGCTGGTGGCACCTCTGTGAAAAATCAAGAAAGGATAAAATGCTACATGTCAGTGAGGAGTGAGGAGAAAAAAGCGCAAGAATCAGCCTTGCAAACACCAAGGTCAAGAAGGAGATGAGGGAGGAGGAGGTCCTCATGTACCAGAGCAGATATTCCCCTGCAGCCTGTGGAAAACACCACGATGGAGCAGCTAGTCCCTGCAGCTTGTGGAGAGGATCACACTGAAGCAAATGTGTCTGCCCTGAAGGAAGCTGCAGCCTGTGGAAAGCCTATGATGGAGCAGGTTCTTCTGACATAAATTGTGGCCTGGGGAAGACACACAATGGAGCAGGTTTATACTGAAGGACTGCAACCTGTGGAAAGAATCTGTGCTGGAGCAGGTGAAAAGTGTGAGGAGGAAGAAGCAGAGAGAAACTGCTACAGACTGACCACAGCCCCCGTTCCCTATCCACCCTGTGCTGCACAATGGAGGAAGGTGAAGGTAGAAGAGCTGGGAATGAGAGAATTTGAGCCTGGGAAAAAGGGTTGAGGAAAAGGTGTTCTAATTTGTCTCGGTTTCTCACAATCTAAATGTATTTTAATTGTCAATAAAGTAAATTAAGTCTACCCAAGTCAAGTCTATTATGACAACTGGTAAGTGATCTCCCTGGTTTACCTCAACCCATGAGCTTTTCCATCATATTTTTTTCTCCCTCCTGTTTAAGAAGGCAGAGAGAATGGCTGGGTGGGTCTCTGGCAGCTGGTCAAGGTCAACCCACCACAATTTACTTTTCTTTCCATCCTGATTTTCCAAAGGAAAAGTAGTTGAACCAGGCCGTACCCAGGGGCAAATCTGAGGACATGTTTTCTTACATTAATATTCTCCTTTGTAGGAATTTTCATCAAGAAACAAAACTTCTTTACACTTTTTGAGTCAGTCTTAATTATCAAATGTGCTGTTAGGCGGACAAATATATCACTTTGATGTACCAACGTGGAGTAATGTCTATGACTAATAACTTTGGGGTCATGAATTGAGATACACAAACAATTGTTTTATATTTGTAGAATAAATGCAATGAGTTCTTTGTAAACCCTTTAGTCAGAAAAACACTTAAAATTTTGTGATTATCAACACCTCAATATATTTCAGAGTGCCAAGAAAAGATAGTTTGACTGAAGTTACTAGTTTTCAGATTAATGAATGTTTGTTACAGCTGATATTCTAACAGTGGATTCCTAAATGTTGCCTTCTAAAATCCTTTCTTTCACCCATTCATACTCTCCAAAAATGTTTGCTTTGGAGATTAAATTTTTTCAAGCCTAGTCTAAACCTGCAATTTTTTAAATTTTTCTGCAGTGTTTAGATTAATACTGTTTCCTCCTCTGGAATATAAGAAGACTAAAATTGACTTCTTCTGTTACAAACTGCCTTATGACTACTTGCTGAAGAACTGTACTGATGAATCAGCTGAACCTAGAAAATTGGAAACTGGCAGATGCTTATTCCTTATTGAGAAGTAGTGCATTCAAGTGTTCCAGGGAAAATTGGGTTTGATTTGGCTGAGCTATGAAGGTTTGAAAATAGCACCTCTAAAAATGTCTTGTGCTAAAGAAACTGGTTTCTTTAGCATGTCTGACTGTGTTCTTAGTAAATCTTGTTGCACTGACACCCAGAGTGCAAGGGAAGCTCAGAGCACCTCTGAAAGACAAGATGGTTCCAAAGATTCTTCCTTATTCAACCTGTATTGGCACACATGCTGACATATGGACCATGTGCTCAAAGGCTCCCCAGATACTAATTGCATTCCGCTTTGTTTCATGGCTGCTAACCAGCAGAGAAACATGTCTTCTATTTTTTTTTTTTTGTAATAGTGCCAGGTATTATCTGCTTTATTGTGCATTTGGAGTTATGTTTATGCTCCCTTAGTAAAGCAGCTGGAGTCTGCTGGGAGGAGAATTGAGACTTTTCCTTAACTGAAGGAGTTACACACTCAAGGCAGAAGATCTTGGACACAGGGGAATATGGCTGAGACAGTCAGTTACAGTCACAAGAGCCTGTAACTCATGAAAGGACATTGTACAATCACAGTAGAGAGCAGGTAGCAAAAAGACTTCAGAAGGCATCTTTCCTGAAAGACCTAGGGCCTAGAAGAGTCTGAGTTATATTCGATGCTACTCATAAGGTGACTGGGTAGGGATAAGCAAGGACAATGGATAAGGATGTCTACAAGTAAATTTTCCTTGCTTGAGTCTTCTCTACTTGAATAATTAAACTTTCTCTTTTCGTTTAAGGAAAATATGTCCATTGAGGGTTTTAAAATATTTTGATCTTACAGAGGACTCATTAGATGAGGAAGGCACATCTACCTGGAAATTTTGGCTTTGGTGACACCAGGTCTCATCACAGTTAGAGCAGAACAAAAATTACTGGCATTTTTTAAAGCAGAAACATGTTAGGATTTCATTCACAGAAGAGAAAGAAATATTCTGAAGTGTGGACAGAACTGTTTGAACAAAGGTAGCACTTACATTTATCAGTGTTGTACATGTAGGAAGAGTCAGCACTTCCTTAAATGAAGGTAGTTATAAAACAGCAGAAAAATATTCATAAAACTATCTTTCATCAGTGCTACAGGATCACAATAAGGAAAAGCTCACCACGTGTGACACAACTTGGATTGTTGTGACTGGTTTCACTCCAGCATGCGTGGCCTTAGGGCAACTATTCACAGTAACATGTATTTCTTGAGGTTGTGCCGGAATTTTCAGCCATTATTCTTTTTAGATTGATGACTTTCAAAAATGCATTTTAAATCCTTGAAGTGAAAATTAATAGAGTTTAGGAAATGCACAGCACTTAGAGAGTTTAGGAAATAAAATGAAAGGTACTGAATGAAATATTGGCAAGGAAACGAAAAGATGCATTTTCTTTATTTCTTATAGCTTGTGAATTACAAATGAGTAGACTTTTAGTTGATAATAAAGTTTACATAGAGCTGATTAAAGATTTAATATAGCAATTTTAATATAGTAGTTAAGCAGACAAGCCTACAAATGAACTTTCAGAACTGTAGTTTCTGTGCTCGTAAAGTTCAAATTCCCAGCACAAAGGCCTCTGTAAAGTCTAAGCATGACTTCAATTCCACGTGAACCTTATTAAAAAGGAATTTAAAGGAACGCAGTTTATTTATGGATCTTGGGAAAGTCTTTGAAAAGAGGATAACATTTATTTTTGATCATTAGATGTAGATAAAATCTCCTGACATCCATGCAGACATAAAATAAAATAAAATAAAATAAAATAAAATAAAATAAAATAAAATAAAATAAAATAAAATAAACTCTTTATTTTCAAATTTGCTCTTAATCACAAAGTCCAGGGGAAAAAAAGAGTAGTATTTACTGTAGAGAACAATTCAAGGGAATTGATCTGGACTGGGTTTTCTATCTGCCTCTGACTTGACTGTATTTTCCTGTTAGACAGGCTTGTTCTTAATCATACGATCAATCAGCAGTGAAAGCACCCAAGTTTAGTGTCTCAAGAGTTATAACAATTTTGCTTGGATATGTATATTTATTCCAAGGCCCATTTTCTCTTTCTTTTGTTGATCTCACAAACAACTTGATATCTTAATTTTCTCAAATAACTTCTGACATTGTAACGACTAGATTTGCATTGGAAAAATCTTCTGAAGGCATTAAAATTTTTCTTCTTTTTAGTCAAAATAATTCATTATTGCCTAAAGAGATTAACAGTCTCAGGTCACTAAATTATCTTCCTTTTCTATTATCTGTAGTAAATAATCTTTACGAGTTGATAACTGTAAGCTTTCCACTCGTACCGAGACTATGCTGAAACTACAGCATACTTTGATCATAGTGCCTTTTTTCTAGTTTCTGATATACCACCTTTTTGAAAACTTCGTCAAATCTTTATGAAGCATACGCATACATATTCTCTCCTGCTTTGAAATTTCCTGTAGTGCTGGCTAGATAAATTCTCTGAATGGTTCTTCAGAACAGGCACATCAGAAAAATGGAGAGTAATGCATGCTGACCCACCATATGGGCAGGATTTCACTCAAACTCTTCTTTTCTTCTTATGAGACATATATACAAATCCCAGAAGCTATGTACACAGTTTCATGTTTAATAACATACTGCAGCATACTGTTCATAAGAGTATGTAGGCACAGATGAATCATGAACATAAACAGAGGGAGACAGATTGTATACATAGAGCCTCTCTTACTGTGTCTAACTCACACTGAGCACAGTGGATGCCAGTCCTTATGCCTGAGGCAGCAACTACGGTAGAACCTCTCTCCCTGTCCTCAGAAGCATCTTATTAACCCCAAAAGAGCTGCTGGTTTTGCATTACCTGCTGTAAGTCTCTGCATCGTAGACACCTGCAGGCTTCCTGTGAGCTGGGCCTTCTGCATGGAAATGATCTTCACAGTAACCCTGAGACACTTGAGCCCCATTCCCCTGAGCTACACACACAGACTCTGCCCCTCACATTTTCACTCGCAGCAGAACAAAGGTATCAAAGCTGCTAAATTTTGTTGTGGAGTCAGTTGCTGTGCTGCAGACAGGCACAACAAAATCTCTGCTGAAGAAGTTTGAACAAGGGTGGAAAAAAACCCAATTAACTGAAAACCCAATTAGAAAAAGAAGACAGGTTTTAAAAGATAAGAGTGGAAAGGACACTACCGACACAAAAGAGGAGGATTGTGAAAAAAAAAAGAATAGCGAGACAACACCAATGGCAGAAGCCATCTCTAGACTGTAAAAGGATGAGACAAGAAGAGTTTGCAGGGGATTTATTTTTCAGAAAGATCAAACAAGCAAAATCCCAAAGAACTGGAAAGAAGACCACCATCCTGTTTACTGTGGAAAAAACAGAGCAAAATTTCCTCCTTCTGCTAACATCTGGCCACAAAATAAAGCCACGAACCAGTCAAAGATCAGTTCACTCTGGCAAACACATGCCACTATTCTTGCAATTACTATCATACTCACAGTTCTGGCCTGTGTCTCAGGTACAGAGATTTAATGACTATATGACTTGAAGGAAAAAAATATACATGAGAGTGATCATTTTGCCCCCAAAATTACAAAGTCTGAGGCGAAAAAAGAATTTCAACCCAGGAAGAAGAAAAAGAGTCAATGCTGTGTAACCAAATTCAAGATGTTCCTCAACATGGGGCCTTTGGCTGGAGTCTGCAACAAGAGGTGAAGATCCCAGCATGCCGTGCAGTAGTTACCTCACCTCCATGCAGACATGGCACATTTAAAACATCCAGCCACAAGATGTCAGCACACTCAACAGGAATTCTTACAAAAAGAAAAATCTGTATGAATGGGATCTTTCTACATCACACATCTCTCTTCCATGCTAGTAGTGGAAAAACAGACGATTCTGAGGATTTACATGAAATATGGCATTCAGACTTTGTCTTTTAAGTGGAAATTGTGGTCTATCATGGTATGATCACAGCATCTTAATGAGAGTAAAATGCTCGGACAGAATGAGGAACATGCTTTTCTCTTTCTCTTCTGAAACCAAGGGATGTTGGAGAAGGATCTAAAACAGCTCATAAGCACATAAGATGATTTTTAGTAACAAAGTGAAAGTTATGGTCAGCTGCTTAGGTGTTTAAGACTGTACACAGTCAGCCTTGAAATTCTGCTTCAGTACCTCTCCAGACATGATTGCATCTTGGTAAAGTGTCCAAATACCTCTTTCACGGCCTTCATAATCACAGTGTCTATAAATCTTTAACTACAAATCGTATAGGTGTGCTCTGGCTTGTATAATACGTACCCTAAGTGGAGAGCATATGGGATGTGGGTGTAGCATAAAATAAAGTGATCACGGCCACTTTCTTTAAACAACAGTTCAGAATCAAGATGTCATGATATCAATAATGTTTTTCAATTTACATGCTGATCAAAATATTCAGTGAATTATTCCTACTACTGTATTTCTATCTATAAATATTCCTTGGGCAGAAAAATGCCTGAAGTCTTCCTTTTAAAATATAGTCAGAATTTCCTTCATGTTCTTTGAAATCTTTCAACATTTCACCATAGACACAACAGATGGTGTATCAGAGGCTTTCTGGGGAGATTGGGGTAGCTAGATTCTCTGACTTCCATATTAGGTAAATTAGTAGCCAAATGTGTAGCAGAGTTACTGGACACACGTATAAATACAAGTTACTTGGAAAAATCTGCATGCCTTCTCTAGAGGGAAGTTCTATAATGTAGATATTTTGGCATTTTTGTGATAAAGTCATCAAACATGAAGATAAGGATGATCTAGTAGATATAGTCTATCTGTATTTCTGAAAGACTTTTGACAATGGCCATTTCTCAAGACTTTTAAAAAAAATGAGTATTCGTAGGTGATTTCAGAGCTGTGGAACCTTCCTTAAATAAAAGTATTCGATTAAGAGATAGGAAGCAGAGAAAAATAATAAAATACTAATTCTTGTCTAGCAGAGAGGTCACTATGGAATTTTACAGGGGGCTGAAGTGGGACTTGTGCTTTCCAATGTCTTTATGAAAGTCCTGGAAAAGGCTTTCTGTAGGGAGCTGGGAAAGTTTGCCATAAGTACTAAATTATTCAGAATAGGAAAAATGCAGACTGACTGTGAAGAATTGCTGCAGAAGCTTATGAGGCTGATTGGGCAATAAAATGGCAGATTAAATGCAGTGCAGAAAAATGTAAAGTGATGCACAAGGGAAAAAAACACACAAATTCACATATAAAATTATGAGCTCCAAGCTGAGAGTTCTCACTCAGAAGAAAGATCTTCAGATGAGAGTTAGTTCCATAAAAACATCAGTTCTATGCTCAATAGCAGACAAAAAAGGTGAATCAAATATTAGTAAATGTTAGGAAAAAGAGTATAACAAAACAGAACAAGACAATGCTCAGTTGAACAAATAATTAATCACCTTCAAATCTGTGCAATTCTGGCCCCTGCTCCATTGTCCTCCCCTGTCCAAAAAGATACAGTAGAATTGGAAATTATTAGCGAAATAATTAAAACAACAAAAAACGTTAAAGAGGTGGATTTGTTTCCAAATGGATACAAAACTGAGGCATCTAGGGTGAGCTAAGACTCTTCTATCTAAAGAAGAGGGTGGTGGCACACTGGAACAGGTTGCCCAGGGAGGTTGTGGATGCCCCATCCCTGGAGGCATTCAAGGCCAGGCTGGCTGTGGCTCTGAGCAGCCTGGTTTAGTGGTTGGCGGCCCTGCATATGGCCACATTCTGGCCAACAGGTAGGATGAATTGATAATAAGAATTTTTTCTATTAATTTATCTGTTGGCTAGAATTGCTTCCAGGGTTTTTATTACCTGTGGTGCTGTCATTTATCATGTACATTTTGCTTAATAAATCACTTTTTTTTTAAAGAAAATAAGTAGAAAGCTTTTGAGAACAAAGTTTAGGAATAACAAAGATAGTGTTATGCTTGCTTAAAAATAAACCACAAAAATCTGCAATCTGGGTATCAGCCTATAATAATCATTATCCAGCTAAAAGTCTAATTGAAATTAATGAACGTTTTCTCAAGGGAAAGGTTTCAGGATTCTCTTCTATATAGATTATTTATATTATGCTCATCACCATAGTTTCTGAATGTGTTTGAGTAGCACATTAAGCAGTGTGACCAACATTGTCATGTTTTTTTCTTCAGTCTCTCTCTGGGGAGATAAATATATGCAGAAGAGTATCTCGTATCCTAAAGAAATTTTTCCAGGTAAAGAGGGGAAGAGAAGATTAAGAATCGGGTTGAGAAAAATAAGTTTAATTTTGTTTTGTTTCTATAAATATACAATTTCCTTCATTTTTAGATCAGTGAAATCATGGAAAAAAATACGTTCTACGATCGGACCTGGCTATTTCAATTTACAGCCTTGCTTTTGAGTATGAGCTTGATGCTGAATTAAGCTGCATGTACAATAAAGTTATATCAATTAATCTGACTCTCTTTCCTGTACTAGTGGTGGTAATCAGAAGACAAAAGAAAAATACAAATCACATTTTGTTAACGAATAATAAAAGACAATACGACACTGACCATGAAGTATTAAAGGTCTTTCAAAGATGAAAACTGAATGGTATCTTGTTACTAAGAAACTATGTTGACATTTTAAAATATTTAATTTCTTTAGAATTGTAATAGACTTGCAAAATAAAATATTTCATATACATGGATTAAGAAAAAAAATAAACATTTAAAAATAACTGTGAAGTTTAGCCGAAACAGCACCACTCAGTGTTCGACTCGGAAAGTATCTGCATATTTTTTGAACCGTACAAATGCCTAACATAGATTGATATGTAATTTTCCTTGCAAACCACTTCAAGATATTTTTTCAAGGAGCAGTTGCTATGACCAAAATCTGCATTTTAGAGTTGGGGCTAGTGAAAGAGAAAATTACTCATCTAGTAAAATAGCAAACTAACAGGTTTTAGAGTGCTTGTGGTCCACAATGCCTCCTCAAACAAAGGAACAAAACTAAAGCAAATAGGCCATCATGGTCTGAAAGCCCTCCAGTATTTTTTCTGAGCTCACGGTAGGAGTGGCTTCTCCTTCTATATTTAAAGAATTAAGGGGGATGGTAATCTTACCAGTAGATGGGAAATGGAGTAGTGTGTGAATAAGCATCCCACCCTGCATGTGAGCATGGCTGACCCCATCCATTTTAGATATCCAAAACAAAACGATGATTTCCAGGCTGTGTATATGGCCTATTAACAGGTAATATTCTATAACACATGAAAGGATGAATGTCATGTGCATATGATACTCAAGAGTTCTGGGAAGGATCCTAAAGAAGAGCCCCAGTAACACATACACAAAAACACTCCTACCCCAGATTGTCAGGCTTTTGTTAAAAACCTTGATGAAATACCGGGTTGCTTAGCTCCATAATATTAAAGGAAGCTTGATCTTGCTGTTATTAAACATGCCTTCCTTTTCTCAGTGACAGTCTGCCCATTCTAGTTAATGACAGCAAACACATCTGAATATTTATTATGTGTTGAAAATACAAATGTTGGAGAGAGACAGAATATAATAATGCTTTTTATTTTTCTTGAGGTGATCTGTCTTGGCATTCTAAGTGCCACAGATAAAAGCAGCAATAAAGAAAAAAAAGAAAGAAAAAAAAGAAATTAATATCTCAATTAAAATAACAAAGCATTACTGAATAAAGTAAACCAGGCTGAAAGCCATCCAAAAGTGATCTATGAGTGCATCCTGTAAGGTTACAAACCTGTGCCTTTGCCAGAAAAGAGAGCCTTTCTTAAGCCCCAGGCTGCAAAGGTGAATTTTTTTTGGAGACTGATTCTAGAAATAGCTCATATCTCCTAAGAGGGTTAAGAGGTATAGAGAGTGCCAGAATTTCTCTTAGAGGTGGTAGCTGTGTAATAAAACCACTGTCTATGGATCTGAGTGTATACTTCATTTTTTTATGTAATTTAGTATGGCTATGTGCTAAAGAAGACCAGAATTACTCATGTCGATGAATACCCAAATAATTGCCCTATGGCAGTTCTGTGTATTGTGTGTGCCAGATACACAAGTTAGATATGCAGTTCAACTGGGTCTAGTGACCTTTAACGTCATGCCTGTTTTTTATTCATGAATCATCACTTTGTTTAGCAGGCAGTTAATGCTCATTCACATTTCTTGCCTTTGCTGACCTCTTTCCAGCCTAAGTCACTTATTGCAGTAGATGACTGTTCTGAGGTGTGAGTGTAAGCCAAGGTAGAAAGAAGCAAGTTGCAGCTGTTCAATGACTCTTTTATTTAAATATTTACAATAAGCTTTACTCCTCTTGGAATTGTAATCACAATCACAGAGCTCTCTGTAGGAGGAAAAAATCTTGTAGGAATTCCTGCAAGATTTGTTAGTGTCTCCAAAATGTAATTGATTTATTTTAGATAAAGATGGACTGGAGAATACTGAATGTCTTCACAGTCTGTTCACCTGCTGAAGTGAGGGCTCTGGTCAGGATCTAGTTGCCAGGATTTGATATTCCTCCCAAGAGGACAATTCTTGCTAGACAACTTGTCTGACGATTTTGGCCTTCTGGTGTTAATTTTTCTACACCAGAGAAAAAAATTATTTTGAGCAAAAAGAAGCACCAAGTACAAACATATTTGTCAGACATTCCTTTACCTATTTTCCTTTCAGCTCTAAGTCTTCCCTCCCTTTCCCATTCTGTGTGTGCCCATATAAACTTTTCCCATTATCTTTTCCCTTTTTTTCTGTGGTCTTTCTTTTGTTTTGCTTGCACAAACAGCATTCATTTTGTTTTCATTTTGCACTTCTTGTTTGTGCTCTTTGCAGTTCCTCCTTTCAGGAGGCATCTTACTCTGTCTTACTTCCCTTCCACCTCCATCCCTCTTTTTAGTTTCTTATCCCTTTATTTGCAACATGACTATCTCTTTTTACACTTTCCAGTGTATCCTTTGAATGCATGTATGTATAACAGATGATCCCATCTTTTATTACAATTTTTAAGCTAAAGAGAGCTTCTAGCCCTTGATCTTCTTATCTCACTCATTCAGAGACATGTTCTTATGTTGTGATTAATAAAAAGTGTGTGTTGGAAGCTTTTAGCTATATAATAGCAAGTAAACTGACTTTTTTTTAAGAGACCATTAAAAAATTCATGAACTATCAACTCCCATATGGCTGCTATCAGATAACCGACTGAAAACCTAGACTTTTGGGGGTGTCTTGGCCCTTTGAGCAGCAACCACCCTTGTGGTGATCCACCCAGCCTTCTACCCTACCACATGTTCTTGACGAGTCACAGAGTCACTTCATTTTCATCCTCTTCCAAGGGCACTTGCTCTTGGTATGAGTGACACAGTATGATCAGGCTGGAGTGTGTCAGGGATCTGAGCTGAGCTGCCACATCACTGTGCTTGGGGGATGAGGCAGCCCTGGAGCAGCTTTTGTAGCAGATAATTTGTAGTAGAGGGGAACTTGCGACACCTGTACCAGAGTTAGGCCAAAACATGATATGCTAGATCTGGAGAAGATGGTAAATTGTTACACTTACCAGTGACTTTCACCTCTAGAAATTGGTTTAATGTCTTAGCAACAGGTTATCAGAATTTGCTTTTGAAAGCTGAGGTAAACACTGACATTAACAGGACACCAGTTTTTAGAGCTATTTAAAAAAAAAATCCATTGTATCTGTTGTCACTTATAATCTAGCAAGACCTTTATATGCATATTTATTGATGACATATCATTACCTATATGCAATAATAGCATTAACAGGACAAACACAATTCTCAGTGCTCAACTCGTAAAAACAGTAAAATGCTTTCTTCCAAACCACAATTTGGATAAATCCACGAGGGTAATGTTCACTATCTGCAGTAAACCACCTGACACAGGAGAGGCTGTGCCAATTAATATAGAGGGAATGACTGTTAGCACCACACATAGTAAATATTACAGACTAATCTTTTTTGTCATTTATCAGCTAATTTTATCCTTCAAAATTTGCAGTCAGAGTCTCCAGTATGCTGAAACAGATTGACCACATTCAGACGTTTACTAGCCTGCAAACCATTTGCTTTGTTTTTAACTCTCATATAGTCCTGGTTTCCACTTATTTGTGTGAGGATGAGGGATTATTTTGAAGTGGCAGCACAATTAGCACGATTACTTGTCTGAGTTGCCTGCCTCTCTCATTAAGGTATAAGTATTGCCTTCCTAATGTTATGCTTAATTCAAAAGATTGTGGTTCACCTGTTTTTCTCAAAGGAAAAGGAAAACATAGTTTGAGTAATACATCCCTAATGACTAGTGCGAAAGAGAGAATATATCTATGTTTCCAATATTAACTAATAGGTTGATCCTGAGGAGACTTGGTCGACTTCTCTGCTAGCATCATTTACCGAGACCATATATCAGTTCTTGTGTAAGAAATATGAGTGGTTATATTATAATACCCAGAAACTACTGTTTTAATGGTTCTTAGTTAAATTTTTGAGTGTTAATTTGTTTTCCAGATCCATTTGACAAAGCTTTAAACAGAGGCGTATAGGAGCCAAGCCAAGTATTTTCCAAACACAGTGTTTAGAGTGCTTCACAAATATTAGTCTTTTGAATCAGTCTTTAATGCTGGAGCCTTAGTAATGAAGCATTGAAAATCTTTCTTTTCAAAATACAATACTAGCAGCAAAATAAATTGTGTGACACTGGAAGCAGTAGAGCAAGAAGATTGCTTTAGTTTTCAGGCCATCACCTAGCAGTATAAAAAAAGTGCGAAAAGAAGAAAATGATCAAAACACAGGTGGTTTTGTTTGTTTATTTTCTAGTTGCCTTTAAAAGTGCAGAGAGGCAGAAATTTTGCATATTAGTCACAGGGAACCTTCGAGCATGTATATAGATCAGTGCAGAGAATGCCACTGCGATGCGATCAGGGAAGGATTTGCTGGGGTAGAGATGCCTTCAGTACTGCTCACATACAACGTTATTCTGGGTTGCATCACAGGGAACATTTAAACACACACAAAAATATATTTTTTTAAGTACAGGGGTGGAAACATACCTTCTGAATGTGAGTAACACATATTATAGAAGTCCTATAAAATGTCTGAATTTAATTTTTTCTGCTATTTGTTACCATAACTGAAATCACATACTAACTTCACGAGTCTAACCCTCTCGTTCTCAGTAAATGAACAAATAAATGTGTTTGGCTATTTCTGGAATCTGTGATGCAGACATTCATGCTAAGTAAATTATTGTTATTTTGCAAAAAGTGCACTGCAATGCTCTGTGAGGAGACAGGAATTTCTTGGGATTTCAGATATACACATACACAAAGAGGCTTAATGAAACACTAACTTGTGCCATTTTTGTGTATTGCCCTTGATGAGCTGTTAAATTCCCAGAAATGAAGTAATTTTGTTCTCTTCTGGGACGGTTAGTCCTCCATGTATTTGGGGTATGGAAAGAAAATGAAATATAAGAACAGGTGGAAATTTACGATTAACATATCCGATATGTCTTTTTTAACTTCAGTCTCAAATACATGGCACTGATTTTTTTTTAGAGAACAGAGGTGGGTGCAAAACAATAGATGTGTCAGAAGGAGACAAATTAGATTTTTATATCCTCAGTATAGCACACATGCACATCTCTAGAGGTTGCAATCATTCCTGTTTCCATAAGTAAACTTGTGTTTAAGCACCTAAAAACATAGCTAAGCCCCAGGGAGTTATTAAATTATGTCCGAAGAATTGTTCATTGCTAGAACATAGTCCTCTACGCAGACTTTATAATTCAGGCACATCCCTGCTTGTCCTGCATAACGTGTGGGCCAGCTAAAGTTATAAACTATACCTTCACAAATGCTCCTACCAGGGACACAGCCACTCATTGATCTCCTTTGAGGTTGTCCTTTTACGTAAATAACAGCTCAAATCCTTCAGACAATGTTGATGATAATAATAATGACCACATTCTGCTTAACGGTTTGTTATTTAGATGTCTTGCCCCTAAATCAGACATCTCCCTACTGTCCCCTACTTGTCATGTTTTATTTAAATGTGTCTCCCAAGAAAGTTGGTCTAAGCACCACGTATGCTAAGGGTAGGCTAAGAACATGAACTTCACCTTTTGAATCAGAGCCACCATGCAGTCAGGAGCCCAAGCCGTATGGCCAGAAAAATGGCAGACAAGGGGGGACATATAGAGAGTGTATAAGTGAAAAGTACATCTCTACAACAGAAAGTAGATATCAGGGAATTTCCAGTGCTGAACCTTATGATGGCTTTATATACTCCATTCTGAGGTGCCTAATTACCCTTTTGTACTTTATTTGGAAAATATGAGAAAATTTACTTACTCTGTAGAGATTTGAAAAGTATAAAAGAAAAATTCCAATCTCCTGCTGCTGCTGTCAGTATAGAAGGGGATTTACAGAGCAAGAAGTCACAACCAAACTATTACTCTTTACAGTCAGCAGCAATCCAAACTTAATTAATTTTTCTAGTACTTCTGGATTCCATGTCTATTTTTTTCTCTTTCTCAAGTACAGGACTATGTAGTGCAGAGTTCAGTTGCACTTTTATATAAAGAAGGATTTATTTTATTCCTGTCTTTATTGTATCCAATTTAATTCATTCATAGTTTGTAATGAAATTTGGTACACTACACAGTCCCATGTGAGGCATCACACCTGGTATTCTGAAATCATGTATGTGGGAAAATGTGAGGAGGATTTCTAATGTCATGACTGCCACCAGGTATTCATACTCCCATCATCACCTTTCTGTATGCAACAGAGATAACATATTTAATAATGAATCATAAAGATGCTTTGAAATGGATCTGCTTGCTTGCATCATTTTAAGACATTTAAGATACATGTAGATACGGTGCTTATGGACATGGTCTAGTGAGTTAGGTGGTGTGCGTTGACAGTTGGATTTGATGATCCTTGGGGTCTTTTCCGACCTTAATGATTCTATGATTCTGTGACATTTTTGGAAGAAAAAGATGTGATAGGATGACAAACAGTGAGATTTAAAATTCAGCTACCATTTCCAAAATTATTTCAAGGTATAGTTTCTTTGTCTGCATCATGTGTATCTTGGATCCTCTCTTCAATTCCCCTGATTTCATTTGTTTTTCTTACATAGAATTAATTTATTTATTCATACAATCATCTGCTTTCTGGTAAATCTTTGTTTTTCATTTCAGGGTTTTTTCTTTTCAATGTTTATATTGCATGTTTGCAAGTTACTGGCTTTGAGCAATGGAAGCAACAAGAAAAAACAAAATCTCCAAGACTAAATTTTTTTAAGATTGTTTACTTAATAATCTACTGACATGTTTTGTAGACTGCAAATACACAAAGGATATATTCCAAAGCTTTAAAACACTACCTAGAAAAGACCAGGAAACCTCACTTACAATAAAAAATAAGGATATTCTGCACTCTTGCAACTAGGATATTCTCTGAATAATCTAATTCTTATGAGTAGCATATATAACTTTATATTGTTTTTGGAAAATAAAATTGAGCCTGCTATTTGAAGTGCACAATTATTTTGCTTACACATGTGTAAAATGGGTGTAAAACTTACTTTATATATATTGCAAAAGAATCCTAATCAATAAACAGTTTTAAAGCGTTCTGAGATCATTTGATGAAAAATGTTTTTAAAGTGTTATTATGATGATATGTTTTACCATGATCAAATTATTAAAGCTGATATCCGACCATGAAAATATATTGACTTATGATTTTGAGTCTTAAAATGTAATTTGCAAGATCAAAGACTGTATGAGCACTGAAAAATAAATTGTACACCCATTTCATTTGTATATTTTACTAGCTTCACCTCCTGCACTGTAGTTACTAATAGTTTTTTTAGCTGTGAACTGAGGTTTGTTGCTGGTGAACGAATAAAAAGTGAGGATGGAATTTTTATTGCTTGACAAAAAATAAAGGAATTCACCTATGCTGATAGCTATAAAATTCTTGAAAATATTTGCAAATACTGTCCTTTGACAGCTGCCCTTTACATTTGTCTCACTAAAATAATTGTTTCCAGGCTGTCCACTGTTCTTTAGCATATACTAGATCTTGTAGTTGAGGGGATACATTTTTTTATAGCTCAATGGCAAAGTAGACTTTAAAATGACCTTGTAGGCACTATTAAATTTTAAAGAACAAATAACTGGTGTGAGATATTAAGGAATTAAGTTCTGTATGAACTTGTGAATTCCACTTTACTTGGCAAAACTCATTTTTATTGTAACCTTCACTTGCATTGTAAGCTTCATCATGATTGAGATGTTTAAGGCTGTGATTCCACAAACTTCTTTTTGCTGGTAGAAGAGCTTAACTAGTTCTCATCTTCTCCCTCTCTTAACTATTTACTCCTATCTTTTCTCTCCAATTGTCCTATGGGATAAACCAGCTCAAGATGCAAGTTCAAGAGAAAACTATTGACTATCTTGGCAAAACCTGATAGAGCTTGTTTTTTTTGAAAATCATTTTCTGGACATTGGGGTAGAACTCACAATGACAGGCATCAATGACCCTTAGTGCTGAAAACTCACATGCAGAGAAAACAAGGACTCCATTTGCTAAAGGATCATCTTCACCGAAGCTAACAGGCTGGACTGAAGTCGTTGCTGGGACCAATCCCCTAACCAACCTCACAGCAGGTTGTCAAAGAGATGTAAAAGGAAACTATTTTTCTGACTGAAGCAGAAAGACTCCACAACTCGTGAAAGTTGTAAAGTAGGTATGTAGTTTATTCAGCGCTGAGGCGCATGGGGGATAGCTCTACCAAAGACGTGCGCCTTTTCGCAAAACCTATCCCTCTATTTATTCCCCAAAACGCTGCATATGCATTAACTTTCGTAGTTCATTCATTCATATTAATTACCTAGCCCTGCCCAGCCCCGCTTCATATTATGATTAGCTAAAGAGTCCTTCTGAGTCTGAGTAGTGCTCCCTGGTGGTCGTCCGGTGGTTGACAGGATGGAGTAAATGAGTCTTCATCGGAGTTGAACTTCTCGCCTCCTGGTCTCTTGGTCTCAGTCCAAAGAACCAGGATGCTTCCCAGCTTATTTGGAGGCTGCTTGAGGCTCAAGCAGCCCTCCCTATCTCCACGGCCTTGCAGGTGTTGTATTCTTTCCTCTCGTTTGGGTTAGCAGTTCCTCCCCTTATCATCACAGCTTTGATCCTCTCATCCTGTCTTCGCAAGCACGGCAAACATTAATCATATATTGTCCCAACAGCTATTCTGAATAGAGTTATCCTCTGAGCCCTTGTTAAATTTAAAACCCCCTGTCTCATGACCAGGAGTCATTACACAGACATGAATAATCAGACCAGGCTCAAAAGCAATGCTATGGGAGATTATACCACTTGCACCTGATAGTCACAAGTAAGAGTGGCGTGAGACAGGCAGGGGTCTATTCAGAGCTGGATTTTTTTTTCCTTAAGTCTATCCACACTGAAGGAATTTGTGTATTTCTTGCTCTCTTGCCATTTTCCGATAATACCTCTAACTAGGAAAGCAGAACTCCCATAGACCCGTAGTCTCCATGCAGAGCACAGGTTCATATTAGATCCTTGGAAGAGCTGTGACAGGCGTCCTGAAAGTGTGTTCCTGAAAGTCACAGTGCTATGAGCATTGAACATCACTACTCACAACACGAGATCTCAGGAGCGTATGGAATTGAATGGTTGGATCCAAGCACAGCAGGCTAACGCCTGCCCAGACAGTGGACCTGTGCCAGGGGAAAACAGCAATCTGTACCATTGCTCTGTCAGAGGTACCAGTTCATTGACGAATATTGCCAGTTTCACAATAGTGCATTTTTTATCATAAAATCATAAATATAAAATCAGAGCAAAAAGTCAGAGTAAGAAGCAAGGAGCTAGACATACACTAAAAGCACGAATGTTTGTGTCTCAGGGCACTTTTTCCCAACCAATTTAATCTGCCTATTCTTAAAGAATTACCACTTTGCTGCAGGAATAAAACCAACCGACCAAACAAACAAACAAAAAACCCAGACATAAACTGTTTTAAAACAAAAACTGAAATAAAAGTTATCTCTTGGTGTGCGTTGTCTTCTCTGTATCCTGTCTTTTCTGAA
Organism: Pterocles orientalis; assembly: GCA_011057875.1. NCBI lineage: Eukaryota > Metazoa > Chordata > Aves > Pterocliformes > Pteroclidae > Pterocles > Pterocles orientalis. The sequence continues at coordinate 1,031,947 of WKFP01014309.1, read as the reverse complement.
TATTCAGCCCCTGGAGATTAGACTGTGAAGGAGGAAAGAGAAGATGGGCACTTGTGAGTGAGCTAGAGGGAGTTCTAAGAATGTGGGGTAGGCTGGGGTGAGAAAATGTCAAGTCAAAAGCAGAGGAAAAGCCGCTAAGAGCAGTTAGGAGGAGGGAAAAGAGGTGAGTGAAGAGCATGAGGAGGTGTAACATTATTGTTAACATTATGATGAAATGTAAGGAGGGGTGGAGTTATGCTGATGATCAAAATGAAATTAGAACACTGTGACAGACTTATGGAAGAATTAAACTGTGCCTTTCTTACCAACAGCAGAGTAATTTGGGACTACTAAAAAAAACCAAAACCAAACACAAAACAAACCCCTGAAAAACCCCGCAAAAAACCCAACCAACGAACAACAATAAAACACACTACAGGCTTTTGGTACAGTCAAAATGTTATCAGACATTTCCTACTAGAAGAGCAACATCTTGCATTGACACTGTGATGCTTCGAAGTGAAAGATGAGATAAAGTTTGTGTGAACTTGCTTTCTTCTCCCTGCTTTCAGGAAGGCAATACTCATAGTGAGCCAGCCCTTGCTGCCTGCTATCTCTAACGGGAGAAAGTTCTGATCTGCAATCACTGCATGTAACAGTGAAGATTTTAAGAAAAGAGGTGTCAGGTCTTTTATAGTTAAACCAGGTATCAAGATGTTTGTTTAGACCTAGCAAGCCCAGACGGTTTTCGCTACTCTGGAAACCCAGCTAGAATAACCTTTGTAGACAGGAAGCACACAACATGGGTTTCTTGAAGTGTGGCTTTAAGCAACCAAAAATGAGAGAGGGAAGAATTGCTGGAACTTCTCCAAGGACCAAAGCGGAGTGTGCTTTTCCTCTTTGGCTCACTGATTCTGGTTTTCAAAGACCTCTGTCACAGCAGTCCTTCTAAGAAAAGAGATCATTCAGACTACTTCCTCTGCTTTAGAGGTTTCTCTTATTGTCCATTAATGTTTCTCCCTCCGGTGCATAAATGAATGCTGTAGGGGGTAGATACTGATCCGTATGTTTGCTTTTCTCTGGGGCTGATGTGTTTTTAAGCATGTGGGCTTAATATTCTGGTAATAAGCTCACTGACAGTATGCACACGAAGAGGTTCAATCTGCTCTTTTTCTGGAGGAAGTCCCTCTCAAGGACAGATGGAACATATGGTGAGGGTTAGAGCGCAGTCATTATGTCAGACCTTATTTAGGTACCATGTAGAACCATAGCACCCCAGGGAAATAATCAGTGAGACCATGTTCTTGAGGCTATTGCTTTTTCAACACAGGGAAAACAAAAACTGTACTGGCCTCTAACTTTCCATCTGACACATTCACCATTTATCCAATATTATACCTTTCTTCTTTGGGTATAAGAACAAGGAGTCCAGGACCTAATAGGGTGCCCAGGGAGGTCGTGGTTGATCCATCCCTGGAGGCATTCAAGGCCAGGCTGGATGTGGCTCTGAGCAGCCTGGTCTAGTGGTTGGCGGCCCTGCATATGGCGGGGGGGGTTGAAACTAGATGATCACTATGGTCCTTTTCAACCCAGGCCATTCTATGATTCTATGATTCTGTGATTCTATAATTCTATGATTCTAATACTCTGAGAGGCTTCCAAGAATGGAAGCATGTCCTGATGAAACAAGGCTGACACACAAACCAGGTGCTATGAGATGATACTGTGCATAGCATTTGACTGTCCAGGTTATTAACTGTCTGTCATGCAAAGGTCAGGATAGACCAGCATATAATTAGTAGCAATAGTTGACAAATACACAGTGTATGAGAATGAGATGAATTTTCTGTATATTTTCACTAAGGCAGAAAGTTAAAGAAAGCAGCTGGGTACATTTTTCAGAACAGTTTATCTCAGTAATTTAACAAATAGTTTAATTTTTAAAAACCCACACAAAAAAAAAGTAAATTAATTTATTTTATTAAAAAGTTATTTTGCTCTGAAATTTGAAAAGTTAATTTTAAAACTGTTATAATCCTCAACATCCAACATCCATGTATTTTCCCCAAGTGAAAATATCAGAACCACACAATTCTGATATGGAAATAGATTTTGAAAGCCTGAGAAAGAGATCAAACTGAAGAGGACAAAAGATACTTTTGAGAAGAAAAAGAATAGACAGAATTAATCACTGAAATGACTCACTAAAATATTGTGACATGACAGAAAAATGCACTCTGGGGCAGGCCACAGTTTGTTAGGAATACAAGTAAAAGCAAACTATTCAACAGTGGAATTATGAGCTTGATGCCCTTTATTCCTTGTGTCACTTTATTCAAGCAGACTCAGCTCTCTTCAGTACCCCTCATGACACCCCAACCTCATTTCCTTCCTTTCTTCTGTATTACTCTGAGAGCTCACCATTTTAATTCTCACAGGGAACACTCATGTTGCAGACCTTTATCTGCAATATGTCTGGTTTCATCTGCGAGTACCCTAGATCCTACCAATTTTCTCATTTCTCACCTATGTTACATGAATAACATGTAAGCAGGAGGCAGCATGTACAAACTGTTTTCTTGAAGATCTAGTTACGTTGTAAAGCCAGCCTTTCCTGGTTACCCAGACAAGTAGACAGCTGTTGAAGTCATTCATCTTGTAACATTGCTCAATGGGACAACGGTGTGGTGTGCCTCTTCTCTAAACAGCCACAAAAAAAGTTGTAAGAGCTCAAGAACTTTGACATTTGTATGCCTCTGTCAAATATGATTTAAATTAACCTATGTTCTAAGGTTATGGGAGGCTGGCTTGCAGACGGGTGGGCAAACAGCACAACGACATAACCTTTGCTTCCTTAAACAATCAGGCTGAAAAAGAAGGAAAAGAATCAGGAAAGGAAGAGCTGAAAAAAGATCTGAGAAAGTAAGGTAGGACAGGAAAATGTGGGAAAAAAAGGAAAGGAAACAATGAAACAACAATAGATTGGATTTCAGATGGGTATATGGAACTCTTATTGAGTTTACAGTTACAAATATATAACTTAATAAAAAGAATTTAAATGTACAGCAGAATACATTTAAAATAACTCTAACAAGCACAAGCTAGGTAACTGGTAGTATATTTACCCTCTTCTGCTAGAACTGAACCCCATCTGTGTACTCAAAGACATTCATGACTTGCAGGATGGAAATTGCCTTACTCTTGCCTAATAAACAACGTAAGAGAAAATTATTTTCTCTTTCTAATAATGAATTTGTGGAATACCTTCCAAAACTCTTCTAAGAAGGCCTTGCTCCTATTGTAGATGTTACCTATTAATTTATGAGCTTCTTGAATGATATTGCCCAGACTAGATGTACCTGTCAGTTTGGCCCCTGTACACTGTCTCATACTATTGCCCTAAATCACTGGCTGTGCTGGAATATAAAACTCTTACATTAACTGTTATCTTCTTTTCACTCTGGTAAGAATATAATCCCTCTCGGGGGGGGGGAAAAGGTGTATAAGAGTAAAAAAATTGTAGAAATCCTTAGTAGTTTCTAGTTCTTGTCATGAATGTTAATATTGCAAGCAGTTAGGTTTTTAAAATCCCATATAATCGCGTAGTAAAATTATCTTTTTATTAAAATGGTTGTGTATAAGATGCTGAAGCACTAATAAATGAGTAGTGAGTGCAGTATGTGTTAATACTTTGGTAACTGATAAATGTTTAGGATGAAATTTGTGGTATTTGTATTAGGAGGCTGGAAGGCAGGTACTTCTTTCTATTGAGTTACACAATGTTTGGATTACAAAGTCCTAGAATTGGCCTCAAGTGTCAAAAAAAAAAAAAAGGGGGGGGGGGGCTAATTATCCATTTTCTCTGTGTAGCCAAATAACCTGAAACTGAGCAACAGCTTTCCTCGGTTTCTTTTCCCTTTTTGTAGAATTGCTTTAATTGAAGCAGTGATGCAATGATGCATGAGGCCACCATGCCAGTGCATGCTGAACAGTACTTTCTTTTCCCTTCTCCCAGTAGTGACTGGGAGTGGACATGGCAAAATATCTCAGATATGACTATGCCATGTATATTAAGATACAGTACTTCCCTCTTTTCTCTAGACTCCCCTTGGGGTCAGTGAAAATAGATGGGATCCTACATAAAGACAGTTCAGAATAGCCAGGTACAGGCTGACACAGGGTTATAATCCCAGCTTGCATCCTTTCACTCCGGGTCTCTGTTTTGCTGTAATTGTCCTTACTGTAGATAGTGTGATTGTTACTTGTGGCTCCTTTATGAAGTGGATTTCCCTCTGAGAGCTGCCCTGGAGTAATGCACAGCACAATCTTCTTGTCTAGCCCAGCTCCATCACCTGGTTTAATGGACAGGGACAACCCTCAAGGCTGGCACAATGTCAGTGTAAGCATAGCCTTGAGCCCTTTGACTTTCCCCTTATCTTTCTTTGAAAATAACAGAACTCCTGGGAAGCTAAGTTGGGTGATATGAGACCATCTTGAAAAACCAATGTTGAAGATTTTTGTAGTGCTTTGAAGAAATTTACAGAGCTGATCTACACTGTCCTTTCAGTAAATAAGAGAAGTAACCAATATCTGGTGATATGCACAGTCTGAATATTCTGATCCTTTTTTTTTTTCAGACAAAATCAGTTATGGCATTTTCTGTTAGAAACTTGTGACAAAGAAAAAAAGAGAAGGGTAGAAAGTGAAGCCTCAAACAACAGTTCAACAATCAGATTCTTTAAGATTAGCAATCAAAAAAAAATGTGAAGAAGACAAAACACAAAGGTGATTGAACTGGAGAGGCTGAAATCTTTCAGACATGATGTTTAACTAAAATAGGATTTGCTACCTCATAGCTATCCTGTTTGACACTGTTATTGGGACTTATAAAGCTGCACCAGATTACAGTACATTTCATTTATATTTCTGAGAGTTGCCCTGTAAACATAAGACACAGCTATCACTCATAAAAAGTGAAATATGATCTTTTGGAAGCCAATTTTTTGCAAGAAATGGTGTTTGAATCTAATTCCACCACTACAGAATCACAGAAATTGCCATATTGAAATTATTACTTATATAATATTTTCATGCTCTATTCACTAGTATTTCGTTGTAAGTACTGAGGAAAACTATACCACATCTCTGAAAGTTATAGGAACTATACTTTCACTTCAATCAACAGCATTTTGTATCACAGAACCATAGAGTAGTTTCAGTTGGAAGGGACCTTAAAGATCGTCTGGGTCCAACCCCTCTTCCAGGAGCAGGGACACCTCTCATTAGACCAGGTTGCTCAAAGCCTCATCCAACCTGGCCTTAAACACCTCCAGGGATGAGGCATCCACAGCTTCTCTGGGCAACCTGTTCCAGTGTCTCACCACCCTCATAGTAAAGAATTTCTTCCTTATATCTAATCTAAATCTGCCCTCTTTCAGTTTAAGGCCTTTACCGCTTGTCCTATCACTACATGGCCTTGTAAAAAGTCCCTCCCTGTCCCTCCTGTAGCCCCCTTTAAGTACTGGAAGGCTGCTGTAAAGTGTTCCTGGAGCCTTTAGAGTAAGTGGACTCACTCTAACAAGTCCATGTCTTTCCTGTGCTGAGGACTCCAGATCTGGACACGGTACTCCTGGTGGGGCCTCATAAGAGCAGAGCAGAGGGGGAGAATTACCTCCCTTGACCTGCTGGTCACGCTTTTTTTGATGCAGCCCAGGACACGGTTGACTTTCTGGGCTGCAAGTGCACATTGCCCGTTCATGTTGAGCTGCTTAGCTACCAGCACCCCCAAGTTCTCTCTTCAGGGCTGTTCTCAATTCATTCTCTGCCCAGCCTGTAGTTGTGCTTGAGACTGCCCAACAACATGGTGTATGCTCTGAGTCATATTATTACTATCCAGTATGCTCTAAATCTTATAAGACTATCGTGTAACAGCTCTCCTTACACACATTTCATTCTTCCATCTTAAACATTCAGTCACGGATGTGTATTATTGTTGCTATTTGCAGTTGATTTTACATGTTCTGGAAGTAAAAACTTATTAAGCACTAATGGAAATTAGATCTCAGTGTTCACTCTTGTCACAGAACAGAATCAATGCAACTGTCAGTCCTGAACAGGGGGAACAAAGAAGAAAATGGATGGATAGACACCTTTAAGGAATGTTGTTGACATAATCTTTTTATGTCAATAGATGCAAGGCAGAGTCAGTATAGACTAAGAAGAACTTCAGCTCCTAAAGTGTAACTTGATTTCTTACTTCCAAATATTCTATATTTTAAAAGATTACTACACCACTGAGACCTAATATCAGCTTATCCACTGAGAGAATACATGCAGACAAAAAAAAAATTGATCAAATTTTCTTTCTTCCTTTATAATATTGCTATTATTTACAGAGATAATTCAGCAGCATTTATGTCTTTTGAAATATTTTTTCTTGTTCTGAAAAGCACTTTTGTAAATCTGCTTAATAATCCCATGTGGTTCCCTGAGATTTTAACTGTATTTTAAACTATACATTTCCTAGTAATTTGACCCAAAGAGTTTATGAAATGTAGTGAGGATGCATGAAGGAAACTATGGATGCATGCATGAAGGAAAAACTATGGATCCAATAATCTATTTTTCTCTTATGGGTAAAAAGATTATCCTATCTTATGAGGGAACGTGGTGGATGTAATATTTCTGGATTTTAGTAGGGCTTTTGATAGTTTACCTCACAGCATCCTTCTGGACAAGTTGTCCAGCTGTGGGATGAGTGGGTTCATGGTGTGCTGGGCGAAGAACTGGCTGAAGGGCAGGGCTCAAAGGATTGTAGCGAATGGGGCCACATCTGGCTGGTGACCAGTCACCAGAGGTTTTCCTCAGGGTTCAGTTCCAGAGCCAGTTCTCTTCAATATATTTATCAACAAGTAATGCCAGGCACAAATATAAACTGGTAGAGAAGTGACTGGAGTGCAGCCCTGCACAAAGGGATCTGGGGGTGCTGGTGGACTCCAGGCTCAATAGGAGTGAGCAGTGTGTCCTAGCAGCCAGGAAAACAAACTCCATCCTCGGGAGCATCAAACACACTATAACCAGCTCGTCAAATGCAGTGGTTATCCTTCTGTATTCAGCATTGGTGCAGCCTCATCTTGAATACTATGTGCAGTTCTGGGACCCACAGTTTAAGAAGGATGTGAAGGTCCTTTAATGCATCCAGAAGAGGGCAACAAAACTGGTGAAAGGGCTGGAAGGAATGTCCTATCAGGAGCGGCTAAGAACTTTGGGCTTGTCTGGTTTCGAGAAAAGGAAGCTGACGGGTAACCTCATTGCTCTCCACAGCTTTCTGAGGAGGGGAAATGGCGAAGGAGGTGCTGAGCTCTTCTCCCTGGGATCCAGTGATAGGACACATGGGAATAGTTCAGAGCTGTGACAGTGGAGGTTTAGAGTGGACACTAAAAAGCGTATCTGTACCAAGACGGTGGTCAAACACTGAAACAGGCTTTCTAGAGAGGTGGTCAGTGCCCTAAGCCTGTCAGTGTTTAAGAGGCATTTGGACAATGACCCTAATAACGCGCTTTAGCTGTTGGTCATCCCTGAATTGTTCAGGCAGTTGGACTAGATGATCATTGTAGGTCCCTTCCAACTGAAATAGTTCTATTTTATTCTATCACCATGGATGACTTGCTATAACATATAGAATTTTGCTTAGGAAAGACTTTGTTTGCAAAGACTATTTGAAGGTACAAAAAGGTACTTTTTCCTGCTTTTTTCTCCTCTTAAGACTATTATAATTTCCCAGAAAAGCTTCCAGTGGTGAGGAAGATTAAAAAAATCAAGATAAGAAGGATTTGAATGCATACTGACATAAATGGAAAAGAACTGTTGAGGCTGGAAGGAACTTTTAGCATGTAATGTTGTCACAGAAGTCACATGAAGAAGTAATCTGGCACAGCACAAGAGCTGAAGCCACTACAACTACTCTAGTCACTGACACTTTTTTCCTTAGTTTAAGTTTTAAACCTTAGTTTAGGTTTAGTTTCCTATATTTCAAACTGTGTCCATTGCCTCTTACCTTGTCACTGGATACCACTGAGAAGAGTCTGGCTCCATCTTCTTCAATGCCCTCAAATATATTTTTATACACAGAATCCCTGAGGATTGTCTTTTCCAGGCTGAACAATCCAAACTCTCCCAGCCTCTCCTCATGTGATGGATGCTCCAGGTCCTTAATCATTGTGGTCCTTGGCTGAACTCGCTCCAGTATGTTAATGTCCTTTATGTACTCGAAGCTCATGACTGGACACAGCACTCCAGATACATCCCAGCAGTACTGAGTAGAGGAGGATTATCTCCCTCAACCTGTTGGCATTCCTCTTCCTAATGCAGCCAAGGAGTCCATTGGCCTGCTTTGCTGCAAGGGTGTATTGCTGACTCATGTTCAGTTTGGTGTCCACCAAGGAATAAACATAGCCAAGTCATTTGTGTATTTTCATATGGAGTTAAAATTAATGTGCAGTCATCACAAATTGTAGGACCTTGGATGCGTATAAAGGCAGTGTCAGCACTGAGGTCCTCCTATTAATAGTTTAAGCTCAAGCTCTTCTAACTATATCGTCAGTTTTTTGAACTTGGCTTTGGCTTGGGAAGAACTCAATCATTTCACAAAGCTGAGTTTTCAGTAAAACCAGTCTTATTTCAAAACTCAGCTCCAATCCGGAAAAAGATGTTTAATTACATACTTAGTGCATTTCAGAATACAACAGGCCTTTGTTAATCACCACTGTACACTCCCAAACACCACTGAGGTTCATGATAATCAATTTAAGATGAAGTAAATCCACAACAACAGGGATGTACCTGTAACAGAGAAAGCAGAAACCAGAATTTTACTTTGGATACGATGTTGGCAGTAACAGTGCAGAGCACCAAGCATCAAAAATTTGGTGGCTTCACTCACTGCCTAAAAGCAGAATATTTTAGGACTTGTGTCATGAACTGTACACAGTCATGCTTCTACTTTCCTTTTCGGAATAAATTCCTAGTCCTAAACTGTGTCTCCTTAAATCACTTTGTAAGTTTAGAAACCAGCGTAAAATTTTTATTTCTTAAAAAGCATGGTAAGTCTGTGAATATTTAAAATAAATTTCAGAGTACATTTAAAAGATATTTTTAAAAAGAAACTGACAAGCAGTGAGCCTTTTGAAGTTTGATGTTAGCTGGTTATCATCTACAGGAGCACGCCTGGAAATTAAGAGTCTAGGCTCAAAATAGCTAAACAAAATTGAGCCCTCTGACATATGAGATCCCTGCAAAGACTAGCTGTGAGAGAGAGTTTGAAGTATAGTTTACACACACCAGGAAAAGAGTCAACTAAAACAGAGGAGACATACAAGGAGGAACAGCAAGCAAGGTTAGCAGCACTAAAATGTCTGTTAATAGTTTGTCAGAATCATTGTGTGCATCACTATGTATGAGTAGAAAACACGTAGTATAAGAGGACTGCCAAGTGCTGAATGAAGCTGGAAAGCTGTCTAGAAAACACAGCAAAGCATGCAGAGCAGGAGAAAGCCCAATAGTTGGCAAGGAGGACTGACAGGTATAAGAAAATCCTTGATATATATAAGAATGCAGGAATAAGGAGATAAGCTCCAGGAAACAGTGGTGGTTGCTGTTGTTCCTGAAGTGAAAAATACTAAGGAATTATTTACTAAGGAATTGCTTATTTTGATAGTTCTATGAACTGACAATTTTTTACAGCTTGTGTGGAAAAGGTCAATAATAAAGATGTGGTTTTACTACACTTTACTCTAGTTTTTCATAAAAAAACCCACAGAAACCATCAGGTTATATGCTGTTCCAGGCAACAGTTACTCTCCAAGTTTTCAGCTGAGACTTGGGCTAGCTATTTCTTCCTGGGCTCTAAGCTGCCCCTTGCTTGGTACACAGTAACATTGAAGTACCTGTGTGTTCTCCAAGAAGTCAAAGGAGAGAGTTTGTTAATCAAAGTAAGCACTCACAGACCCTGAGAAGGCCTTACCTCTCTCCACTGTCTACTTACGGAGTCTAGACTGCTGATTTAGGTGGTTTGGATTATCCTGCTGAGGCCCACTAACGATACTTTAAGTGTTACTTAGGAGAAATTGAGTTCCTAATGTAGTCTGAATACTGCAGACAGGTATGGCTCAAGCTTTTCTGGATCTCCCCCCAAAAGCCTCATCAAAAACTGTGGAAGAACTTGGTACCAATAGCAAGCTCAACTAAGAGTCCCTCGCACCTAGCCTTGAGCTGAAATTGCTGCCTTCCTGTATATGTCAGCAGAAATCTGAAGTAAAACTGGGGTCTCTAAGTGCTGTACTCACATATAAAATAAATCAGCATACATCTGTAGAATTAAGCTGTGATTTATTTAGTCCAATTTCCTATTCACATTTAATATTTTGAGCATAAATCTTCCAGGTGCCAAAGAAAATTACCCATAAATTCCTCTTGGGATGATGGTCTATTAACATTTCTTGCAGGACCTCACACTAGAGAGACAAACCAAATGAAACCACAAAGAATATGTAAACAAACAGATATTGTGTGGGAACTGTGAGGCAGCAGGGAAATTTAAATACATATTCCTAAGAAAGAAAGAACAATAATAAACTGCACACGCATACACCAAAAAAAAAAATAAAAGGCATGAGCAAAAATGGCTTTAAGTTTACCAGAACAATTTTGGAGCTATTCTGACAGAGCTAAAGATGCACAAAATGATAAAGACACCCTTTCAAAAGTCAATGTTGTGCAATTTGGGTGGAATCCAATCTACTTAATTTATGCACAAATAGGTTTAGAAAAGGAGCACAATCTAGTATGTCTAACTTCACATTCCAATAAGTAGAGAAACTTACTTGGAGAGTAGGCACAGCTGAAGCCTGCAAAAGTTAAAATAGTTTGCTCAGTTTATATGCTTACAGGCTAGTGAACTGAGAGGGATGTTCCTGGCAACTTTGAAAGATGCAATGGAAGAAGAGAAAGAAAAATATAGGGTGGGATTCAGCTGAGATTCATCTACTTGTAGGTAATCAAAATGGAGAGTTTCTGCAAATGAGCTAGGTGCCTAAGCTCCTAGAACAGGCAGAGGCAATGCAGTCGGCATAGCCAAGAAATCATGGAGAACAATTCAACTCATCCATGGCATATAGCCATGGTCAGCTCCAGGTTATGCTGACTGTTAAGGATCCCATTAAGGATATCTGGAGCTTAAACTCTTAATCTATAGACATGTGGAGTCTTACTTTTAGTTATCATAATCTGCAAGCTGATTGCCCCTCAAAGCATCTCCTACGTGGAATACTTGCATTCCAGACTCTGTTCAATCTGAACGGAATTGAATATATACCTTCTATATTCAAAATCAGTAGGCTGTATAACTGCTTGAAGTGGAATATTCCCTTCTGCTCGTGTTGAAGACACTGAAGACATTTTAACGTAACTAACATGGGCTAAAGCACCCAGAAAAGGGCAGAAAAGGTTTTGAAACCCAGGTTCTTGACATGAGTATGCATTTTATATATGACCAAAAAAAAAAACAAAAAAAACAAAAAAAAATCTTCTCTTCTGAGTACCACAAAAAGTGTAGTGTCAGATTGCCTTTCGTTTCTTGTTTCTTTTCTTCTCATCCCATTACTTTGCATCCCTGGGCTCATGTCTCACAGGAGAGATGGTATGGTCTGACTTAGTATATTTTATAGGCTTGGTTAGAGCAAAAATTTTGAGGTTCATGTAGAAAAAGTTGTCATCCTCAAGTTTAAGCAGAGGTTGCAACGCAGATACACCATTTCCTGGATGAGTACCTCAAGCACCACACCATTGTACAAAAGGCAGGTACAAATACCACAAAATCTGGTGGTGGCAATTTCCATCCTAATGTTTTTTAACTTTCCAAATTTCTTCGAAGGGTATATATAAGATTTAGATGACAGGTGACTCAAAGATGAACCAGTGGAGCACAGAGAGGCACACAGACTGCATGTCCTTCAGTGATCTCTTTTCTAGTTTTTTTTCCTTAAAAATAAGGTTATTCCATTACTCTGCATCCATTCTAGTCATTCTTATTAGTATCCCAGTATGCAATCACAGAAATACTCAGGACAGACACGCTGCGCCCTCAAAGATATGGACAAACAAATGTAGACAGTCAAAATTTCTGAGAGGCGGGAAATTTTCTCAGCAGTGATTGAAAGATTCATAGTCATGTAAAGGGAGCAATCGAAATCTGTTTTCCTGCACTTCACGTGAGAGATGCATCACTGTTTTGGAGTGTCATTTTGTCAGCCTTTAAGCTGGATAGCAAAGGATGCTTTTAGCTAAAAATCCAAAGTCTTGTAGAAGAAACAGTTAGGTTTTTTTCCAGCCTCGATGCACTAGCTTGTAGGACTACTCTATGTCTAGTTTCTATCAAAAGGTCTTAACTTTCTGCATTCAAGATCATTCCCAGAAGATTTTTTGTAAATGGATATTGTGTCCAGCTCATGGAAACTGCTCTTCTCTCTGCTTTTTCTATACAAATGCATTCCGACTAGAACTCTTAGTGTGCTAAACCAGAGAATGAAGCGCAGAAGACCCCATGCTGAGTCTTAGCCTACATCATAACATCAAAATGACACTACTAAGGATAACTTCCTGGAAAACAGAGAACTGTAATAGAATAATATACCCATCCTATTATAGTTAACAATGAAAGAGAGAACAGCTTTCTAAAAGCAAGGGTTTTCACAAGTGATCTTCCAAATATCAGTTGTTCCTAAAAGACAAGTCATCTGTGGCATCAAAAGCTGACAACATAGTTAACCCAGACCTCTGGTAACCATGAAGAATGTCATTATTCTTGAGGAGGAATTAATTCTTCTCCAATAACTTGACAGACAGTAAAAACAAGCAGAGTCTGAAATATAATTATGAGGTGAACCGGTCTCGTTTTGTACTTCAGCAAGCCTCCCATTGCTTTGTAAGTGTGATAATCACATGGACTAAAGAAATAAGAGAACTAGCCTCAAAGGACTTTGCAATCAATTCCTTCATAAATAAGATGTGCTTATCAACTACTTTCACGGGAAAAGTGTCTGTGGGTGCTATCAGCTCTTCAGCCCACATAATGGGAACACATGTGTTTGCATCTGTGGCTACAGACACCGGAGACACAGTTGCTATGCAAAACCTTAGGCAAACTGTTCAATCGACAATTTGAGCAAGGTAGGGGGGAACTGAGATGAGGAGAAAGCAAGCCACACTTCTTTATTTTAAGAGTATTTGGAGATAACTAAGAAATAGAGCAGGACAAATATTTTCAGCTGCAATATTCAGGTAGCTGAAAATGCAGGCTGAGCAAAGCTGTTTTCTGAAATTATTCCAAGTCAAGTAGGTAACTAAAAGTAAAATTTTTCTTTTTAAATTTTTTTTTGCATTTTCATGTTGAAATATCCTTAACTTTATGTATAAAAAGCCATTATTTTTTATTGAGATTATTTTTTTCATTATTTTCCTTGAGATTAATTTTTGTTGAAATAATTTTCCAGTAAATCTTTGTAAAAAAAAGTTGGATCCACTCAAAGTAATTATTTCTAGAACTGACAGAAAATTTAAAAAATAATTCTAGTTCTGCTGAAATGAATGAGGTTTACATAGCAAAACTTCCATTGATATCAACAGAATCCACTGACTGACTGGAAGGGTTCGTATCCATTTAACACACAAAAATACTTGTAATCCTATAATCATACTAAATTGCTGAAAAATGATTCAATATTTAAAGAAAAAAAATCAGAAGAAAAATCTTGAGAAAATAATATGCCTTGTATCACCGCTCGGCCTCGTTTCCATAAAATGTTATTCAAAATGGGGAGAAAGAAATCACCTCAAAATACATATACATCTTCATTTTCTCTCATGGAACAGGGAATTATGCTGTCAATGTTGCTATAAGTAAATCTGGGACTTTTTTTTTTCCCATCATGAAATAAAGAAATACTAACATATCATATCAATAAATCAACATTACCTTCTAGTTTTAGGTTAGTAGTGTAGACTTCAGTAAGAAAGGTATTTCATTTAAACTTTATTATTGAATCTCACTTCAATGTTAGAAGTTGACATTCTGTGTTATGCTATTTTTGCCACATGGGAATGGAAACTCATGAAAATGAAACAGTAATGTTTAACTGACTATTTTTTCCAAATTTCTCTGCAGTAAGAAATATCTACAATTACAGTTTTCAATTCAAATTACAAAAATAAATTTTACAATGTGGGAATTTCCTGTGGGATGGAAATAAAGTTCTCAGATCAACTGTACTGATAGGAAAATAGAGAGCTGTTATTCACTCTCCATCTTCCCAAGATACTAAAGAACATATCAATTTTTCTGAAACTGTTGAGTGCTCCATTAAAATTAGATCAATAGAAACTCTTCAGTGGAGATTTCTTTTTAATTCTTCTAACACTGAACAGATTAAGGAACGAGAGCAGTTATACATCTAAAGAAGTTACACAGAAAAATTTCCTAGCAGTTACTGAATTATTTGAAAGGCTGTTGAAATTTTCTGCCCTTCGCATTGGACAGTGTCATTTTAAAAGAGTCCTTATTGACAGCATGTGTTACAAACCAAGACTGATATAGCATGAACTATCTTGATTTAACTACTTTAAAATACGAAACAATTGTTCTTCTTTCTCCTCTGTTTAACTCTACAGTTTGTTTGAATTACACTCTTTTACAAATAGGAAATCAGGTAATTTTATTTCACAGTGGTGCCCTTTTTTAATCTAGTGAGGGGAAAGTCATATTCAAACTTGGTGTACTTGTTATTTCTAAGAAAACAAGTTTGCATGGCACACCTATGTTGGTCTAGAAAGTTAGTATCACCGTACTTTCAACTGCATCGTGATGGTGGTGTGTTTCCATTTGACATAGAGATGCACTGCCTGTTTTGCTATTATGTGGCAAGAGCATGTACTCTCAATTACATTGATCAGCTATATTCATTCAGTTATATTGAAAAAAAACAAAAAAACCCTTGTATCTGAGATCAATAACCTGTAAACACCACCAGAATATACACCAGTAGGTTACATATTGCATACTTTCCTATTAAGATGTTCACTATGATTCTTCTACACCTGAAAGGCTGTAAAAGATGAGAAAAAGGAACTGAAACTTCCACAAAACACATATTCTTTCCAGAACATGGAACCAGATTGAAGATATTCAAGTTTTGTGATAAAATTCTCCTTTCCAGTCTTAATCACGGTCATCAATTGGTCAGAATAAAAAGTTCCTAACTCTGACTGTGATACAAAATTCCACATGGAGAATAAATCCAGTCTATCTAAATGGTTTTCTCAATGAGAAAAAGAGGCTTGTAGTGTAAACTGGAAGGATTTTGCTTATAATGTTAAATATATGTGAACAACTCTGAACTACAAAATACTATAAAATGAAAAAGGTTCTATGACAAACTTGCAGTTTCAAGATTGCTATGTGAATGATACATATTTGTCTTAAAAGTTAAAGCTAATGGAAAACTTATTTTAAGTAAAACAAGCAGGAAAGAGCAAGAATGTCTTTCTCACATTAAAAACACATTTCTTGATTAATCTTATTTCAGTTGCCTCAGCAGAACTCGTTTTCTGGCTCATTTTAATACTGTAATTTTGATAGATTAAAATTGTGAAGCTATTGGATCTGTTTCATGTATTTGATCAGTGTAATTGTATCATTTCTTCCAAAATTTGTTATCTGTCTGTAATATGATTAAAGCACCTGCTGTTATAAGCCTCTCATTACGATTACACTAATGAGAAGTTCACATTCTTCAGCTACTCAACAGAGATCTGTTTAAAATAGAAAAAAACAAAACACCTGACTGACATCTGGGAAATAATGTCACTATGTTCTGATTAATAAATGAATCATGCTGTGATGTTGTTAGAGAGATACAATAAAAATCTTAGAACAAGATTTCCTCACCCATAAATGGAACACAAGTTTATAGCAGCACAAAAAAATTGGGAATTACTCTAGTAATTCTGCAGTTGATTAAGCTTTAGACAAAAGCACACAGGCTTGTTTCTGTAAAAATATACCATTACTTTCTGAAGTCATGGTTACACAGATACTTCAGATGATAAAATGACTGATATATGTATCTGTTCACATAAAAATAAAACCTAGGATTTTTTTTGGAACACACAATTGATTCAGCTGGTTATAATGGTTAAGGAATATGTTCATGTCAAAAGGTGCCCAGAAACAGCTTGTCAATTGGACCTTTGAAATCTGAGCAATGAATTTTAGTTTTGGCACTAATAGATTCACTTGTAACTCAGAATTGTCAGTAAATTACAGCAAATTGCTATTCATTTTCCACATACACTCTAAATGTTGTCACAGATCTTAACTAAGGACATACAAGCCATATTTGTCAAAATAAAAGTTTGGTATTTTTGGTGTGATACAGCCTTTAGGAGTTGTCAGCTGTTAATGGGCACACTCAGAACCAGCAGATTGAAAAAATATTTTTAAACTAATGTGACAATCACATTTTCATAGCCACTTCTATACAGCAACTTGATATCTCAAGAACTCTCTCCAGTTTTCATCCCAGAAATATATACTGGACTTTTTGCACTGCTTTTACCACAGAAATTAGTTGCTGGTGGATTCTTATATTAAGGAAACCCCTATAGCCATCTAAACCCAAAATCTGTTTTTTTCCACAGTGCTGGTAGGTGCATCTGCATACAACACACTTCTCCAAACCTAAGTCTTTTTACATATAGACGGAAACCCTCACTCCCACATGCAAAGAAGCAAGATTTAAGTCCAGTAATTACTAATAACAGTAGTTATTGAATTCCTACACAGAAGTCAGGATCTTTTTTCTTCAACATTCACAGAAGAATACTTTTGTCTAAGTCACTTTTGTTTGTCTTCTATAGCTCTGAGCTATTATGTAAAACTCTCCAGAAAGATGGTATGCTCTGTCTCAGTCGTATTCAAGAGTTAGACTTCCAGAGGACAAAAAAGGAGAAAGAGTATCCTAATGCCTCAGTGAGCTTGAAAACACAGGGCAGGGACCTGAACCTTCAACAAGTGTATGAAATATGTGACAAGTCTGCAACAATGATATATTGGATAGGGTACGTTCACCTCAATGTTGTGGTATAAATTATTACCTGGGTGATTAGGCATTAGTGGCAGAAAGAACTGTAACATTGCTGCAGCTGAAAACTTAAGAAATGAGAGTAAATATGCACATTAATTTATTATAATTTCAAAGTAGTACAGATATTTGCACTTTTTAAATAGATACAACTATTTAAAACTATGAGCTACAACTCCACTATGCTAAATATGACAAAAAATGCATTTTGTAACAGAAATGTAAAAAAAACAATTGGTAATATTTTAACATAAAGAACACTGCTGCATGTCTTAATATCTATTACAGTTTTCAGCTAAACATTGTAAAGTTGATTTCTGGCAAGAACACCCAGCAGAAACACTACTGTACTGTTGAATAAAGTGTTTCTTTTATGACTTTCATCTATTAATTGTGGATTTATTCCTCAAAATGATTTTATCAAAAAATGTTCTTAAGCAGTTGAACATAAAGATTCTTCTTTGCTTCCCCAGCTATCTCAGCTGCCAGGAAGGACACAATGTTGTTGTCAGCAGGTGTAATTATTATATATTCTACTTCCCAAGGTGTGTTTTAGTAACCTGTGACAGGCTAAATCCATAAAGTGTCAGCAGCCAAAAGAGTTAGCTTGCAGTAATATACACCTGATTAGCTCAAAAAGTCAAAATAGAAATGTCAAGGGCAGCTTAAGCAAGTATTAGATTATGAGACAATTGTTTCCATCTATACTGTTTTGTTGACATTCAGTAATAGAGATGGTCATTTCTCCTCTACTCTCCTGAATAAACTTTGTTGAAAATAGTTACGTTGAAAAAAGGTTGTTATAGAAGTGACCCTGCACCTTCATGTGACATCTGAAGTAGTGTCTTCTCTTAATAAATATTGTCCATATGGTCCTACATAAAAGCTAATGTCAGGGTTGGAATCACAGAGATTAAAGTAAATAGGCTTTTTTTTTCTATTTCCTTTCTGCTTTTTTTTTTTAATCTTTTGTAACAACTTGATGCAACTTAAGGTATGGCGAATGACAAAATATGGTTGCCTCACCTAATAGTCATATATTTCTTCAGAGCACCTTTTTCCTATGAAGCTCATTTCAGTTGTCTGAAACAAATTTGGAAATGGTCAGGAAATAGAGTAGAGCAGCTATGGTATCTATGCTAATCCATGACTACACAGTGTGATAATTTCTTCTGGAGTCAGTGGAGGAACAAGCACAAAATATGTGTCATAGTCACTGAAATCTAGTGAGTTCTTCAACTATTCAACTAAACAGCTAATGATTATTAGCATCTAGCTGAGGACTATGAAACACATTAGACTCGTCTCCTCTACATTTGATACATTTTGAGGGAGAATTAATAGCTAACTGGAGCTGTCTAAGCTAATAATCTATGATCCCTCAGTGGTGCACCTGAAGAAATGGTGCATTGTTGGTGCATGGTTTACCCCGTTTCAAAATATTGTCTGAGAGATGGGACGAGGCACACTATGCCCCTTACTCTCTATTTCTGTCTCACAAAGGGAGCTTGGGCAGCTAGCTTAAACTAGTTGCCCTACTTTTGGATCACTGCAGTTATGTACAATGAATCCCATCCCCGATCACCTTCTGTCAAAATGATTGTTCACATCCCCAGGGATGGCCAGGGAGGAACACGACAAACTAAAACTTTCTCTCTGCAGAAAAGGTACAATAGCAAACATCTTTACCTGAACCACTTCTAAAAAGTTTTTATAAAATTGTTTCTCTAACACTTGGGGGGCAGTGGGGAGAGTGAAATTCTTTTGATATTAAGACCAAAGACCATTCCTATCTAAAGAGTTTTTGTGTCTGTATATATTTTTGTCTATCTAAAAGTACTGCTTCACAAAAATCTATCCCTGCTATAATTTGTACCTGTCAGAACACTTTCTTCAGGCTCAGCAGAAAAAACAGCTACAGTTTAAACAGTTGAATACTGTGAATTATCCACTCCTTAGGAGAGGTCCTTGTACAGGCTTATTGGGCCACTGTTTGACCAACTGTGATAATACAAGCAGTGCACATCCTAGAAATCCTCCTCACAGGGGGGCAGGGAATGGGGTTTGTGGTCAGTTCATCACATGTTGTTTTTGCTGCTCCTTCCTCCTCAAGGGAGGACTCCTCATGCTCTTCCCTTGCTCCAGCGTGGGGTTACTCCCACAGGAGACAGTCCTCCACATGTTAATACAAATTATTAGAAAAATACTGACCTACTCAGCACATATTACTGTTTGTTATCTACATTGCCTTATATAATATATGTATTCTAATGGCATTGATATTGTCCTAGATAGACGTGCAAATTAGGCAGATGTTATGATAAAATCCTTATGGTACAGGGGTGAGGTTCTGTGAGGCTTCTGTAAGAACTGACAGAGTTGAGGAACCTGAGAGTTTTAAGGTATCTTTGTGCCTTTTCAAGTCTGGACAATTTTGGAGCTGAAAAGTGGTCTTGGTATAATTTAGAGTGTCCTAGTGGTCTTCACAGGTCATGATAACCTCATTGGACTCTTTAATGCAATATTAGGCTTCCTTAAAATGCTTTAAGCCATAGGCCCATGCCAAGCAATGCTTTTGTCTGGTCCCAGGCGTCTGTACCATGTGTAAAGTTACCTCTGACATCAGCATTTGCAAAGGACTGCTCACAAAACAGCCTTGCCATTAATTGTCTTCCAGAATTCCTCATACACCCTGGTACAGCTCTTCAGATATTCCCAGTCATGTCGTGGTGTGTAGGGTGAATGCGGTCAGATCATGGAGAAAGACTGAAGATTTCACCCATCTATCCATGTATCCATCCATCCATTTATTCATACAATCATGGAATCATAGAACAGTTTGGGTTGGAAGAGTCTTTGAAAGGCCTTATAGTCCAATCCCCACCCCCGCAATGAGCAGGGACACCTCCAACTAAATAATCTATCCACCTATTTCCGTACTAGTTGAAGAAGCTAAATTTCCGTACTATTCGAAGCTAAATTAATCTACATGTTTCAGCAGTAAAATAATAAAATGTTTGGAATATGTTCCAGATGCTCTTTCCTTATGTACCTCATACAGGTATTTTAATTAGGACAAGAATCATCTAAGTTGCAAATTCAGACAAAACCCAACAGCTGCTCTGGTTTAAATGACAAAATATAGCTTAAAAGCTAATCATTTTCCTCTGTGCTGAATGGTGGTGATTCCTTTAACAAATTGACTAGTAACGCAACACCATTCTGAACTTGATAAGCTTTGCAGCAGATGGTAGAGTAAGTTTTCTTATGCACAATGAATGCCTAGCCTTATGTCATGACACAGGCAGGATTGGTTTTCCAGTGTGCTGATCAGAAATACGGCATGCTTAATTCTTTTCTTCTTTCAAAAGAGTATCAAAGTTACTATTTCTTTCCTGTGATTTCAGAAAATTACTACTCCAAATACTTCCTTAGTTCTTAAAAATAAATTTGCAATTTTACCTGCTTGTTTTTATGTTCAGTTGCCGTCTTCTGGAAGAGTCCGACTTTAACTTTAGAAATTGCTTTTATGCTACACTTTACAAGCTGCATGTTACTGGCTATCCTGTCCAAAGAGATGCTTGTATCTAATCTATGTGCTGTTGGGTAGAGAACTGATGTGATTATTTTCTGTGTTCCAGGCAGTTATCACTTGGGAGTTCTTGTAAATGAGAGGCTTATTCTCTTGATGTCTATTCACATAAATAATTAAGATGTATCAATCTGCTCTAAAACAATTTAGGTGGTCAATAAGCAGGTTTTTCTGTTCAGTTTGCAAGTGCTGTGGGCAGTTTGCTGCTCTTCATCTGTCCTGATGGACAAAATCGCACTTTAATCACGTTTAGTTGAAACAGTATTTTAAAAGCTCTTTTGTTGAGAAATTTCTTCTATGTAACTTCACATAATGCCGTCCGTGCAATTTAGCACACTTTTAATTATTATAATGGAGATTAAAAAATGGATATATAAAGCCATAATAATTAATACATCCCAGATATTAGAAATACGTGGCTGATTTCCGTGTTCTGACTTGTGAGCAGGCTGAGGATTTTCTGAAATCTAGTCCTAACACTTATTCAGGTCTCTTCATTTTACTCAGAATCTGCCAAAATATTTTATTTGGAGTCTCAAATGTTAGTCAAAGTAGTGAATGGCATCTAATGTACTCTGGGATTTTCAGACAAGACCTAAGGGACAGTGATTCAAGTGTCTCTATGTAAAGTGTCTAGAATTTTTCTTGCTGCCCTAAAATAGCATGCCTGGTTTCCAGCTGCTTCACCATCACAAATCGTTATTGTTGCCAATCAGAAGGGTTCCTTGAGCATTCCTTCTTCTTGACTGCAGCTAAGCAGTCTGTCTTCATTCAGATCCTTCTCACAGCGTCTCTTCTCGTTTACTAGTTCTCAATATTTGTCTTACCTAGGCTTTTATTCTCTTTGCATTTTACAGCTCAGGTTACACTACCGTACAACACCAAGTTAAGTCATGGACAGTGTCCAGTGTCTAGAGGAGAGATTGCTGAGCGCATCCCACTCTAAACACTGGAAGGAACTTTCTGACAGAAGAAAACTATGATGTTTTATCAAGAGTGTAATGCTTATGTCTTTTGGAGGATTTTCTTCATCTCTACAAGCAATAGACTGATTCTTTTTCTCAAGAGTCCTCACTACTAATCTGTCAACCAGTTCCATGATTGCCTCCAACGCCAGAGAGCCAATATTCTTCACAAGTTTTACAACAGCTGAAAGTGAAACTTGGGTTCGTTCCTTCAAGTTCTTCTTCAGTGAACTCTTGGCATCTCATCAGGGTCTTTCATTGACCTTGATGGGCTCTGGAGAGTTGTGTCTGGGTCTTTCTGTCTTTATAATCCTTCATGTTATTTAAAGAATTACTTCTTTTAACTGGGTGAACATTTTTTACAGTTCTCAGATATTTGTTTTATTCTTGTTCTCTGAATAGTTCTTTTTTTAAAAAATAAAATTCTTCATTTCACTAGATTTAACCACCCATGTTGTAATATTACTGCTGACAAAAGAGAAACATGCTCAGAAGGTCATTAAAATTGTTTTCCATCCAAGGTATTCTCTGCACATGTTCTTAGAGTTTTTCTCACTCCCTTGGTATTCTACGTTTCAGTTTATAAAGTCTTTAGGGAGAGTGATGAAAGCTTTTAGAATTTAATTTAGTCTGTTCCTATATACGTGTGCATGGTTAGCACTTCTGTATTTTTTTCATCTTATGTGTGGTAAATACTAAGTATTTTATTCAGTTACATACTCTAATATTGAAATTTCTTCCTACATATCAGGCGTCCATATCTATAAACCACAATGGCAAAATGCCAACACTCGTTGAATGCGTAACTCTTCCTAAATGTTTATGTTTCCCCATGCAATGCAAAATCTTTGAACTTATTTGCACTAAAGAGACCTTGAATAAATGTGGTTGTTTGAGATGTGCCTTTCATTCAACATTAAAGAATTTGTTGAACCTGCAGGCCTGAGGATGCTGTGTACTTACAGAGATTACAGCCTAAAAAAAAAAAAATAAGTAAAATCTCTGTTTTTTTCTTAAAAGAAACTCACAAATTCATTACTGTATGAGCTTCTACTGTGTTTCTTTAGCCCTGTTACTGATCTGTGTAAACTTTTTGTGTTTTGCAGTGATTATGTATCAGAGACCAAGCACTTAGTTTTCATGTTTAGCTTTCTAAATATTCATTAAGGTATTCATATTTAACTGAATTATAATATGTTACAATCTAAGGTGTGTTCATTTAATTTCTTCCTGTGTAGAACTACTCTTTAAAACTATATCATAAGACACACCCGACATCAAAGGTTTCCTTCTTTTTCTCTGTCATTACTGCTAGGCATGTGGTTGTATTAATTGAAGCAAATTAGTTCTGCTAATTATACAGCAGGTCTCATGTATCACTTAGACAATTCAAGTATCTGTGAAGAAACCAGATTTAGGTAAATATAAATAAACTTTTCCACATACTGTATATCTATCAATCAGCTGTATTCACATGTCTGCTGTGATATACAAGCGAAGAATCATACACTCACTCCTTCAGGGAGTGTTTGCTTGATTTATTTCTTGTTCTCGTGTTTCTCTAACTCTGTCATTCTGTATGACTTTTATTATAGTGTTGTCTACAGGTGCCCTTCGGGTGTGGAAAAACATAACAGCTTTGGTTACAGATATGGGATTGTGAGCAAAAGCAAACGACTCAATGTAAGTTAAGAGGTTTCTACAAAAGGCAGTGCTGAGAAGTTACTCATGTTCAGCAGCACTGGGTAGAAAAATGTAAGAGCTAAAATTGTATTTTTTATACTAAATAGATAAAGTAGATTACACGGCTTGGAAAAGTACTTACAAAGAGTTTTGTATCAACCCAAGATTTCTGTCATTGCTGTATGTAGTCTTTTAGAGACCGAAAACGAAAGGCTGCTAAGGAAGTGGGGCTGGTGTAAAGCATACTCACCTTCTTAAATAATTGTACAACGGAAGGACAGAAAGTCCAGCATACCTCCACAGTCCAACTGTGTCTCAGCAGGCAGGATGAAGTTAGAGCAGCTTTCAGTCTGTCTGAAGTATACCAACACTGACCTGGTACCCAGACACTCCGCTGAACTTTGCCAAGCACATGCTGGGAAGACAGAAGAATTTGTTTCTGATTCCATGACTTTTCAGCAACACATGAAAGATTTTTTCAGTTCTGTCAGCTTGAAGAGATTTGACAGAGGGCCCAAGTACCAGTGGAAGCCCTTTACATATTTGATATATTTAACCTTACTACTCACAGTTACATGAGCTACACAAAACAGTAAACCACATCAAGCTTGATTACTTACTAGATATGTAAAGATTCCTACTTCCAAGAGCATCTGTCTCAACCCCCTTTTCTTATTTTTCTTCTCTAACATTAAGTTTTTATATTTATTCTGTTCAGGAAGAAAATTAACAAGCAAGATCTAACCGTATTTTTTACTGACTTAAAAAAGTAGGTAATAGATGAAAGAGAAAATAAATCCTGAAACACCATGGAAATAAACTTTGGTTAAGTTTACATCCTGACTAAAGATAGTATTTTAAAAAACGCTCATATAGGAAAGCACTCCTATATGCAGTCGCGAGATCAGCTGCTCGGAGCCGACCTAGCTCCCGACAGACTGACTGATCACAAGCAAAGAAGGGTTTTCGGGAGATTCCTTGCTAGGAAAACACTGCAGCCAGCGGCTGTTCAGAGGAAGATGAAGACTGTTCAGAGGAACGTGAAAACCCAGTGTGGCATCATGATTGGCTTCAATAGTACTAACTATCAGAAACAAAGTAATTGTTCAGATTTTCCTTTCCAGAGGACCTCTCCCTTTTTCTTACCACCAAAGAAAAAGAAAAAGAAAAAAAAAAAGAGAAAAAAAAGAAAAGGAGAAGACCAGTGAAATTTATTCTTTTGATATTGTGAACAGGTGAGATATTTAGTCTTTATTAACTCAGGAGAATATAGTAATTAATAGTGAATGACTGCTTACAAGAGGGCATAAGGACAATGACACACAAAAGGAGTGCTTAAAGATGTATTAGAACTGCATGAATTTCATTAAGATGCAGTAAAATTGAAAAACTGGCCAGACTGAAATCAGGATAGAGAAAAGGAAAGGTATTCTTCATTCTTGGCAAAGGTCATTAAGCCCCAGCGCAGGTTAAATGTTTATTTTAGAAAGGTAAGAAGTTAGAATTACAGCCAGTAAACAACTTTGGTTAATTGAAAGTCCATGTTACAATACCCTATATCTATTTCACTGGAATAAAAAGCCTAAATAAGACAAATACTGTAGGTAAGATGTAACTAATATAAATAATTTTCTGCCTTAAATTACTTCTGGCAGACAACTATTCCTTGACAAACCCATAAGAACACTGTGCTCATGGCACAAGCCCATAATCAGAGCTGCAGAAAAGCATATATAAATTTAGTTCCCACATTTGAAATTTTCTTCTGTAGGTAGCTTTCTCTTATGAACTGAGCAAGATTTTTTATCGTTTAATAAAGTTAGGAAAAGTACACTTAGGTCAGCCCAAACAGAGTTGAATTCTCAAGAATGTCCAAATCCTGTCGCTGTACATTAGTCTCAAGAAGGGAAATTTCTGTTGAAGCTATGCTCCTGAGCCAATAGAAGTCAGGATGCATTGATTTATACTAATGGCTAAGGGTCCAGTCTGTTAATCTGGGACAAGAGAGATTTGTGGTTGTTGCACCATCATTTCCCTTCTTCTTCCAAGCCTATTGAATGCCATGTCAGTAACAGGGAACATAATAGAGTGTTTATTTCAAGACCCTCAGTGCTCAGTGTCACAAAACCTTTTTTTCGCCAGGTCTCTACATTTAGTGCAGAAACTTTTAAAAAAGTATTTTTCCTAATATTTTAATATTAATATTTTAATCCTAAAATATTTTCCTTCATACAGAAAGCTGTTTCTTCTTTGAGCATTCACAGCCCGACTTGTTATCTTATTAAATGCCTAATGTCAAAATTTCAATGCAATTGCCAGATATTTTGATTTATAAAGTTAGACTTTCAGACTCTACTAACATGTTTCCCTAATGAAAGAAATGTGATATATATTACATGTACTGAATGCAATCACAAGTGTTTAAAATCATAAAGTAATAAAAAGCATAAAACATTATCATTTTCACAGGTCAAAAGGTCTACATGGCTTCTGTCAATGTTTCTGGCTTAGGGAAATTTGGAGGGAATTTTTCCAATTGCAGTTAAAATGTAATATGAACTGTTAGAGGCTGTGAAACACTCAATATTGCCTAGTTCTATTTTAGATAAAGGAAATGGATTTGCCTTAAGGAGATGGATCAATTTGGAAACTGGTGTGATTACAGTAGGTCAAGCACCACTAATACTAAACACATACACACACAAAAAAAAATGAAAGTTAGGTCTTTTAAGTGGAAAAGTGTTGAATTAAAATGCACTTAATACTTTACATCAGTGACATTTTCTATGATGAAGTTTTCTCTTTTAAAGCATCTATGGATTCTCATTTGCAGGAAAATTAAATCATTTTAGGGATGTTTTAACTGGAATTCCAAACGTCACCACACCTTTTTTTTTTTTTTTTTGGTAACAGCTCAGTTCATCCATTTATCTGTGAATAGCCAGGTGGGACAGATATGTCAGTCTCCGGCCATCTCTAATAGAAAATGGTTGAATATTCACTTGGCTAGATGATGTAGGTATATAATTTTGATAGAACAGCAGTTATTTAATGTCATGGGTGATGAATGGCACAAGAACAGTTAGAAGGGAAATAATGGTGATAATTTGTCAAAGACGCTGAGATGGAGTGGTAGGGTAGGTGAGGTAGAATGATACACTATGTAGTTAGAATAATATGACATAGTGCTCAGGGGCTGGAGAATAACTTAGTAGGACAAAAAAAAAAGAAGGAAAAAAGAAATGGGCAAATCCTACTGTGAACTAAAGGACTGAGAAATATTTAGGAAACTATGAGTGATTGGAATACTTGTGCTGCAGCACAAATAAAGCCTAAGAATAAATATAATGGGAATAATGGAAATAGAGGGGAAAAGAGGTACAATAATCAAAAAGATGCACATAAGAAAAGCAGAGTAAAGGATACTCTTAAAGTCAAGGGAGGGAATAAATATAGTAAGGAGATATTTTATGTATTATTCTGCTGGATTAAATCTTTCTGAGATACTCAATTTACCTGTCACACTAGAGTCAGTGGGTAGACAAAATAAAAATAGACAAGAACAGAAAGGTGTGTTTCCAGAAGGTTTCAAACTGTTTGCGATTATTTCTAGCTTTTAAAAGACCTCTTTAAAGATATTTGTGACTAATCAGGACATTGGAGGTTTTTAAAAATATGATAGGCATTTGGAAATTAGCTTTTTTATTATAAAAAAGAGCAAATACAGATGAAAACTCAGGTTATATGAGTTTTTCAATGCAGCATGTAGAAATTGAAAAGACTGAAACACAAGGTTGAGTCACAAATAAAAGAGAGTAACTATACGGCAACAAGAGATTAAAAGAAAAGACAAGTAGGAATTTTGACCAGCTGGTAAGGTTGCCAAAAGTCTCATCATTGTTACAGGAAACATCAATGTGAAATTTAAAATCTACAAGATTTAAAAGGAATGATGAAGACTTCTGTTTCTGACTGCTACGAGTAAACAGTTATGTGCAAAAAAGAGGAAGAATTTTTGAAAGATGGAGTTGTCCTTTGAAAGGACAGTTCAGTTCATTCAGTTCATTCAAGTTTTCATCAATGAAAATAATTTCAATAAGTAGAACCCAGAACAGCTCTGTTCCCCCCAGTGCAACCTTCTTACCTAGACCAGCTATGGTTGTAAGAAGATATGGTGACACCTCTGCAACCTCAGTTGTCTCATCTTTTAGGTGACTATGTCCCTTACTGCTAAGGAAGCTGTCCCTATTCTTTCTCAAGTACACAAACTGCTCACAGAGCTGCCCAAGAACAATACCCAATCTAAGGGTTTTCTCTGCCCTCATAGTTCATGCCCTGGGATAAAGCAAAGATTATTCCATTGTGGTAAATACATCTTCACCACTGCAAAATCAATAAGACAGAAGAGTCAGATTTCTCTTTCCTTGCTTCAGCAACCATTTTGCACTGTGTTTTATTTTCTTTTTAGGCTAAGTTCATACTGATAACTAGAATTCTTTCTTTTTTTGGGTGAGGGGCAGGGGAAGAACAAGGAAAAGGAGAGTAAATTGAAGGTATTAATAATGATGACATAAATTGTGCCAATATACTTCTCTCCAGACTGGAAAGATGAGACAGGATGTGATCTGTCTCCAAAAATCTAATTTATTTTTGCCTTACATTGAAAAGCAGGTTTTTCTTGTGGGATTTAAAAAAAAAAAAAAAAAGGTAGCAATAGATTTTCAGCATATGTGCAATACAGATTCCTAAATCCATTCCTGCGTACCAATGTTTCTTGCTTGTACTATTTAAATATTCTTCCTTAGATACCAAAGTGTCAACAGGTGTAATCAAGTGTAGGGAGTCATGTTGAGAGGCAGCCTTGCTGTGACGGAGCAGAGGCTTCCTACTGAAGAACCAGCACATGCAAAGCTCTGCAAACAGCAGAATTTACTTGGCACCTATGCCCTAGCGAAGCTGACATACCACCTTGTGTGTGGGCACAACGCCATCCTGACAGATGGGGATGACTGCAAGCAGCCAAGAGACCATGTCTGAGCATCAAATATGTTTGTGGAGGGCAGGATTCCCAGCTAGAAATGTCAAAACAGCTGTTTGGCCTGAGTTTTGTGTGCCTACAGGTTAGGTGGTATATGCCTTTGCTAATTCATCACTGAGCTTGATTAATTTTTGAATAGCTTCTGCTATAGCAGTCAGTCATTGAGGTTCCAGCTTAGTGTTGTGTGCAAAGCAGTGAAATCAGTCTCTTCTCCCTTTAGAGACAGAGAACTCTGCTGCTCTTAACAAGACTGAAAATAGTGTCACCATAGGATGGCAAAGTTTTTTCAAAGGAACAACCCCATTATGTGCCTTCTGCAGTTTCCTATATTATTTTGCTAAATGTAATCTCATAATATTTGGTATTATTAATCTCAAAACCATCACCTTTAAGCTTTCATATTCAAATTCATTAAGAACTGCAAGAGTTATTTAGAACTGTTTGCCACTGCTCACAAGATAACATATCAAAAAGCAATCAGGGCTGAAAAATATGAAAAATGGCAGATTTCTAAAATTATACCCTCTCAACTTTTCTCTAACTATAATAATACCTACAACTTTCATTTTCATAAGAGGAAAATTTATTCTTTCCCACTAGGTGGGGGAACTTCAATGAATTATTACTTTTAAAAGAAATCTACTCTTCCATCACTTCTTAGCCTTCTCTTTCAGAACACATTTCAGATATGACTGTGCTATGACTACTATGAACAAAATTTTTATAATTCCTTTTTGTAACACCTCTGACTGTATGACTCCAGTGAACAGTTTCATAATGACAGGGAAATGACTTCTTGTTTAAGGCTGAAAAGATTACCTTTCCACAGGCATTGTTATAATCACTACTTTTTGTGGTTGTTATAGCTCCAAGTGCAGTGCAAACTATTACTTTACAAGGATTTAAAAATGTCTACTATATCTATTGCCCCAGTCTGCAGTCTGTAAGTATTTACCAACATCAGGCTAATTACTGAAGGCCTTTCTTTTTAAATAAAAAAAATTGGAAGTGAAGTTGTGCTTGAAAGACTTGTTTCACTATAAAACCTTGTAGGAATACTGACCTTGCATAAAAGGTGTAATTTTAGAACACAGAAGACATTTTGTATTGTAATATATGGAATGAGGTTAAGACTTTCATACCCAAGCTTCTAAAATTGTGTACTGCAGCAAATGACCTGCCTTCATATTCTCTATCAGGTGACACTTGTTCCCTCTGTAAAACCTTTCAGAAGGACTTGAGCAGCAATAAAGAACTGTATTTCTTAATGGGGATAAAAACTGTGCTGACAATTCAGTCTACTGCTTGCATAAGTGCTCTGTAGATTACCAAAGGGACAATGTTTAGACCAAGGGATGAATGCATGGGAAACGTTACAGTTTCTGAATGAAGAATGTTGAAGATGACAGACAGTGAGAGATCATGAAATTCAGATCTGTGTGGCTTATGCTGCTGCAAATACACCTCTATGACAACGCGCCTCAGGAGACCCAGGCACCAGACTCTTCAAAACGAAGGTTGAGTAAGCAACCTCTCATTCTTATTCAGAAAATAAAAGCTTAGCGGAGGGAAAAAGAAATCAAGTTCATCCAAATCATAAAAGCTATATGGGGATAGAAATCATTTTGTTTTCTCTGTCTCCTCACTTCAACGGAAAGCTTTGACTTCTCCTGTCAATACATGCTGCCAACAATGTTCACAGCCACTGAGACATATGCTGAATGTATGGCTGATTGTTAACGCTTTTGATAATTGTGGCACATTATTTAACTGGCATTTTGGTAACTGTTTAATATTTCAAAAGGATACCATGCTTCTAGTTTGGCTGTAGCTTCTTTCCCTAACCTGCTTGTCATCCTCCACTCCCCTTCCTGACAGCATGACATTTCTCCACTATACACTACAGAGCTCTCCAGCTCACTACTGCAACTCTATCTGCCTGTGGCAAACACAGTTACACCATTATAAAACCACTGAGACTGAAGAATGGTGTGTCCGCCTTTCACTCTCAGGAGTAAAGCTACCATTCAAGTGGTGTTTTCTAGTTACCATCCCGCCAGCCCTTCCAGACAGACACAGGGCCCCAGGGCAAAGGACATTGCTGTCCTCCCAACTCTTACTCTGAAATTAAACACACAAGCCAAAGGAGGACGGACAAAACTAGTTACAGCTGTTATTTGTGACTAAAAGTCTGGAGATGCAATTATTCAAATAGGGCTGGGTAAGAAACTTCTACTTTGTTTGTTTGTTTTAACCAGACTGCACAGAACAGTTAAAACAACAAACAAATCCACGACTAACAAAAAGCTAAAGAGCCAGTCTTGCATGTTCACTTACATGAGGAAAGTTTTGTAGATAGGAATTTGTTGAATAAGTTCAATAAAATACTAAGCTGAAATTTTCATTTGAAACCAAAAAGTCAGGGACACTGCTGGAAAACCAAAGCTTGGCAAAGCATGAACTCAGCCAAGTACAAATGAAGCCACAGACACTGTG
The DNA here is from genome assembly GCA_011057875.1 of Pterocles orientalis. Lineage (NCBI taxonomy): Eukaryota > Metazoa > Chordata > Aves > Pterocliformes > Pteroclidae > Pterocles > Pterocles orientalis. Next base: position 1,001,002 of record WKFP01014309.1, on the reverse strand, counting down.
GTAAAATACATAGGCCAAAACAGTTAGGCAGAAGATATAAAAAAACCCCAGAGTGGGCTACATGACCCTGCAAGGCTTTGTCAGAGTTGTCAGAGAGCACAGTAACAGATCTTAAGCAGGGGCTAGGTACACTGCTTCACTGCCTTCTTTACAGCTATACCCTCACATACCACCTGAGGCTCAGCCTGACACCATGTAAGTGTGAATGTATGAACTGACTATATAATTTCTATCTACTTTATTTTAAAACAACATTTTTGTTTACTTTAATAATAATTGGAGACCAGCCAGTTTAAACTGCACTCTGAACCGTTTTAGAACACACGTAGTTTGCTTTCAGAGAAGTTATATTAGCCTAGATATTCAGAAATCCCTATTGTGATAAAATTACTTTGCTGACTTGAGAGGGAGGATCATGGCTGACATGGAGCAATGTCAGTTGAACCTGTGATTGACTCCTTTCATCAGCTTAAATCCCAACCACTTAATCACAAAATTAATAGAATAGTCAGGAATAGAATCAGAATTTGGTCACAAAGAAAAAAAATAGACATGGACATTTGATGTGTAATACAGTGAAACAATGGAAGGGACACAAGTAACAGGTGAAAAAAAACCTTACTAGATGGGTGGTGAAGAGGTGCTCTGCTTTGTACTTTGGATGGTACCCATTGCAGCTGTCACACACACACAAAAAACCCCTTAAGACAGAGAAGAATAAAATGACACCCGCGGTGGCATGTAAATAATACATGAGACAGCTTGGAAAGAATGGAAATTTCAAATGTAGTGATGGCACTCATATTGGAAGCTGCGAGCCAATGACAAATGGCCAAAATCATAATAACTTGCTCTGCGCTGCCAGTTAGCCAAGAGCAGCCACCCTCTTTTCAAGCTCTGAAAGCAATATGGTCTAGAAATGGCAGGGAATTCTATCCAAACTTTGGGCTATCAGCAATGATTAGTAGTTGACCTTGAACCTTTCATTTATATATGCCATTTTAAAAACACAGTTTGGAGGAGAAGCTAGACTCTGTCTTTCTTTGTAGCTATGAATACTTAGACATCATTGCAGTGATTTAGAAAAACTAATTTTATTGAAATATAAAATGTTATATTATTACTCAGAATGGAAGTTAGTGTTATGCTGTTGAATATGATTACCCTAGTACTGTGTATACAATCAAAGGCAACAAAGCCCTAAGCCAAGACAGGGTATTTATGTAGGTTGATTTTTCTGAGATGATGGGAGATGGTCCATAAACATATTGCATCTGAATTGATAAGAAGGAAGAGGATCGCAAACATGCTATAGTCAAAAAATTCTTGACTTCTCAGCAGTAGATAACACCAATCTAAGGACAGTCAGGCTTAAAGTCATGAAAATGAATTATATGCTAAATGTGGGTCAGAGAGCAACTTCTCAATAACTATATTATGTTGCTGATAGATGTCTGTAGAGAAAATGGTTGAAAATACTATTATCCCAGCTGCTCCTCTGCAGCCTGTGAGGAAGAATGTACGTGTGGAGCTCCTGTTCTCTTTCAAGGCAAAGTCACTCCTGCTAGCTCATGCCATCTGCAATGGCAGTGTCAACTAATGTGGCAGGTTTTGCACTAAAACTAATCAGGGATACACACATGGTATCTTTCATAAGCCCTGCTGTGGGCAGTCATGTCCAGCAGAAAGTTAATGACAAGTAGCCAGGGGGGAAGTGATAAAAGGTGGGAGACTCAGCATAACATATGGATATACATATAAATCTTTACAGACAAAAATCATAGCTATATGCACTTGAGGATCAAGATAAATAACGAATGTGATACCAGTTGTCTTTCTCAGAAATTCTTAGTCCATAGTTTCTTAAGATAGGTTGGAATATTTCAGATTGACTAATCTGAAAACAGCATAATGTAACCTAAGTAAGAGACATTAAAAAGATTTTGAGGTACATTGAAATATAAAACATCATAAGTGTATTCAAGAAACACTTTATCATTTTATCCTTGTTGCTTCTTCATGTGAATTTATTGCAAATTTCATGATATTTGCAATAGTTAAAATCTCCTGGAATCATCTGATTACTTGGAACCTCAGCATTTGCTAAAAGTACGTAGATGTCATACGATTATGAAGAAAACCACAACAAGAAAAATCACATTAACATCTTACAGATTATAAACTCTTATAATTATTGTAATAGATAAGCAGTCCAAACAAAAATAGTTCTGAAGTCAGCTAGCAAAATCAACCAATCTCCTTTCATACCTTTCTTGCAATCCTTTGGGAAGAAAGGGTGAAATAAAGATTCTATACTGACATATACAACACATTGAGATAAAAAGAAGCACTCAGGACAAAATTATTTTGCAGAAACTGAATATATTACTTTAACTGATGTCCACTGTAAAAGGAACAGAAAAGGTTCCCGTCTGGAATCTTTTGACAGGTTTGTGGATGGAGGGACTAAGGCAGGCTGTACCTGAAGCTGAACTAATGTGGTTATACACAAAGAGACAAAATGAAGGTCAGCAACTCAACTAGGTGGCATTCACCTAAGAGTTCAAATGAACTCAATAGGTGAATTATTAAATGTAGCATGCAACCTCACTTAAAGCTCAATATATGAAGGTTAGAGGATAGCAGTCATTATATTGATCTTAAAAAAAAAACGCCCACAAAAAAAACCATAAAAAACTTCCATATCAAGTAAATCAGCAAAGAGCATAGGAAAGCATAAATTACTGAGTGTCTCTGTAAATACGTTTATGAAGATGACTTCTGTAAAGAGAAGCTCTGCCCCAGAAATATACTGATACTCTTTGACAATGTCAACAATCACAGAGATAGCAGTGATTTAGTTAGTATAGCCTGTATGGATTTCCAAAATACTTTTCACAATGACGTTCACTGCAGACTCTAAGGAAAACAAGCAGCCATCACATCAGTAGAGGGATCCTTACATGGACAAATGTAACGAATAAATGGTTAAGAGATCATAAACAGAAAGGAGGAGTGAAACGTTAATTCCTGTGGTGCAGGGAGATCAGTAGTAGAGTGCTATGCTACTCAACATCTTCATAAATAGTCCAGTAAGGACATTGAAGAATTGACTATGCTTCTGCCGATGAAAAGTAATTCAAGATGCTAAGGATGATGGCAGATTATGCAGCATTTTACAAACTGAGTAACTGGATATACAAATGACAGATGAAATTCAGTGTAGGTAGGTGTAAATTGACACACACAGGGAAAAGCAATTCTAAACTCACATACAAAATGAGAGGCTCTCAGATGACCAAGAGCACTTAGAACCAAAACTTTGGGGTTATTATAAACCACTCTATGAAAGCATCAGCTAAGTGCTGGACAGCATTAAATTAAAAAAAAAAATCAATTCAATATGCAATTTTCTTGTTACCCAAATGTTCTCTGTTAGATCAGGAGCAGTTCCTCACCCAGCAGGTAAAACTGTAGTACTCCTTGCCAAAGGATTTTGTGCATGTAAATGATTTCTGCAAGTTAAAAGGATGACCAAATGATTTCTTAGAAGAAACATTCATGGGAGGCCACCAAAAGAAACCACAAGAGACTCAGGAATCCTATGCAGTTGAGAATACTTGGAGTGTTTTAGGGACTATTACCATATATGTTTGTCGTCCTCTTATTCTTCCTCAGGTCTCCACTTCCTAGAGACTTACTGAGCTCCATTAGATCTTTGGTCTGAACCAGCATGCTGCTCTCATGTTCATATGTTAACCCGATTTTATAACCCATTTTAAAAAAGCAGAATAGCAAGACTGTACAGCAAAATCATGTGGTACTTTATATATGACATTTAGGAAAGCAATCCCTTACTTGTTTTCTCTACTAGTGACTCCCTGTTCTCGGAAGACCTGCTTCTATTTTAGGTGGTAGCATGCAAAAGAAATAATTTTGGAAATCCCTAAAACATTAACTTTTGTTAAGGAAACATGCAAGAGCAGGTTTGAGAACTTAAGGGAAGGATGGGATGTTTTGAAAAGGCTCACAGTGATAGAGGACAAGACCTCTTTTATTTTGCGTACACCTAACTCAAGACTCAAATAGGAAATAAAACATGCTCAGCAGAGACTGCAGCAGGCAAAAAAATACTGAGTTAATGACCCTTTGTTTTAAATGATCATGGATCATTTTAAGGAAATTGTGCCTTAAAGAAATCCCCCCAAAATCAGCCTTTACAGCAAAAATGGCATCACATTAACAGGAACAATGATTTACTGGAAATAAACTGTAAGAGTCTCCTCAGAGAAGCTACTGTGCAGAAGACTAAGTAAAGGCTAAAGTAGCTAACACTTTTCTCCAACATATGTACTAAAATTTATAGTAAGCATTTTGTACTCTAAAATGCGTTGGAGACCATAGGCTAGTGTCAGAAAGAAATCAGAAGATGGAGATAAAGATATATATCAAAGCAACAATAGAGGTACTGTTTTTGTTAAATAATTTGGCACTTTTATACCTTAAATTGCGTGGGGGTTTTCTCCTGACATTGCTCTTTTTTTGTGACTGGTGGAAAAAAGAAGAGAGAACTAAATGGAGAGTCATGTTATCCCAAATACCATCCTTAAAGGTAGATTCACAGGCTGTTTGATTTTCTAGATTTCAGAGATGGTTTCTTGGCTTTCATTTGCCTGTTGGTTTGCCTTTTAGATTATTTTAAACCTGCATGAATATGATCAAAAATAACTAAATGCATGTTGGTAGACTTTTGCAGAATAGCTGCCCAATGGCAAAATATGTTCTTTAACAAGTCGTACTTCTCAAAGTCACAAAGCCTCGCATATTGTAGGGTTTATCACTAAAGACGTGCACAGAGATCTTTAGAACATTATGTTGATAGTGAAGATAATGAAAAGAGTATTTTAACTATATTCTCTATAAAAGGTCACGAACTTCGTACTCACCAAAGGCAACTTTAGAGATAAGCCTCCTAGGCTTGACATTAAGGGATAACTCAGAATTACAGAAGTTGCATCTCTTCAAATTCTATTTAAAATTAATTACATCTGATTACCAGAGGGATCTTGGACTAGGTGTGTCTGATGAATCTATTGTACTTTGAGTCTAATAGAGTGAGCTCAACTTCAAATTTATATCCTTGGTCACAATCTGGTTTCCTGATATATAAAAAGGGCAGCACAACATGTTGTCAGAAGCAACCATAGCCCACGCATAGCAAGGATTTGCTGTTTTATTTGAAACTGTCACTATATGAAACTCAAAAGAAAAATGAAGGGTACCTAGAAAACATTCTTATCTTTATCTCAGTGAACTTGCTGAGGACTGGAAACAATAGAAACAAGGCTTCCACATCTGTGTGAATGCCTTGGGGGAAGATAACAGAGAAGAGGACCTACAAGTATCGCTTTTATTGCACACAGTGGGCAAGGAAGTCCTGGAAGTATTAATTCATTTTATTAGAAATCAACTGAAAATATTCAACTTAGGATGAAATGCTAATACTTTGAAACTACTGCAAACCAAGAAAAGCATTGTGTTAGATCAAAATCAGGTCCTTTTCTCATCCACACCTAGAAGAAGAGCAGATAAAATCTGTAACAATCTGAAGGGGGAAAATAAGTGCCGAGTTTGAAAATACCAAGAATAGCATGCTCATGTTTAGTGCTCCTGCTGAAAGCAGCCTAAAAGAAAATAGTGAATGAACTCCAATTAGAATTCACAAAAAAGGTGTTACAAAAACATCACAAAGTCAAACACATAGGTTAACAGTTTCATCAAAATTAGGAAGAGAAATGACGGATAAGAAATTCTGTATTAACAAGCATTCACAAGAGAATATAGGGTTTATTCTGAGGTAGCATCATCCCGTCTTCACGCTAGTTGATATACAGCACCAACAAGCTGATAAAAACATTTTTACTGTGAACAAGGACAGGTCCTGGCAAGCCAGATTACACAATCAATCAGCTGAACTGAACAATTTCAAACACCAAACAGTAGCTACAATACCTCTTGCAATAAATTGATGTAAGGAAAGGTTTAACAAAAGAGTAAAGAAATGCTTGCAGATACTTTGAACAACCACATGATGATGGGATGATGGCAGTGTCAGCCCCAGCTGAACACAGATACTGAGGAAAATGGTGACAAGAACACAAGGATGATATACCAACTTCATTCTCAGAAGATCCCAAACATGACAAAAGTATTCAAATACATGGGACACATATATTCATCAAGCCATTTAAGAACATATTGAAGTTGTAGCTGATGTGAAAACCCCCTCAGAAATGCATAGAAAATCCTTGAGAACTGTCTGTACAGTGCTGCACAGGTGAAACAGCTCCTCTAAAATAATTGTTTTGTGAGACCACAACTTTGCAACAGTAACAAAAAAACCTATAAATGTACTTCTTAAAATAAAGACAACACTCTGACACTGCCCAGTACTCACATTTAGTGTTTCTACTAAGCCACTCACCATTCACCCAAACAAGCTCAAATATGATTTAGGAGCCTTTCTCCAAGTGGAAGCTTTGATTTGTATGTCTTTTATGTTCTAACAGAGAGAAAAGAAAATTATGGGCAAATTGAGAAGAGTCTGCTAGAATTTGAATTTGCCGCAAAGATATTTCGTAAGTACCTGTATGTATTAGATCACACATAATGTAGATGATAATCTTAAAAACATCTTGGAAGGACATTAAGCTGCTATTTTAGATATTTAATTTGCAGAAATAGATTACAAATCTCACATAATCCAGAAACTTTAACTGCAAATAAAATAATCCAAAGTAATAGAGGAATCAGATCATAAAATTCCTTCAGAAAAAGTAATTTATGTAATTGAGTCAATCACTGTATTTATTTTAGATCTGTTCTGCAAACAAAGGTGCAAGATGACCATGTTGAGAAACCCTGACATAAACCTTATTTGGCTATGAAACCTACTATGACTTTATAATAAAATGCATTGAAGTCTGGTCATTTCTTGCCAGCAATAAATACTTTTTACATAAATCACATAAAACTACCAGAAAAACAAATCTTGAGATGGGAAGATGTGCTATTCTAGTGCCACTCTGCATGGTCTCAAAAGGTCCTTATCTGCCCAATTTCACAAAATTGCTGAAAGGTTTTTTTTTGTCTGTTTGGTTGGGGTTTTTTTTTTTTTGGTTGGTTGGTTTTGGTTTTGTTTTTACTTTGGCACATAAACATCTACTTAAGGATTTTGTTTTTCCACTTTCCCAAACTCTAGTCTCTTGCTAACATGTCAGTCCATTTTGCTATTGCTACATGGAGTGTTCTGTCTTCAACACATGGCATTCCGAAATAGGCATTGTGTCGTCCTTCTGCAAGCAGACAAATATATGACTTCGAATTATTTTAGAACATCAGTCATGGATACTCCCAGCCCAATGAAATGACTGAAAGACAGTTCAGATGGTACAACCAATGATATGCAATATGGCTACATCAAACAGCAGAAGTTTTCTGGCTCTTTTAAAGCTGAGAAATTAAATAGAACAGGTAGGAAATACTGTCCTGCACAGTCTCTGGTTTATAGGAGATTTGAACAATGCTTTTGGCCTGTTACTCCTACGATCTAGTGACTCCAAAGAGCTGTGATGGTTTAAAGCACTTACAGTACAGATTGCAATGATAATGTGATGAGACAGCAAAGCTACAGTGTCTTCCACCCTGAAGATTAAATACTTGTGGAAACAATATACAGAACTGATGGTACTGAAGGTCACAGCCAAACAGTGAAAGACACACACCTGCAGACTGGCAGCTGAGACTGGGACAAATGAAGACAGTAAGAAATACACCAGAATGCTTCTGTCTGAGGACTGAAATGATCAGGTGAGCATCGCAATGGAACATTAACAGCATCTGAGGAAAATCAAGAATTATGTCTGCTTGCCAGCCCAATGTGAAGTCTTGCTGGATATCTGGAACTTTTTGGCTGTGTTATCTCGAAAGAACTATTAATCGTAATGCTGTCTTAATTAATATAATAATCTCCTCATGCCTCAGGTTAGATAGTGAAGATATTGAGAAGCTGTTTAACAGGAGGGTTTTTAGGAACATAGGAGGGAAATCCGTTACATTGTCCTACATTTTCTTTAAAAATAGCTATGTGTAATCACTGGAATACTACTGTAGGGAGAAATGTCTCACATTATTTAGGTGCTGACTGAGTCTTCTGCACCACAGTACTGTTAAAAGGCATTACTGTCTTCCATCTAATAGGGAGTTCTGGTCTAAACTTAAATAGCCTTGGTGTCATTATGAGTTGCTCGCACAGTGAAGGCATGACATTTAGTAGACACAGTCTCTTTCTTTTCTCTGTAACTGCTGGCAAGTCTGGAAATTGCGGATACCATAGTTACAAAAATAAAAAAATAAAAAAAAAAAACCCAAACCACACAAACCCATGTCTTCATTCCTTCCTGAAGGACTTTATTAGCTTATTTAGTAGTAGCAATACCAACTAATGGAAAAGACAGAGAGCTGTGATTCCAGACACCTTTGCTATGTCCTTTTCATTTGGACTAAAGGGATGGCTTTCCATCAATGACAACAGCCTAGTACTTTCAAAAATGTTCTTTGCTGCCATATTTTCTGTGGTATAATTTGGGTTATTTTACAGCCTTTAATTAATGAAAACAACTATTTTTTCAGATACTTTGTAACTGGTAATACAAACTTTCTACAACCAAGCAAAAGTAGTGAAGACATTTTCAGAGGCCTCTGTGGAGGTGGGGAAAGACAAGAGGATACAAGATAACACAAAAAAAAGAGCCAGGCTGGGGAGGTGGGGTGGGCAAGAGCTAAGGATGTGTTGAGATGGCAGAAGGTCTGGAATTGGTTCCAGGACTCTGTCAGACTGAACCTTGGTCCTAGAGGAATGTAACCTCCACTCTAGGGTGATACTTAAGCTCTGCTGGAAAGAGAGTCTCAGATGATTTTGCCAATTCAGATGAGCTGCATGTCAGAGCTTTACTGTCCCATGTGTGATGTATCTAGAGCATTGATGCCTAGTTTAGCACATCATGAATTCTCTCCCAGAACTGGGTGCTAGGCTTCTGAAGTACCGTATGTCTGCTCGCAGGTTTTGAAAACCACATAGGCACCTTAAAATAATAAAACAACAGAAGAAAAACTAAGACAAAATATAAGATAAAAATATCAAATAGCTACTAGTCCCAGCATTACATGAAAAGGAAAATACATTTGACATCTTGTCTGAAATTTCAGAGCAACTACTCTTTACTGGGGAAGAAAACCTCTACTTTTATATAGAAAGTTAATTTAGCATCACCACCTGACAGGGGCTTAGCCTTCATTTTTCCCTCTTGTTTAAGAGATGCACACAGTTTTAAAAAAGTCTGAGACAGTAAGAGGTGAGTATTCTTTCACAATGAAACAGAGGGACAGTTTCCAGGCAACTTTGTAAATCAAGCCATGACAGATTAAACAATGGGATTTGTTTTGGAGTGATCTGTGTTAAAAAATACAGGAAGAGACTGGTTTCATTTCTGCAGAGTGAAAATGAGTCTGAAAGGATGCAGAATTGTGTACTCTGAGCATCATATTGTTCCTTTGGGCTTGCTCCATCCAATGACTGCTTCCTTTAAAGAGAAGAAAGAGATGAAACTGTTTAAGAATCCCTAAAACCTCTGTTTGATACACAAATGTAACTTTTATTAGTCCTGAGAATGCCACTGGCAGTCATAATCTGTCTAATCCTGTTAATGGTAGACTGTTAGCCAGAATGAATCGTCTTACATGGTCCTCAAAACTCAGAATTTTAGGCTGTGAGAGGCTGCATATGAAGCAAAAGAAGCAGGTCATAATAAGAACATAGAAATGTCATTGCATAGGGAGAGAAAAGGAAGAACTGGAAGTGGCTGAAAATTACACATACATAAGCCACCATCTGGATATTAGCATTCCACTGATCTGGTAAGGTTAATTCCAGAGTTAGCTTACACTGGAGGAAAAGCTAGATGGACTAGGACTCTATAGCATGAAAAACAGGTGTGATAGAAGTCTACACAATCATGAATAGCACTCAATAGGTAAACAGAGTATGAAGTTCAAATTTGAGAAAGTGAACAAATAAAACTAAGTAGCAGTTTCAACATAAGCAAGAGGAGGCAGTTCTTCACAGGATGATGTTTAACTAGTGAAATTTTTTTTGACATGATGCTTGATTACCAAAAGATTACATGTCATCAGAAAGGAATTAGATACATTGTTAGAAGAAAGATAATTCAGGATTATTAAACCCAAAGTCATTATCTTCAGTAGGTGTAAATTTGAACCACAAAGTATTGCAACTTGAGAAAATATCCAGAAATTCCTGTATTCCTATATTCATAGACACATAAGATGGCTTGAGCTGGAAGACACCCTTAATTGGATTGATTAATATTTCAGTTCAACCCCCCTGCAATGGGCAGGGACATCTTCAACTAGATCAGGTTGCTCAGAGCCCTGTCCACCCTGACCTTGAATGTTTCCATGGATGGGTCATCCAGCACCTCTTTAGGCAAGCGGTTCCAGTGTTTCATCACACTCACCATAAACTTCTTCCTTATATCCAGTAGCCTTTTCTTCTTCAGGCTGAACAACTCCAACTCTCTCACCCTGTCCTCATAGGTGAGGTGTTGCCACCCCCTGCTCATTTTCATGGCCCTCCTCTGGACCTGCTCAAATAGATCCATGTCTTGCTAGACATTCATTATTGGATGCTGACAGAGGGAATGCTAATCGTTACTTCTGCAAGGCTTAATTACTCTGTTTTGGTTTGCTATATGTGCTAAACAGAATGTGAAATGTTAACAAAGATGGAAGACCTGTACTAGGTTTTAAGGTATTCAGAAGGCATTAAAAGAATTTAACCTGAACTATTGCAGAACATAAAACAGATCTACACTATATAATATCAGTGTCTAGACCACAACTTAATTAAAATGAAACATCTAAAAACATCTAATACACATAAGAGATGTCAAGTGCTGGATGTTTCTTGAATAAGAAATGACAGGAAAATACAGTAGACTTCCTTCATGGAAGTGGGCTCTTGATAGCTTGTTCTCTGAGGAGCATAGCTAAACTTGATAGTCTTGAAACACTGCCCTGAGAGCAAGGTCTAAAGAAGGCCAACTATCCATTTGCTCACAAAAAAAAAAAAAATCCTTATCTTGCAGGTGCCACCTACATAGATACAAACATGGACAGCTCTCATCTTGCTTATTTTAATGCCAGTGTTGTTCTGAAGCTGGCCCATTGAACTGCATTGGCAGGTGAGCTGCTCAAAATAAGAGTATGTCTTGTGAAGCTGTATTGGATCTGGCTGAGGTAGAGCTAGTATCCCCATGGCAGCCCTCATAACACTGAGTGTCACACTGGCAGCTAGCAGGGTGTTTATAACACATCTCAGGAGGGGCAGAGCTGGGTCAGCTGACCTGGATTGGCTGTTCCATACCATGTGACCTCAGCTCAGCCATAAAAGCCAAGGGAAGGTGAGAGGAGGGGGGCATTTGTTACTGTGTTTGTCTCTAGGAGCAGCTGCTGCATATACTGAAGCTCTGCTTTCCTGGGAAGTGGCCGGACATTGCTTACTGAGGGGAAGTAAAGAATGACATCTTTGTTTATCTTTTATTCCTGTGCGTGGCCTTGGCCTTTGCTTTAATTAAACTGCTTTCATCTTGACCCACGAGTTTTTCATCTTATTCTCTCCCTTTATTTTGCTGAAGGGGGAGTGATAGAGGGGCCTGGTGGGACCTGGTATCCAGCCAAGGTTAACCCACCACAGAAGCAAAAGCATATTGAAAGTATTAATAAGATTAATTTAAAATGGTAATATGGTAGAATTAAATTGTGACAGAAGTTATACTCTTAATCAGAAGTAAAGTAAGCTGTAGTCACTTTTGCGTTTCAAATATAGTATCAGTAAAAATGAATAGAGAACTGAGAAAGAGAAGTTACACTGATGAATAAGAACTTCACAGATATTTAGAGGATTGAAAGGTATTGTAAGGCTTTCAACAATAGACTTCAGATTGTTGCATCTTTCATTTTGTCTGTGTCATTTAATTTTGATTCTTGATTGAGAAGTGAGTATTTTCCAAACAAGATATCTGATCATTTTTCCATTTTTTTTTCCCTGAACAAAAATCAGATCACAATTTTCTCTGGTTGTTTCTCAAATTTGTTCTCAGTGTCTTCAAAAACCTTAGGGTTTTTTCTGCATGGAAAGTAACTTTTCCAGAAATCAAGCTCTCTTGTTTGTGGTGATTGTCCAGGTAAGCTGTGTGCTGCATTTCTTGTCCTATGTTTGAATAATCAAAGTTATTAATGTTGAGGGGAAAAAAAATAAAATCGAACCACCTGACAGTTTATCTAGGTGAACATCCTTTCTCTAGGTGCCATCCTAAATGGGAATTTCAAAGACTATTTGAACAACAACAAAAAGAAGCTAATATTCAGGGAGAAAGACTATCTCTGAACCATACAAATACTACAAGTAGTACCCTGTCTTAGACCAAAGATCAGCCTGCGCCAGTACTCAGCTTCTAACTGTGGGCAGTGGGATATCCTTGGGAGAAGGGAACAGGGCAGGCAGCCACAAAGATGACGAAGGGAATGGAGCATCTCCCTTACGAGGAAAGGCTGAGGGAGCTGGGTCTCTTTAGTTTGGAAAAGAGGAGACAGGGGTGACCTTATTAACGTTTATAAATATGTGAAGGGTGAGTGTCAGGAGGATGGAGCCAGGCTCTTCTCTGTGACATCCAGTGATAGGACAAGGGGCAATGATCTAGGTGTTCCTGCTCCGGCAGGGAGATTGGCCTAGATGATCTTTTGAGGTCCCTTCCAATCTCGAACATTCTGTAATTCTGTGCCTTGCACAAAAAATTATTTTGATTTTCACAAATATCTTTATCTTTTATAAATTGGAAGGGAAATTTCATTTTTCTTGATGAGGATCACATTACAAGGAAATCTTTACACCTGTTCACATTTTGATTGTATTTGAAAGCTTTTTTTCGGAAAGAAGGAAGAGATGCTATGGCATAGTTCAGAAGTAATGCAAGGCACTGCAGCCCACATTTGACTCCTAAAAAAGCAGGCCCTTTGTTATCCTCCAAAGTCTGTAGAGAATGAGGAAACTACTCTTTAAAATATCAATGGGAAATAATTTAACACTGTTTAATGTGTTAAAATGGGAAATTTAATTTATGTATTTTTATATAAAGAATGAGGATTTATTAATATTTCAAACACAAATTAAAGCCCAGGAGACTAATATGAAAAAAAATTAATTCACTTTTAAGACTGGAATAAAAGTATTATGTAGCAGACTTTTTCTTTCAAAAACATAAAATAGAACAAGAATATAAGTGCATGATATTATCCAATGAACTGAGTTCTTATACATGTTCTGCTTCTGGAATGAAGGGAGCGGAAAGTGCGTAAGTGTTACTAAAATGCTATTCTGTCTCTGCCTGCTCCCACAGTATCAAAAGCAAACAAATTTTGTTGGTGTAATGTTGCAGCAGGTGAAATGAGAAAAGATAAATTTTTATATTTACAACATGTCATTCCATAGAATCCAACTAACAGGTTCACCAGTTTATCTGAAAAGTAGAACTACAAAAATTCCAGAATATCAGGTGTGTAATCATTATTACTGCCTGGCAGCCTTAAGGCAGAGGAATAGAAGTGCGTCTAAATAACCGAGAGTAAATAAATTTTAAAAAAATCCCAACCCTTCAAAAAATCAAGCCCTGCCATTTGCTAAGCTCCTTTTTAAAAATATATTTTATGGAAATGCAGATCAAAGAAGGTTTAATTTTTCCCACTTTACATAAAATATGAGCTTTAAACAAGACTCAAGTGAAGCTCATCTATACACAGAAGTCTAGCTTACAAATTAAATCAGACCAAGGTATCTCAAAATACCTTTTAAAATATTTATCTCAGTTGAAAAAAATGGTCATAGGTCTTCCGATGGCGGAAGAGCCAGTGACAAAAGGGAAGTGTCAGTAATGGAGCAGTGAATGGAGGCTTACATTATAGTAAAAATACTATAGTAAAAATGGGAAAATATTTCAAGGACATGTTCTTTATGAAAGAAATATCAGTGTTATTAAGATTTAATAGCTGGACGTTAAATGAGGTGGTAAGGAGAAAGACTGACATCTTCTGTTAAATCCTAACTAGCCTTTCGTATGCTGAAAGACAATGAGACAGAAAGCAAATTTGTATCACAGAGAAAGAAGAGTGTGAAATGGAGCACTGTACCAAAATAGCATAAACCAAATTAGTGTTATTAAGTGAGTATGATGAGCTAGCATGCACACAAGTCAAATGCCTTTTATGGCAAGGAAACAGATAGGTAAAAGAAATTAAAGTGCAGAGATATGAATCAAAACATCCAAAGCCTGAAGTCAGCACTCATATTTGAACATGCAAAATTGAAAGTAACACAAGCTGCACAATCTTATAGGAGAAGCACTGTAGCATGTGTCAAAAATTTGGAAAAGCTCTGTGATCTGTTTCAGCATTATGACGTCAGGATATGACCATACTTGTTCCTAGGAGGATGGGAGATGCTCTAAGAAAACATAGGCTGCATCTTAGAAAATTATTGTAGTTTTGATAGAATAAAGTGCTGTCAGGATAGAATAGAAAATACAGCGGATACGCACCACCTCTACTCACTGTTTTATCTAATTATCTATAAATAATGTAAAAATGTTAATGGAAGTATTTAGAAAATAACCTCTTGTATGCATATTTTGAAGGGGGGGGAAGGTGTTTATTATATTCTCAGAGGAGCGCATCAAGCTTTGGAACCTGTGAAAAATGACTATCTATATATTTATTCTTACATCTTAAAAATGAACACAAAATTAAATACTCAATTTTTCACAATTCAGCTACACAGATTTTGAAACTTTGGAGCTGCAGAAGATCACATACTATGTCATCAGGAAAGATACTGATTCACCATCTTACACTAAACTTATTCTAATGGTGTCTTCTAAACCATTTCTGGATCAACCCCAAATTAACTTTCTATCTTTCATTATTCAGAACACTCTATAAGAATTCAACTATTGCCTTCAAAATTATCTCACCTCTTTCATTATCAGGTTCATTAAAAGCACTCCAAAACAAGTCTCTCTGCCATCTCTCCACTGGGTTTCATAAGTCATGCTTCAACATCCTTAGTTCTCCATTTGGGTTTTCAACTGGTTTTATTTCTTTCTAAGTCATCTTACCTTCTGGGATGTAGTTCCTTTTATATTTCCGGCTACTCTTTCTTTGCAAGTAGGCTACTTCTTTTCCTCAAGGGTTCATTTTCTAGAATTGTATCTTGTGAATTGTGGATAGAAATACATTAAAAGATAACTGCATTTCTTTACCCATAAATGAATACATGGGGGCTCTTTTTGTTTGTTTTTTTTTTTTAGACTTTCTCAATTACTTTCCTTAATTACCTGTTTCCTTATTCCATGGGGTGACTGCTCCTCAGACCTGACAGGCAAAAAGTGTCACTATCTTGAATGCTCTGGCACATGGGTATGATGCTACTTTCATCAAACAGAGATGTTTCTGCAAAAAAATTCAAATATAAGCACTTCAGGTTATTGTTTACTATCATTCATTCCTACCTACCATTCATTGTTCAAAGTCCTAAAGGCATTATTTTCTCCAAAAAAAAAAAAGCAAACTGGTGGAAAAAAAAAAACCCACCCACAGATGTCTCCTGCTGCCTGATTATTTTGTACTGTTTAATGCCTTTGTGAAAGTTTATTAGAAACCCCTTAACATACAGTTAAAGCTACCAATTCAAAAATTTAGTTCGTCTACCCAAATTTCTTTGGCATATGAATACCGTAGATTTTGTCTTGTGTCTCGTATGTGAAAGGTTGATAATTCTTTTAGATGTGTTATAATACACTGGCTTTTTTTTCCCTTTCCATCCTGAAGGCACATAATAAATTCCTCCAGAGGTTAAAAAGTCCTTGAAACTGAAGCACAAGGAGAACACAGAACATTGAGGGAGTGAAGATATCAATGGGATATAGAACACTACAGTATGCAAATTCATATGCCTTGATTTAAATAAGATATTAGTATATTAGTTTGACATGAATGTATAAATCAAAGAAAACTGACCCTTAACTTTATCTATTATCCTTGAATATTACAGGAACAAAGCAGATGCCCTCACAGTTCCCTTTCCCAATCCCTACCCACACTTTATAAAAAGATAGAATTTCATGAAGCTGTTAAATGTAAGACCACCGTTTCAGAGCTCAGCTACCTGGGGCTAAGCTCTGTCAGATTTGGGAATTAAGTTCATTAAGTTGCTTATAAAACCCTTTTTCTCCTCTAGTAGGATGGTAGTGATGAATGGTTGTGTCTGAGTAACTGCAGGTGTCTTTGATGGACAGCCTGCTTCAAATGAGTTGAAGTTCTCATCTTCTTTCCTTCCCCTCCTGCCTGCTAGGGAGAGTGGTATTACAAAGGGAGTGCCCTCTCCTACTGTTTTATCTCCTTGTACAAACTCTTAGAAAGTGGTGGTTTTTTCCTTTTATTTTTTAAATAAGATTCAGGTTAAGAGAGATTTTTCAGCATCCTCAAGCTGAGAAAAACAATATATATGAAAACATAAAAAAGAGGATTTTTTTAAAAGACCAAGTATCGTGTTGGTCTTTTGAGAGAGAAATTGTGCTTTAACTGCAAGTCAGAAAAATTCTTATTCTCCATTCATGACAATGAAGTTAAATATCTACTGGTAATTTTAACAACATCACTAAATGAATGTGAACATACACTTTGTCCTTGAATGTTGTTTGTTTGTCAAGGTACCTACTATGTTTGTAAAATATATTTATTTGGGCAGGAAAATCTACTTTACTTTCAAAGGCATACCATTGCTTGACTCAGGTGAAATTTCCAATACATTTTCTGCAATAAAACTGCTCTTTACAGAGGAAGTTTCACTTTATGAATTTCTTTAAGACAAAAATATGCAAACCCAAAATTACCCTGGCTTTTTTCCAGTGCTGCAAATTCACAATACGAAGGTCTGTTGGTGATGTATCATAACAAACCATGAAACAGATTCACACAACATGATGCTAATAATGAATTTTGAAAAAAAAAGAAAAAGGGTGGGGGATAAAACATCTTTTTGGAATACGACTTAAAATTATACCAATGGATGAAGGCAGATGGGACAGTGAAATATTTGCAGATTCCAGCTACCATCTGTCCATAATTTGTTATCCATCTGATTGCAGATTATTATTGTTTTTCTGCTATCATTAAACACTTGTTATTTATCTTGTTACACCACTTCTGCATTTAACATTGAGACCTTCACAGATTTGAGTGCTGTTATCTCCAGTGACCTATAATTTATGTAAGTCCTTTTGGTGTCCTTACTTCTGTTCACCAGGCATCTAACAGTGAATATTGCTCTCAGCTTAGATTGCTGATTAATTAATTTCTACCTTCTCTACTCCTGCATTGCAGCCTTGGGTTATGAGTTTAAAGTCATAATTCACTGTTACGTATAGTTTGTCAAGTTGATTTCTGCAAACTTCTGATAGAGCCCAATTTCCATGCTACATTTAATAGCCGGTCCCTTAGAAATTAATCCCTTTCTCTCTGTGATTTATTTTTTCTTCTGCTGCTTAGTTACAAAAATGGATTTTTCCCCTTGATCTGCTGTGATCTGGCTGCCTTTCCTGCAGTATTCAGCGTAAATGACGTGACTCCATCTGCTACTTTTTTCTCCCTTGTGTAGTTTCAGCTCTGAAGATTACAATGCAAGTTGGAGTGTCACAACTGCAGGTGGCAGAACTACATACAGCTCTAAATAGAGACTGGTAGCAGAGCAAAGTTCGAGTACAAATCTCAACATTCCCAACACTTGTGTAGATACAAAACTCTTCATCCAGCCCCTAGAGACAGACTTTCCACAAATCACCCAAAAGCCAGCTACCGTCCATTACTATTATCCATTAGCACAGTAAGATTTTCCATGTTGCTGAACCTATGCAACTAATTTTGCATTCCAAGTAACCTGCTACCTTCCTTTTACCAGTACATGTTCACTAACAGTGATCCGTCCATCCTCTACAAATGAGTCTCTTCTGCTCGCCACCAGTCTTGTCACCATTGCCATGTATATAATGAGGACCATAACTAAGGATCTGGATTTAAAGTTACAGAACCTGTGGAAAATATTTTACTCTTTTTCAAATTCATCTCCATCTTGAGTTGAGACAGATAATTAAGCTACCAACTCTTCTAAGAGAATGAACTACTCAACTAAATTAAAAATATTTTTTTATATTTCCTGAATGAACTCAGACCAGCATTAGAGGTTTGATTTAATACTGAGTTACATCCTCTCAGGTTTCCACAGATTCAAATAATTATCTCATAAGGTGTTTCAAACCTCATTTCCTATGGTTCGCCACAATTATTTCAATAAGGATGACACCACAGTGTAGGAGACTTCTTTGTAATCACCAAGTCTTATTTCCTCACTTTTGACTCTAACAGATTTATTGTTCCATTTTAGAAACCTAGATTTTTGTCTCAAGCTTTTTACTCTTCGCCTCTAGTTCTCATTTCCATGCATCACTGCCAGTCCTGACCTTCCTGTCCTTCTCTTCAACCAGGACAACTGTTTCATTCTGCACTAAATTCAAACACTTGAACAAGGAAAATTTCTGACCTAAATGTGCAGCACATCCATGTGATAACGTCTTTGGAACACTAAACCAAAAAAATTAGAGTTTAATTTGTAGACTATTGATCCTCAGATTTGACTCCTTTGCTATGTTTTGCAAAAGTGCATTTTTCTACCCTGAATTTTCTCACTTTGTTTCATGGAAACAGATCTAGCTCTGGTCAGGACCTAAGCATCAAGCTACAAAATACAGGGAAAATTTTTCAAAATAAGTTCATCCAGTAATTACTGAAGTACTTTGATTTCAGCAGGCACTGGCTAGCATCCCAAGCTTTGTTTAATATTGTAAGTAGGAAATTGGTTCTAGATCATTCAGAACTTCTTGAAGTCGGTACTCATAATGAATATCAATACATAGGTTAATTCTTTACCTAAAAATGTGGTCCATGTCTGCTGTTAAAGGTAGGAATACAAGTCATTGAGACAGGAAAAGGTAAGTGGAGTGTAACTGTGGTCTAAATGCTAAGCATTTGTTTGTGCATATCCATGGTCCTGTGTCCTGTTCCCAAAATTAGCCTAATTTTAATCCAATATACAGTATGTCCGCACACCCAGGAATAACTTCCAATGACACAAACCTAAACTGCTTTAGAAATTTTGATTTTTTACATCTTATTTCTTGTATAAATGTAGCATTTCTATGCTCTCACAGTGTGTAGAAAGTACCCCAGGATCATCTGATGTTATTGGAGTGATAATGTGATGTTAGCTGAGGTAAGCATCATTTATGGGGTACTGGATTAAAGACTGTAATATCCTGAAAATTTTTGACTGTCGGTCATAGAATCAGGGAATCATAGATCAGTTTGACATGGAAGAGAACCTTAAAGATCATCTAGTCCAACCCCCCTGCAATGAGCAGGGATATCTTCAGCTAGATCAGGTTGCTCAGAGTCCCATACAACCTGACCTTGAATGTTTCCAGGGACAGGGCATCTACCACCTCTTTGGGTAAGCAGTTCCAGTGTTTCATCACACTCACCATAAAAAATTTCTTCCTTATGCCTAGTCTGAATCTACCCGCTTTTAGTTTAGAACCATTACCCCTTGTCCTGTCTCTACAGGCCCTGTTAAAAAGTTTGTCCCCATCTTTCTTATAAGGTCCCTTTAAGTATTAAAAGGCCTCTGGAGCCTTCTCTTCTCCAGGCTGAACAATCCCAACATTCTGTTCTTCATAAGACAGACATTCCAGCCCTCTGATCATTTTCACAACCCTCTGGACCCACTCTAACAGGTCCTTGTCTTATACTGAGGATCTGGAGCTGGACACAGTACTCCAGGTTGGGGTCTCACGAGGACAGAGTAGAGCACCTCTATGTGCTACCCATGCTTCGTGTGGTGCAGCCCAGGATAGGACTGGCTTTTTGGGCTGCAAGTACACATTGCTGGTTCATGTCCAGTTTTGCAATCACTAGTATCAGTATCCCCAAGTCCTCCTCCACAGTGCTGCTCTCAATCCATTCATCTCCCAGTCTGTACTGATACTGGAGATTGCTCCAGCCCAGGTGCAGGACCTTGCACTTGTCCTTACTGAACTTCATGAGGTTCATGGGTATGGAACCACTCGTCAATCTTGTCAAGGTCCTTCTGAACGGCATCCCTTCCCACTAGTGAATCAACTGCACTGCCCAGGTTGGTGTCATCCACAAACTTGCTGAGGGTACATTCAATTCCCTTGTCCATGTCAGTAATGAAGATATTAAATAATACTGGTCTCAGTACAGAGTCCTGAGGGATACCAGTCATATATCCCCCAAGATTGTAATGGAGTTCTCGAAGCCGGTTACAGACATAGTGACAGCATGGATATATCTGCATTAACTATGTTCGTTTTTTTGATGTGTTCAGATGGAGATTGGGGTTTTGTCTCTGATGGGATCTAGTCAGTAGTAATATCAACAGCCGATAGTGGTGCAAGGAATCAATACACAAAGATGAGGAATGAGGCTATGGACAGATTGCATGTGGGAAGTAACTTAAAATATGATACAAAAACTAACCAAAGCAACCCAGTAAGACTCTCATGTAGAAATCTTTGATTTGATCTCTTTTTATTACAACTGTAGTAAATTCTTCTTCCTCAATCTAACCCAGTCTTTATAGTTTGTATTTCTATTAAAATGTTGGGGGTTTTTTATAACATCCATCCTTGCGGATATTCAAGAATACCCACTATTGGAGTTGTTCAAGACTCAACTAGAGATTTCTTGGAATTACCTCATCTATTTAGGCTTTCTTTGAACAGTGGGTTATACAAGATGACCTCTGAAGGTCCCTTCAAACCTAAATTAGTATATGATTCCATAAATTCAAAATCTTCTGGCATGTCAGACTTTGTGTTAGCCTGAACTGTAGCAGAGGTACTATAGCTCCATGTCAGGTAACAATCACCTGCTTTGAAACATACAGACATGTGATTCCATCTCTGCCTCCACGTAGCATTTGCCACGCTAAATCAGAATGATTTGCAAGACTGCAAGTTACATGTTCTAATTTAAGAAGTCAGTAACTGTGGAAACCCAAATACTATGTGGTCTGATTATGTAAATTTAAATTGGGTCATTTTAGCTGTGCATTATGCCTTTATCTATTTTAACTCCCTTTCTGTCATGCTATTTTTGGGCTACATTGTACAACCTTCATTCAGGTTGAGTCAACATTAATTCAGAGGCATAGTCCCATTTTACTCATCCATGAAGTTCCTTGATTTGAAAGGACCTACTCAACTAGAAAAACTGACAGCAAAAGGGTTATATGTCCTAGTCCTTAGGCAAAGCTGTTTCAATTTAGATTTTTCTATATTGAAAAAGTACATTCTTTTTGCGACACTTTAACTGATGGTATTTATTAGTGTTGTTCGACTTTACGCTACTCTGTGCAGCTGGGGAGTACTTTATATTAATAACAATTATAGTAATACAGAATGGTGTGGTGTGCTTGGGGATCCATATGCTGCATTCTCTGGAAAACAAATTGAGGTCAGGATGGAGTCTCCCCTTTGAAAACACTTGAGCAAATGGTGAAAAATGCTGTATTCTGGAAGTAAATTCAAAGCAGGTGGACAATGCAGCAGGAGGCCATATTGAGGAGAAATGGGCAGCTTCACTCTCTCATTGCATATTCGTCAACTCCACCTGCCTATGTAATGACAAGCAGACAGACATTAATAACCTAATGGAAAGAATGACTTCCCATTGAAATAGAGATGGTATTCTGAAGCGGTATACAAAATTTACAATTGTTACTGGTAATGATCTGTCATATACCTATGAATCATTTATTTTCAAGTAGAATAAGTGTGACTGCATTACCAAGAAAAATACTAAGCTATGCAAACAATTCTCTGTTGCAGTCTAGTTGAGGATGCTGTTCCTTTTTACTCTTGGCCACATATCTCTCTTCTGTTTGTTTGCCAGTGGCAACCTGTGCTGAAAGTTAGTAGGGATGATAATTTTTAGCTTGTTACTGCCAGTGAGCTTACGGCCTTTCAAGCCTTCCCTAATCTGCACATTGACTGCAGGAGTTGTATTCTGCCCGGAACAAACTTTTAGAAGAGCTGAATCACTGTCTTCTTGAGCACCACTATCTCAGACTAGCTTTAACTGTGAGCTGTTTACATTTGGAGTTACGCTGTATCATTAGTCAATTAAACCAGAAGACATGGATTAGTACTCTGTATATGTGCCAATTTATCCACAAACCACAGTCATCTTGCTTGTCAGCAGGCAGATGGTTTATTCCATTACTCACCTGAGATATCTGCTTAGCCAGTCAATCAGCCAGTCGTTAGTTAATCCAGGTTGTTTGCTCAGAGATTTTTCTCATCACAGACCCCAGAGTTCTCCTGGAGATTTATCCTACAGCTAATGAAGAAACTGTTTTTGTGATTCACTTTACCAGGGATGAAACAGAAACAGCTCCACAGCAAAGCAAAGCTTCTGGGGTAAAGTGGGGACAAAATCCCCTCTCAGCTGAAAGAATGACTTCCTATTAACTTAGTCTGGAAGAGAAATAAAATGGGTTTAATTCTTTCAGAGCCTGGGAAAAAAGTGCTTGTGCTTGCTTTGAGACATGTTACTGATCACCCTAAACTCAAAAAGGTAGACTACAAATAATCTTTAAAAAAAAACAATTAAAAAAATAGCTAAAAAAAAACCTGCAAAGAAACCTGCCCAACAAATTTGCCTTTTCTGATTGGTCTTCTAGACAAGGCTGAGAGACTTCAGAGTGCAGTAAGGCATTAAACCACAATCTTGGAGTCACTACTAATCCCAGCCTTACCTTGTCCCATCCCAAGTAACCTGTACCCCCCAGCCTCTTGCCCCACAAATTAATTACATGACTGAGACCGAGGAGGTAAGATTAGTCTGTGCAATGGGGCAATTTCCTGGGTGTTTGAGGAGGAATTTAAATGTGCTCTGTCAGAAGTAGGAAGAATTAATACTAGAAGAGGGAAAACACTCCATCCTGCCTCCACGAGCAGGCAGATGCACTCCAGGACAGGTGAGGCTCTTGTAGTAATTGGTTATTCTCTAAATGAGGAAAGCATCAGTGTTTTCTTAAATGCTGCAAAAGTTCCAGGGGAGTCTTTGAATCAAGCATATTTATTTGTAGTTTACAGAAAGTGTGTTAATTATCCAGATAAAAGTAGTTACTGAGTACTGGGAGTGGGGATTCTTTTTGATACAAAATTCTCAAACATCTTTTTTCTAGTCAGGTCTAGTACTGTAAACATTTCACAGAAACTGTATGTAAAGTCAGTAGGAATTTTGTCTCCACTACATGACTAAGATCAAGCCTTAAATATCTCCTGCTCTTGAAGAACTGTATCTAAAATTACACATTGTTTTTTTTTTACCGGTCATTAAATTAATTATTGCATCATCATGTGCTGCCATCAATCATTATTTAAATGAAGGTGGGTTTTTTCTTTTTGTTTCCTACTCCTATTACTTAGAACAATATTAAATATCGTATTAACATAGCACCCTTTCACAGTGAGCGAGCCAAAGTGGTGTACACACCTTGCATACAGAATATTTAATCACAGGAACATAGCCACCTTCTGAGGGTGGGGAAAGGTTTAGGAAGCATATCACATTCCTAATAACATTTGACATGTGAAAGGGATACCCTATCCAATGGGAAGTACAGGAAAATTCACAAGATTCAACTGCATTACAATATAGTAGAATTCTTGCTTTTATGAAAAACTATGTGAGATTTCTGATTAATTCAAATGATCAGACATGTTTCAATTTGCTTTCAAAAAGAAAACATTTTTTAGAAAACATCGCCCTAGGCATAAGGCTTTGGACTTCTAGTTATGGGAAGGAAAAGTACCAGACCTGCTAAATAGCAAGGTGACTCTGTTCCAAGTTCTGCTTGATGCCGTTCAGTCTAAAACAGGAGTAATGTCTCTGCTTCCACTTGGACACATAGTACAGTCTCATCATATTTGTGTTTTCCTGATGTTTCTAAAAGGATTTTCCAAAAGTTTATGTTCCGGTATGAAATATGGAAATATAAAGACTACTCGGCAACTCTTCAGGTACACAACCTATTTCTCTGATCTGATACGGCTGCCCTTTCACAACTGGTGAAAAAATAATAGTAAATGCAGAGCAAGGTAAACAAATCTGTGAGAAGCATATTTTGTAAACACATTCAGTACATTTTGCTGACTCTTTCTAGGAATGTTCCGAACACCTTCTACAGGGCTTCCTTCCCTATTTACAAACCCATCATTTGCCAGAAACTCACTCTGGTTTGCTTGGGACTACGTAATATTTGTCAAGAAGAGTAAGTTTTTGCCATGGAAATGAATTCCTGGTCAGTATTAGTAATTACCCAAGAAGTTTAACCCTTCTGACTTTGTATTAGTGGCAGATAGCTGTGAGAATATCTTTTTGTTAGCTACACAAACCAAACGTATCTATTAAAACCATACATTCCCTTGTCACTTTATGGTAAAAAAGGGACTTCTTGGGTTTGATACATACATCTTTTAAAGACCAGCTTTTAAAAACAATCTGAGAGATTGTCAAGCCAACTGTCTTCTGTAATTTGCAAAGTATTAATATTGCTTGTAAGAAGACTGTTTTTCAAATGCAAATAATTGTATATACTCAGACAAATCTACAACTTACTTCTTTGTTTAGAGAATGTTTCATTCCCTTTTCAAGGAGCTTATCTCAGGCTATGTTATACCAGCTCTCCTTCTTATATGGCACTGAAGCACTCCAGCTTTATGAAATTTTGCTTCCTTCCAGTTCCAGCAGCAACTGAGGATTTTTTTATTTGTTTGGTTTTATGTTTTTCTTTCCATTGCTCAAGAAACAGATTTTCAGTTGATTCTTTATTTCAAACTCATCCCCCCCTCCCTTTTTATGAATTTTTTCAGGATTTTTCTCTAGTAATGGCTCATTTTTTCACTAGGGCTTTTAAGAGCATTCACCTAACTTGATTTGTTCTTGCCAGTCTCACTTTGAACAGAGATACATAAAGCATTTCCCATTTGTTTTTTTCTTTGCATAGCTACAAAAATTATTATTTTGTATTGTTATTTCTGTAATGCATGTAAGTTCTGAGTCAGCTTTAAATTAAAATACTTCAAACTTGGAGGCAGATGCAAAAGGAGAAAAAATACCACTTTTCCCCATTTAATTTTATTTTTTAGCATATGTAGCAAACTGGATGTAGAGTCCAAGTCCAACATTTTAGTAAGCAGCATAATGGGACTTTTTCTCCAAATACAGTTACAATATTTTTTTTTTTTTTTCTGGCTCAGTAAAGCTAATAAGTAAGTAGTTTGGAAAAGTACAAAATAGTATGTGCATTGAAAAAGCTTTTTAAAAATATGTTTCTACCATGACTATCTACAGTTTTCAAGTGTGGCTGTTTTCATAACATATACATTGTGAAAACTATTTCATAGGTTTTATTATTAAAAATTAGATATTTCCAGTGGTTTCACACAAAATATAATGAAAAAGTTTAGGATTTATGAAACCACATTTTTCAAAGCCTGGACTTGTTTAAGTGACTTGTGCCAAACCCTGTTCTTTAATGTTCTTCCTAACTGTAAATCACATAAACTTTTGATGTAGATTGACAAAGCAATGAACTGAAGATTTTCTGAAAATCACTAATATTATCTACACAGAAAATTTCAAAATGGTAATTTTTTTTCTCTTTGAACACACAAAAAGGAATTGCTATTGGTTTCCTTAGACTGGCAGTGAGTAGTCTGAAGTAGAGGAAAAGTGACAAAAATATGCCCTTCATAGATCTATTGAAGGGTCTAGAAAGGGAGGGCAGATGGTTTTGCATTGCTTGGCTGCCTTTGGGGCTCTTCTATAGCCCAAGCTGACCACAGTGTATGGCCCAGCATGTGACACCCATATCTTCACTTGGCAGAATAAATTCAGCCTTTGTCCGATTCTGCCTGTAGCTCCCAGCTGGCCCTGAAGCAGGCTACATCCAAGCCACAGAAAGGTCATGAAGGCATCTTCATGAGGGAATTAGATGTTGCTTTAAGCAGACTGATGACAAAGGTTCATTAAAGACTTCTTGGGAACAGGAGCTGTTAGCAGTAAAAACTAGCCATGAAAATACACCTGTAGATAAGGACATTTGGCTAACCTGACCCTGAGCACTTCATTTGCACTGCAGGCACAGCATGACAAACAGGGAATGCCTGACAAAAGTGATCTATTCAAAAGCTGAAAGCAGGACATTTCTCTTCATACAGTTTAAGATTAGACAGAAAAACATACTTGTACAAGAATTTCAAAGACAAAACTGAAATAATTTAGAAATGCAGTGTTTCTACAGGTGGCCAGAATATCTGTAATTATTGAGAAAAGAGAAAGAATACAGCAGAATTATAAGCAAAGCTTCCATGCTCCTAGACTAAATATTACCATGATTTAAGTATTTGGTAATCCCTCCCTCCACACCACCCCCGTTATAGGGTTTATTTGCCACTTCTCCTCTAACGTCTTTCCCTGAGAAAACCAATGCTTGTCGCAGAAGATGACTTGATACCAGGCTGCGTGATCCATATATCTGAGCAAAGATTCTGTGCAGTACAACCATAACTGTAGCTGCTCCTGGAATGGATTCTAGTGGTTCTTGAATTTTAGCACATCAGACTGTAAGGGGGTTTTCTCAGAAAACCAAAATTTTCCATTTAAGAAAAAAAAAAAAAAAGAGGAACTGTGACTCTTCTGAGGGATAAGTGAAATGTTCTTCTTTAGAAAAAAACTTCCTAAATTTGCAGTTCTCTAACAATCTCCTACTTTCAAGGCTTCAAAAAACTTTCTTTACATCTAGAGTTTGGGTCTTCTGGCGACTTGTTTAGTGAAAAATATGAAGTGGGAGGGAAAATGGACATTGTGCCATGACTAACAGATTGTATGAGTTTTTTCCAGCTCTTATCTACCACTGACAATGTGTTGGTGTTTTTTGATTGTCATATCAGTGACAGTGATCTTAACAGAAGAACAGGTACTATTCATTTTTAATTGAGTTTCTCTTGATCTTTTGCCTTTCTTTCTATTTTTCTGCTGAACCTATAGCTTGGCCCTAAAGTGCCTTCTTACCGCGTGTGATCAACAGAATGTACTTTTATTTTGGGAAAAGGGAGAAAAAGCCTTTCCCTAACCTTATCTGTGTTTATTCCTCTGGAATAGTCTGAAATGTTACATACAAACCTGGCAACCCATGGTAATTTACCAAGAAGTTGAGGCTTCATTGGATACTGACATGTGAAAAATTGATAAGTTAAAGCTACAGAGAGAGCTTACAGCACTATAATGTATTTAAACAAAATACACAGTATGTGTTTAAGGCATCTGGATAAGGTTTAACAAATATTTAAGGGTTGATTATTGTCCTAGCATTAGCATTTCCGTTCAAAGTACTGCTAACATACAAAAAGGATGCAAAACGAATATCTGTTACATGCACAGGAGGTCTGTTACTGGGCCTCTCATTCAAGCACTGTTCCCACTCACAGCCCTTGACATTCAAGATAAGGAGCAAGGCTCAGACAGGACAGGATATGGCTAATCCAAAGCCATTAAATAATTTTGACACTGAAACTGCCCAGAATTTGGCTAAGACAAAAATAAAATTTAATTTGTCCAGGTTAAGTATACAGGCTTTGAAGCTATTAGGAAGGCATAAGCTACAACTACTGTGCTTAGCCTTGCTCTCTCTGATTTCTTATCAGTGTTAGCCATAAAATGAGGAGTTTAAAAGGTAAGAGTAGAGTTCATTTGGGCTCAGCCCGTGGGAAGAGTGCATTGGCTACTCTTCTGCAGTGAGGTTACCTGTTTGGAACTAGGACCTAAGACAAGATTTTCTATGAAAATATTTTTTTCTGGAACAGAAATATGGAACAGTATATTAACCCAATTTATTCAAAATAGTACAGTTCCTGACTGTATTAGCAACTCTCACTGGATTCACCCTGGGTCTACACTTCCGCGCCCTCCTTTCTATTAATGCACAAAACTGATTGTTTCAAAACATGGGTTTGGATTCAAAATAATAATTAATTACTAAATTACAGAAAACTCTGCTTTGGCCAAGGTTTTTTTCAATAGTAGTTATTAACTTGACTTCAGTTTAAACATATTCTTGGTTTGGCATTTGTCTTTTCTTTGGTGACTCATCTCTGTTTGCAAAAATAATTAAAAGAAATTCTTGCCAAGGAAGACTGCTTTGTATTACCCAGTTGCATGCATATTACTCAGGAGCAGCATATGAGGATCAAAGCGAGAAGCAGAAAGTGAGCATGTCAAGGAAAGGACTTGTATCTTCTAACTACAAGGAGATGGTAAAGGAATTTCCTTTTAAACAGCTGGGACAGTGTTACAGTTTGATTTTTCAAAGGGTACTGTACACATTTGAAGGTGAGCTGGAGCATGCAGAAGTCAAAAAGTACTTGGGAAATCATGTTTATGAATCTGAGGACTGGTACATATCTTTGTGTCCTTTGACACTGCTGTTTAGTCACCCTGCTCTCTTCCTTCTGCTGTGAAAAATTAGCTAAAGGATGAACATTTACCTTTCATAATGCTTTGGCCAACTCTCTCTGTCTCCTCATGCACTTCAGCCAGGAGGAGATCTTACTTGGGAATTAACCCCCATCAGAACTTCATATCCTTTGTTTCTGAGTTTTAATTCACTCCCACAAAAGCATTAGAGCTACCACTGCCTGCAGGCGTATTTAGCTGCATTTTCACCAATGTACAAAGTCTTAAATCCCTGTAGTCCCCCTTCTCCTCATTACTCTAGGTTTCTCTTCTACAGTTGATTTCAAAACTGCTGGGTTATGCATAATGATATGCCATACTTCCTCCTGGAAAACTAGGTCATTGAGATGTAAAATGAGTCTCTCCCACACTTTTGAAAACTGTACATAATGCAAAAGTTCAGTATAGTTACTGTACAATATATACGTGGTTACAACACACAAGGTGGAAGCCTGCATTTTTTTTTAGTCCTCACCTGCCTGTATTCCAGTCACACTCCTTTTTCTTCCTCTCTCTTATTTGGGTGTAGCATGCTGTGTACAACAGTAAAGCAGTTTTCTGACAGCAACAGCAACATCACTTCAGTTGTAATATTTGGTTCACGGAAAATGCAACAGGTAAGGAAATGCTGGTCAGCCCATGCACTATAGAGGTAGAGACTTCAAGACAAAAGGGATCTCTGAAGGTCTTATCTGACTAAATGTTTTACAGATACCAAAATATAGATATGCCGAGAGGTTCTGGGAACTCTGAATTTGTCAAACTTGTTTCAGACTGTCACCATGATAGCAGGACACTAAGACGACAGAAAAATCTTATTTGTAGCAAATATTTGTGTCCTTTTGTGTCTTTTACCTTGTTGTAAATCACAGTCATACCATCACATGCTAACTCTGTCTAATGCTCCAAGACATCAGTCAGCCTGTATTGTACTTAAGTGTTAGTAGTGACGTTGTTCAGTTAGAAACACTGGACCTGTCAGATTTCAGTCCAGCTCAACGCTGCAAAACCTTTAAGCACTGCAAGCAGTCTCAGAAACATTACTTTATTGTATTTAAAAACACTTTGAGTTTGTAAACTATGCATTAAGTTTAATAGCATGTTGTGAATAATGAAGAATGTTTAGCAAACTAATAAACAATTTAAGACATCCAGAAGATCTACTATTTGTAAAACAAGATTCACACGTGTATATTTATAATAACTTTTGATCAATAGTAAGACTGTCCAATGACAGAGTTATCTTCACTCTAAGTTTCCATCTGATTATTACAAGGGTCAGAACTTCTTCATCTACCAACATAAAAGCTAGCATATAACTCACTCTATGCATGTTTAGGGGACTTTTCCTGTAAAGCTTATTAAATCACATAACTTGAGAAGCAAAATAACTGTTCTGACAGTTCCGCACTCTAATCAGATATAGCAGATCCTACCTTTCTTTCATACTCTTCAGCTTCCAAGAAGAAAACTACTAATAGATAGTAGAATTATGGTAATTGTTATATGACATAAAATTCCATGGTCAATTGTTTCTGGCACTGGCTGCTTCAAATAGAGTAGAAGAAATTCCAAGGAATCCCATAGCAGTCCATTCTGAAATAAACTAACAAAAAGAAAACTTTCCTGCTAACTTCATAAACCTATGATTTATTTATGGCTTGCAAAATGAAAGAGAACATACTCAGGAATTTAAAAAGAACTAGTTGCAATAGGATGTTCAGAAAATAATCTTGTACTTTCTTTTAATTTGGCAAAGCGTGCGGTAGCTTTTAGTGGCTACATTGATAGGTCTTGCTTATGAATTTGTTTCTACTGTTATGATAATCAAGATTGTTCTCTGTGGTTGAATGCTCAGCTGAAATATGTTTTATCTTTCCTTAATAGTTAGTGAAGGTTTTTCCTCTTTTTTTGTTTAGTTATGCAATTTGTTTAGCATAATTTTTTTCCTTTAGATCACTAACAAGTAATTAAGTTGCCTGTTTCCCCATTGACGGCAGACTCCTACACAACCCAAGCTCTTCTGTGATCTTACCATCAGTTCCTTCTGCTTTGTCTAGAGACTGTCTTATCTTAAGTATCTGACTACTCTAATACAAAATAAGCTGTCCTTTAAAGAGAGGTTTTATGAAAGTGTGTATTGTTGTTTCATAACCTCTGATCTTTGGCTGCTTTAAGTCTAATAAAGGAAAATGGGGAAAAATGACTGAAAAAGGTAAATTTAAGCTATGTTTACAGCTCAATATGCAGTCATCTGTACTCACAATGCTTTTGACTCATCCACTCCCACTCTGCAAGAAACTAACAGTAATGTTGCTCCATGAATTGTGGCGCTCATCTGTGTCATCTCAAATTTCTACTGCAAGCTGGATCAACAGGAATTGTGCTCTAATTGATGTCTGTTAGTCTGAAGAAATGGTCTACATATCAAGAGTCATCAACTGAGGGGCGATGCTGTTGTTGTTCCTGTACTAGAGACAATAAAAATGGTTGTACAGGAAGAACAGAAAAATTTAACATTTATTAAGTTTTAGTGAAACTGTGTGGGTTTGAGCTTATTTTCAAGTGAATAATAAGTATATCTCCATCCAGCTGAAATACAATGAGAGAACTGATAGGCACTTCTGGTTACAAGGTCATCTAAATGTGCAGTGAGATCAGTGTCTAAGGGTCCTAGCTTCAGGGATTTTTCACTTTTGTTGGGTAGTTTGATTTTCCTGAAACAACACAAGATGCTCAAGTTCTCTGCAACCTCATGGGAAAGGTTGTGTTGTGCAACATGGGAGATCTTGACTTACCACTCTTGTCAGCATAAATGGACATGCAGAAAATTGCCTCTGAATCAGCACCCAGAAGTCATGACTATGTCTGAAGCTTTTGCTCTAACCATAGGGATACATATACATACTCTTACTGAGTGAAAAATCTCACAGGGATATCTATAAATTGAGATTTAATTTTTACTTTAATACTTTTTAAATCTTGTTTTTATTCCAGTCTGTAATTAAACAAATGTCAAAGTCTCAAATGTTACTACAAAATAGAACTGGCAGCTTCTGCAAATCTTGATCTGGCATGTTCTGTTAACATTATTGCGGAGGATGGATGGTTTGGCAGACAGTAATCACATCATTGCTATGAAACCACAGTCTTCATTTGCAGATTATTCCAAACTGGTTCTCCCAATAACAAGCCCCAAATATTTAGACCCTTAACCATATACCAGTCCCTTGAGAAGTGACAGTTCAGGATTTATAAACCAGTTTATATTCATAATACAAAATTATACATATGCCTATTGTAGAGAAAACTTTATAACTACAGAAATATTTCTTTCCTTTCCAACTAAGCATATTCTTAAAAGTATAAACAGAGTTTAATTTTGTATTTGGCAACATCCTTTGTTACTCTGTTGACTGGTAGATACAATGACATGTTGGAACATGCTACAGCTTCTAGATGAATTCAACTGAACGGCCCAAGAAAGCTGGCCAGTATTCGAGGGCCACCTCCTCCAACCACTTTCCCCAGAAAGAGGAAGGTGGGCAAGAATGCCAGGAGGCCTCTGTGGATGAACAAAGAACTCCTGGACTTAGGCACGAAAAGAAAATATATAGGGAGTGGAAGCAAGAACAGGTTAGCTAAGAGGTAGATTTTACTACTAAATTATTATCACTAGACACTAAATTATAATGCAGTGGACTGAGTTCTCTATCTCTAAAGAGACAGCTTCACAGTAAGAGGAAAACTGATACTATTTTGACAGACAAGTGAAAGGTCCAGCATACTTCCTCTTAATGGGCTCAAATGTATAATTCTTATTCCATATTATGGATATGCAACATATTACAGATATATATCATATTAATAAAATCCTGCAAAGGTTTATTTTCCCCAAACATTCTTGTTGCTAAATTATTAGTAAAGAAAAAAAGTTGTCATTACTGTCCTAATTATGCAGGCAACACTTAACATGTCTGCTCTGTGACACATCTCATTTCCATTGGTTAATGTCAGCTGAAGAATCAACTGAGCCTTGACACTTGAGGTTGAGAAATAAAAGACAGTGTCAATAAATTACAGACTTACAGAACTAGGACCTTATACCATAGCAATATGGTTGTTTGTGTTAAACTATACATATGTATATAAAATGGAATAATGCAGTAGCAATATGGTGCTTTGTGTTAACACTTTTAAAGACCAAAACTGTGACAGATTTTAGCAAGGTGGTTGTCAGAACAATTGACCAGTTCATTCACACAACTTTTAGTAAACTTTACCCCCAAAAAATTATCTATGCGTGTGGCAACAATGGTCACTGAAGGAGGAGGGTGAATTTGGAATTGTCTTCTGTAAAATTAAGTTCACTCCTTTCCCCTTTTGTTTCAAGTTTATATAGCCTATTCTGCATGAATCTGAGTTCCTGTAAGTTCATGCGCTTTTTTTCTGTTAAAGACCCTGCTTTTGTTAAACTGATACTTTTAAAGAAATGCTTATTTCAGATCCATCTCTTCAATCTATTTCCGCCACCCAGTGATAGTAATTTAAAGCCAACATATGATGGACTTTAAAATTGATCAGGTTTACATGGTGTTTAAAAGCAAGAGTAACTGAATATACAAAAATTCTTGGTATCCGAAGAAGTGAAATCCTTATAACTTTTTTACTAGTTTCTCATAGCTTCTTGTTGTAAAAGCTGTTAAGCTCAGCTTTCTAAGAGCACCTAAGTAAGGCTTAACCCCTTTAAAAGACATTGTGAACTGAGCACACAGCTGAACTCATGTATGAAAACAACAAACTCATTCTTTATCGATCAATCTTTTCTTTTCGTTAAACTTCAGTTATCACTTCAGCATTTCCATTCACTGCAGCTTTAGCTAGTGTTAAAATTCACATATATAGTCTACCAAAGTTTGTCAGGTATGCAGTTCAAAAACTTGATACATAGGGTTTTACTATGAGTGTATTAGGCTGTCAGAAATATTGTTTTGTTGCAGATAAAACAATTTTCAGGTGTATGGTAATTTTGCTGTACTGGTTTTCTGTAATGAAAATATTTTTTAAACTTTCCTATGGATGCTTTAGGTCTAACAACAAAAAAAAAAATCAAAAATACCTTGACATTTTGCTGTCAAGAGCAACTAAGTCTCAGCAAGAATTCCCAGTCCTTGATTGTCCCAAGGCCAGAGCAGAGCCCATACATAGTTACCCAGTGTGAACTGCATTCCCTTAAACTATGGTGAAAGCAAGTTCGTTCACCACTTCTATCAGTAGGGATTAGGAATACACTGTCAGTGTTTCTTACGTGTGTCACTGTGAGTGTTAGTAATTTTCTTTAGCTCAGATAAATTTTACATAAACCTTGGAGTACATCAGAACTAAAGATGAATAAGCTGCTGTAGGCATAGGCCTGCCTTATCAAAACTTTTATGACAAGACCATTCAATCAGAAAAGGGAAATTGGGCTGCTGCTAAATACTACCAATGTACTTAATAGAGACAGATTGAAGAAGCTGTATTGAGAGAAGTTGAAAAGATTGTGATTTAACTTATGCACCATTAAGCCAACTCCTCCTTCAGCTGTTTCAGAGCAGACATTTGTATGTGCTCACCAACATCGTGGATGAATGCCTGTGATGGTTTTACCCTGGCTAGGCTTCAGCTCCACACAGCCGCTCACTCATCTTCCCCCCTCCCAGGGACAGGGGAGACAATTAAAGTGGTAAAGGGAAAAGAGACTTGTGGATTGAGATAAGAACAATTTAATAACTGAACTATAATAAAACTGAAAATAATAATTATAACAGTAGTTATTATAATAATAGTAGTATATACAAATATACAAATGAGTGATACGCAGTGCAACTGCTCACCACCCGATGGCCAAGGCTCAGCCCGTTGCCAGCTAACAATCCCGGAGCAGGGAGAGTCCCAAAACCGCAATCCCAGAACAGAGGTAAGAGTCTGGGTGTCCCAGACCGAGAGCTGACCCAGGGAGGGAGATGACCCTGGGAAAGGGACCACCTGGAGAGATCTGACCCAGAAAGAGAGCTGACCCAGAGTAACTTCCAGAGACCCTTATACCTGTATACTGAGTATGATGTACATGAGATGGAATAGACTGTTGGCTACCTTGAGTCTCAATCCTAAACCTAAAATCAAATCCTAGGCTAGTAATTGGGCTGTGCTCCCTCCCACCTTCTCCTATACCTGCAGACACTGTCACAGCAGAGAAGCTGAAAAGTCCTTGACTGTCCTGCAGCAACTATAAACATCAGCATGTGATCAGCCTTCTCAACACAAACCCAAAACACAGCCTCTTGCTAGCTGCTGTAAAGAAAGTTAATTCTGTTTCAGCTGAAACCAGGACAATACCCATATTACAAAGTTGCTGAATAAAAAGCTTTAAATTTTACCTGTTCTGTCTTCCTTCACATTTATTACATACATCTGAAAAATATAGTTTCAAAAAATACGCACTTTCCTTTTCCCTTCTTCTTCTAATGGAGCTTGCTTAGTTCATCAACCAAACTGAACCAGTACCACTTGTGGCACACATGCTGTTGGTCCTCCTGTTAGAAGAGTTCACATTTTTTGACCTATCTGAGGGAGGCAATGTGAGCACATTAAGAAAAGGTGCTTGTGGCAGAAATGAAACTGTTCCACGTGCAGTAGACTGCTGCGTCCAGCCGTTCGTTTAGCGCAGCCCTGTGTCAGAGCAATGAGGCTGACAAGAAATGGAATCAGCAGGCGGTGGAAAGAATTGTATTTTTAAAAGACAGTGGTGGTTGTTGAGCTGGAAAAGAGAAGAAATTAGTCATTAGTTTTCCCACCTGTTCCTGTGCTAAATATTGGCATTAATTAGCTGGTTCAGAAATGCCAAACAGCTGAGCACAGGAGGTTCAGTCCAAGTGGTTTAAAGTGCTACCTGGAGGTTTGCGATGTTGTTCTGTCAGTAAGACAGGAGCCTTTAGTGGGAATACTCTAAAACAT
Source organism: Pterocles orientalis (assembly GCA_011057875.1). NCBI lineage: Eukaryota > Metazoa > Chordata > Aves > Pterocliformes > Pteroclidae > Pterocles > Pterocles orientalis. The sequence continues at coordinate 965,161 of WKFP01014309.1, read as the reverse complement.
GCTTAGTATCAGATATGTCTCTCAGACCCTTCTTTTTATCAAGCACACTTGCTTTCTGCATGACTTTTGGTTAGTTGGTTGGTTGGTTTATTTATTTTTCAACTGGTTGTCACAGTTGAACTTTGATTCATATATAAAGTTGATTTGTGACAAGGTTCAAGATACTCAAGAATCAGGCTTCTTTTTTATGAAATTTTGTATGAAGAGTATTAAATACGAACTTCTGGTTTTGAACATAGGAGAAATTCAGAAACTAGCACCCTTGTTTTCCCCTCATAACTCAGAATAGTTTTAGTTACTTGTATTGTGAAAAGTATTTGAACTTTTTTTCTCTGTCATTAGTTTTAAGCTCTTTTTTTTTTCCCTACTAATAACTGTGAGCCAAATATCTGGAATAACAACTGTCTCTGATCTGAGTCTTATTAGCTTACAGCAGAACTTCCTCTGGCTGTTATTCTTCCAGTTTTGTGTTTGTTTTCAACAAAGAGTGAAACTGAGCAACAGTTACAACTATAGAGATCGTTTATTTTACTATTTCTGTTCTGAATTAAATCAATTTTTAACTTCTTGAAATGAGTCCAGAGGAGGGCCACAAAGATGATCAGAGGGCTGGAGCACCTCTCCTATGAAGGAAGGTTGAGGGAACTGGGCTTGTTTAGCTTGGAAAAGAAGAGGAGACCTCATTGCAGCCTTCCAGTACTTGAAGGGAGCCTATAAACAGGAGGGGGAGTGATTATTTATTAGGGGGTTGATAGTGACAGGATGAGAGGGAATGGTTTTGAACTAAGAGAGGGGAGATTTAGGTTGGCTCTTAGGCAGAAATTTTTTACGTAGAGGGTGGTGAGGCACTGGAACAGGTTGCCCAGAGAAGCTGTGGATGCCCCATCCCTGGAGGTGTTCAAGACCAGGCTGGACGGGGCCCCGGGCAGGCTGCTCTAGTGGTTGGCAACCCTGCCCACAGCAGGAGGGTTGAAATTAGATTATTTTTAAGGTCCCTTCCAACCCAGGCTATTCTATGATTCTATGTTGTGACAGTAATCCATAACCTAAACCACCCAGATGAAATGCAAACAAAAGTTAAGCAAGCTATATATTGTTCCTCACCTTTTAGTTTTTTCTTTCTAATAAACAAAATCTAGGTCTAGAGTTTATGTTTCTACCAATGTAAACTGCTGTAGTTTTGTGTAAGCTATAAATGATGTCATAAAGTTATATAAATAGACAGACCCTCAATATTAGTAACTTCAGAGGCTGACCTCTGTGATATAAATGTCAAACTTGGATTTGTCCTTCTAAGAGATGTAGGAAGATATTAAACTGTTCTGTTTGGGTTTCCTGTTGATTTTTTTGGTTTGGTTCTTTAGGGACCCTTTGGCCAGAGAGGAAAACTGTAATTTGCTTCTGCTTCCTTTGATTTGCCTTCAGGATTGGACATACTGCCCTACAAACAGGGTGGTTGAAACTGGCTTTTGGGTGTCAGGTGCATTGTTATTTAAGGAAGAAACAGAAGCTTGTCATTTTCTACAAAAATATCCTGCCCCCACTGGTATAATTTCTCCTGTCAGTAAATGATACTAGGCAATAAGCCATTGGGGTAGTCATTATCAGGATTCATGCTGCTGCTTTCGATTTTATTTTTTTTTTTTCCCCCAGAAAACCTCATAGTCTGCCTAACAATTATTTTATATTTGCTACAGTGTGGGACGTGTTCATCAATGCTTCAGTTAGAAGTGCAAACCTATAATTACCATCTCCACAGCCAGAAAAATGTGAAATTTTATTTGTGATGGTGAATATGTCGCTCTTTTAAAAAGTTCCTCAGTGTATTATTAGAAAGTGAAGGAGAAAAAGAAACCGAGGGGGATTTGTCTGACATTTCCACAGGGAAATGGCACTTATATTGAGACGCCTTTGTGTCTTCTAGTAGCAAAACATCAAAGACTTTCTAACTTTTCCTCAATGTATAGGACACGAGTATAGAGACTACATATAATCTGCTTAAGATAACTTTACTTTAAAAAACATACCTTTTATATAGATGAAAAGAGTATTAACAGCATTGAGATGTGCATTTGTATGCTTTTGTAAAGAAAATAAGAGCATGCCTATGTATAAGAGCATGTTTTAGCCATTGGCTGGGATTAGGAAGGAGTTTTTATGTTTTGAGTATTCCCAGTCTTTGGGTACACCTTAGAGTTTCATCATACTCAAGCAAGTGGTCTAAAGGAAGAACTATACTTCAGAGAGCTCCGGTCCCCTGAACTCCCTTCCAGGTTAGAGTTTCCCTCCAAGGAGGCCGCATGATGTTTCTGCCACTCACTATTGCATCTTTGATTTTAGCCAGCCAGGAGCCATTGCGAAAGCTTTGTGCTTCTCTCTCTGATCTGACTGTATTGAAATTACTCCTGTTGTACCGCAGCATAAGAGATCCTTTTAGACCTCAGTCACCATGCACTCCTCTTGTTCTGATCTTACACAACCAGGGAATGAAAGCACTCAGATCATAGGTCGTCCCTGTCTCTCACAGGCCCAAGCTACCGCAGAGAATCAAGACCATCTTGGTCTGCCTTCCTCCTTTTTCTAAATCTGTGTTAGGCATAACTCCAGGGTCTACTGTTTTCTGTAGTCACTGGTATCCTGCAGCAAATGGTACATCTTGCCAATTTCTCTGACACCTCCATTTTAGAAATCCTGCATAATTTTTTTCAAGGACAGGGCTGTCTAATATATATATATATATATATATGTTTAAGTCTTACTCTGCTAAAAAAAACTAAGTAGTGAATGGGCACATTTAAGCTGTAGTCAAAATCAGATAGTGGAGAAAGGCTGTGGCAGAATGTGTCTGGGAGGAAGACAGTGCTGATTCTCCAAAGATGTTCACAATTTGCAACAGCCAAGTACAAGTGTTTCCCATGCTATTTCCAGTTGACGTCTGCTAAATATGATTTGTAAGTTCCTGCTGTTTGAGATGTAATGGAGAGCACATGGCATTGAGAGGATAATAAAAGGCGATGGAACATTAAGGTTACTGAGTAAAAAGAGTCAACTAGATTTGTAACAGAAAAGGTGCTGTTGATAAATAAATGGCAAGGCTATATGTCAGTGGGTGGATAGGACTATTCACAAGGTGGACCTCACTTAATTCCTATTCATAAATTCAGAATTGTTGAAAGTCAAGCAGAGATAGATTTTGCAAAGGAAATTACAAGAAGTAAAAAAGGTTCTCTAGAAAATAAGAAAAAAGTGGAGTTGCAATGTGTTAAAAGCGGGTATTGTCTAAAAGCTAATATGGCTCTGGCTCAAAAATTAAATGAACACTTCATCTCAGTTTTCAATAAATAGGACTCTATAACACAGGGACAAAGGCAGGATGGCTAATGGGAATGACTATATAGAAATGCAAATTACAATAGCTAAGGTGAAATAAAACTCAGATGACTGTGGTGGAGTCAGGAAAATTGGGTAATCTTTATCAGAGGTACTGAATAACTGGCAGATGACAACTGAGTTCAGTAGCACGGATTCTTATTAAACACATCAACAGGTTTTGTACTCAATGGCTGAAGAAGAGTAAAATTAGCAGCTGCAATTAGGAGAGGGATAAAATATATGAAAGTAACTATAAACACATTAGGTTTGATAAAATTCAAGAATTTAGAAGGAGACATGAAGGAAATCACCTATTTGACTATAGCTATTAAAAGAAATCCTGATTTCCCAAAAGTGGATTTAATCCAACCAGTCTGGCATTTTCCTTCAAGTTTAAATCTTTGTCTTAAAGAGGTTCTCAATATTAGAGTTGGGCATAAAAGCCTAAAAAATATTTTCACAAATGGTCAACTAATTTTAATAGATTTTTCCTTTAGTCATGGACAACATTAATAATCATCCTTATTTTATTGGCATAAACATATCACACTGTTCAACTGTACTCTTCAACTGACATATTCCTCTTTGTAAACACTAGTGCCTTTGCCACTTTAACGTTAATGGATTTTAAGCTCACAGCAAAACTGTGGGGATGGGAAATACCTTAATTTTGGAGACAAGAGTTGAACCACCGTAGGGTGAATGAATGGAACCTGCTAGGAATTTGTGGATGAGGTAGGGTTTGAAACAAGGCCCCACTCTACTCAGTTTCTTCTCCCCTAAATCCTGCCAGTTTTTTTAAGCAATTTTCACAAAGCGGGACAAAGGAAACAGTCACTCCCGGTACCCTTTCTTTTTGCAAATTGACAATTTCAAAATTTCTGTATTCCTCTGCACTTGGTTCTGGGTACGGAAACACTACAGTCCTTTCCTGCCAGAAGTCCCTGTAGATATGTAACCCAGCTTCAAAATGACTCAGGTATCAGTCACAGAGCAGCTGGGGCAATACAGCACTGATTCAAACCTCACATGAGAAGTTGGATAAATATTGAATATATTAGTATTCCAGTTATTTCGAGAGTATCTGTGCAGAGGAAGATTGTGTTCACCTAAAATGAGGTTTCCAAGATAAGCTAAGGCTCAGCTCGCTATCCCAAATGTAGATGCTCTGGGGTATCTTACCTGACTTCCAGTTGTTGGTCCATAAGGATATGGACATCTCAGAAGTCTTGTGTCATGTAATTAATTATAAAAATGCTTTTAAAATAATTTACTAAATTGTTGTTTTTTATTTACCACATACAGAATTTGTTTTGTCAGACTTTGTCTTCAAACTCACAACGAAGCGTGTACATACCAGATATTCCTCCTACAGAAGATAGGTAGGAGTAAAAGCAAGTACAGGCTTCTAGGGACTAAATTTGTTTCAAAACTCTGTTTAAACCTTTTGTAAATGGGGATTAACTTCCTCAGAGAATTTTTTTTTCCTTAGAATTCTGAACATAGGGGGAAAATTCTGGATACTAAACACTGACATTTTCCATGCTCTAAGTGAAATGTCACTTAAACTGAGAAGACTTGTGGTTATGACCAGTCCATTTTGGTATTTTCCAGTATATAAGCACTCATTTTTGAGACTTGAGAAATGGAGAATAGCAGTTGGTAAACTTGAAAGCACCAAAACTAAAAGTGATGGTTTGGAAATTCTTTTATTCCTTTAAAATTCCTTTTTGCTCTTTTCTTGGGTGAGGGATTGTCCTGTGTATGTGTGTATGGGGATGTGCTTGCAGCCAGAGAACATGGATTAGAGCATCCATGCGTCTGTAGTGCATGCAGCTGTAGTGACCTCAGTGAGTGGATGTTGATGCCAGAAACTGGAGTGGAACCCTGGGTCACAGGGACCCATGCATCTGCAGTACCAGCCACTGGAGGAAGTGTAGGTGTGCAAGTGGGTGTCGGAGTGCCAGCGAAGATCAAGCCACATGAGCCAGCGAGTAGGCGAGGTGATCTGGGAGCCAGGGAGTGAATGAGTCCCTAAGAGTGTGACCACAGGGGTGGGGGTGGCTACTGGGGACCAGGGAAGCCCCACATGGCTCTGTTTGTGTCTGAATGTGGCCTCAGAGGTTCATATGTCCAGGTGCCAGCAGTTGGGCAGACTGGGTGTCTGACCCCAGCAGTGGGGTCACCCCCACGGTACATATGAACACATACATATTCCCACCACCAGACCTCCATCCTGCTTGGCCAGAGAGGTGAGCAGGACGAGGCTGTTCATGATATCTGTGCTTGTGTGAGTGTTCTGTGAGTTTGTTTTGTCGATCTGTGTGGCCAGACCTGTATACATATCGTGTATACCTGTGCTCTGTATACCTCTGCGTGTGTGTACTGGGAATGGGGAATGTGTGCTCAGCCTCACTACCAGTTGGTCACAAGGGTATGGAGCTGGGACAGTGCTGCCTCTCTCTGACTTTCAGATCTGGTCTGGTTTTCCCCTAACAAAACCAAAAATCCTCAAGTCCCACTTTCTGGACAAAAGGAGGATTTCTTTTGTATAAGACTGAGGCTTTTCCTTTCCAGAAGTCAACATCTGCACTGCAGTTGCTAATAAATAGCTGTTTATTTCAACAAGATGTTAAGCACTTCCTTTACTTTGGTAGCTGTTCGGCATTCCTGACTGATGGGAGCCATCTTTCATTGAGTATCTCCTTCTCTGTCTGCCCAAGTATTAAAACCACACATGCCACCAACACTAAAACACATTAAGCATGCACAGAGTAGTGCATGTAAGTTTAAACAGCCTTTCTGACACATTAGTGGCTGATCACTTAAATTCTTACCATCATTTCCAGTAACTAGAATTTACAGTTGGTTTCAGCTTGTTGGGATACCATGTTTAGAATAGACTGTAATTTTACTTTTAATGAATTTCTTAACTGGAAAAAAGACATTCAGAATATATGGTGCAGTGCTGTCATTCTGAAGCTGAAATGACCTTTTGAGTCTGAAATTGTTTCATATCAAAGGACTTGCAAATGGACTCATTTATACCTTACAAGCCCGACATTTGGGATTTATACCAGGATGGAGCCAAGGTTTCTGATGTTATAAATCTGTGTCTTGGTCTTAAAATGCCAAACAGAATGCACAGTCAAAACCCTGATCCTTCAAGACCAATAGCTTGCAATTGACTTTAATCAGTCCCAAACTTAATCCTCTATAATATCAGCTTTCTGTTTTATGACTACATGTCAAAGGTTAACTACACATTTATGCAGCAAAGTTGTATGGTATGAATATTGTTTTGTGCCTTAAATTTTTAAGTTTTGAAATTATTTCACTGCTGTCTGACAGAATAGAAAGCAAGTGGAGGAAAGAGAGAGGGAGAGAGTGTCACTCTATAAAGTGAAGATGTGTTCTCAAATAATTCAGACTGTCTTCTCTTCTGCTGTAATTAGATTTACAGAACTAACAGGTAGCTGTACAGAACACATTTATCATATTCTCAAAGATAATTTTCATGGTTCTTTCACTCACTCATAATCCAAAGTTCACATTTAACTTTTAATTAAATCTACAGAATATAAGATTGAGTAAAAGTTACATTTATCAATTTAATTTTTGAATGCTTACTGAATATACGTTACTGCTCTGTGATTCAATTGAATTTCATTTATTAAAGATCTTTTTATTTTCCCTCTAAAACTGCTTAGACTCCTATAGCATCCTGATTTCTTCAAAAAGAAGTTTGGTTATTGTAAGAAGTAAATTGTCTTCATTCAGGCTGTAAAATATATGCTAAGATTTTTGTGACAGACTATCCACTTGCTGTATATCTGTTCCCTTGTGGATCTCTGTCATACTGCAATGAACAATATGTTTAACATTTTTCAAATAACTGTCACAAAGATCAATAACAGATTCCAGTTTTCCCATAACATACTGATAGAATCAATAATATTAATTATTATCAATCATTGTTTGTAGAAAATTAGGCATGTAAATGCCAACATATTACTAAAATGTTTCAAAATTATTTTATGTTTATGCTAACTGTGTGAATGAATGGGAGCTTGCCTATATGTCACATAGATAAACCAGGAATGAAGTGCTAATGATGTGCAACGAAGGAGTAGTGTTTATTCCTGTGTGATCTACAAAGGGATACCTGAGCTAGTTCTTGGTGGGTCCTCAGCAGGAGAGGGAGAGGAGCTGTGCTAGGACCTTATTTTCTCTGGGTTCCCAGTTTCTCCAGGTTTCTCAGCGTTCTTGGACTACCTAATTAGCCCACTTCATTACACTGTAGCCACACTGCACCTTCTGAGACCAGTGTTAGCTTTGTCTGTAATTTCCCTCACCAGTAGACATACCTAAGGTAAACAGAAAGATAACAGCAAGAAACAGTAACTCTATCTCATTTTTTTCTTCCATAGGAACAAATAAGATTGCTCAGAGTTGCCGGTATTCGACTTCACTTTCATTCTTAAAGGAGTTCTGAATCTCTGCGTGAAGGTTTCTTCTTCAACCCACTAACAATACAGAATCTGCCTTATGCTTCTGGCCAAAAGATTTGAGGAAAGAAAAAAGAACAATCTTTACCTCTGCATAAGTGTGACGGGTTAGCCCTTGGCTGGGGGCCAAACCACACACACACTCAAGCAATTCCCCCCTCACACACCCAAAGATAGGGGAGAGAATTAAAGGGGTAGAGGGAAAAAAGGACTCGTGGGCTGAGATGAGAACAATTTAATAACTAAACTACAATAATATTGAAAATACTACTATATACAAATGAGTGATACACAGTGATACTGCCCCCCCCACCCGATGACCAAGGCTCAGCCTGTTCCCAGCTAATGATCCCAAAGCAGGGAGAGTCCCGAAACCACACTCACGGAATGGAGATAACAGTCCGAGCATCCCAGACTGGGAGCTGACCGGGCTGGGAAGGGGAAGGCCTTGGGAGAGTGACCACCTGGGGTGAGATGACGCGGAGCAAAAGAGACATGGAACCAAAAAATAGGGCCGATCTTCTGTGGAGTCCTCACCTATATATTGGACATGATGTGTATGTTATGGAATAATCTTATTGTCCACTTTGGGTCTCAGTCCCAAATCTAAGATCAAATCCTGGACTAGTAACTGGGGCTGTGCTACCTCCCAGCTTCTCCTGTTTGCAGACAGCCAGAGAAGCTGAAAGACCTTGTCAGCTGCACAAATGTCACTTTTTATCAGCTTTCTTCTGAGCACAAATCCAAAACACAGCCTCTTGCTAGTTCTTATGAAGAAAGTCAACTCTGTCTCAGCTTGACCCAGGACTATAGGTTAAGGCATCTGTTAACAGGCTTATTCGTCTTTACCTTTCTTCTTTACTAAGAACATCATCCAGTTCTCTCAGCACCAGCGCTGTTGGGTCTCATGGGCACATTATGGGTTTACTTAACTCAAATAATCCCAGACTCGACCCTCATTTGCTGCTAGTAATACTTGCACTCCTTTAGAGACAGAGGCCTGGGAGACCTTGCTGATGAAGAAGACTGAGGTTAATAATGCAATTAATACCTCAGCCCTATCAGTATTGCCCTATCATTGCACAAAGAGCCTAAGGTTCCCTTGTTCAGCGTTTTACTAGCAATGTAGTAATAGACGCTCCTCATTTTGCTCTTGGTATCCCTTGTAAGTGCCATCTCTAGGTGAGCCTTGTATTTCCTAAAGTCACCTTTACATGCCTGCATTCAGCTGTCCTTCATTTGCTTGCTGTGTTCTCTTACAAGTGGCATCACAGTGAGCTGGAGACCTGTGAAGGACAGCAGCAATCCCAGGACTGCAGCTAAACTTGTATGTGTGATGGGGAGAGACTTCTAGATGCTGTGGCAGGAGGGTGAATCTGAGGAGACGATACAGGAAGGAGATTTGCAAACCACTACTGAGAAGAGCAGGAAAAAAAAAACAGATGGGACATGTAAACAGAGATTTTCTTGGTGGTGGATGAAATTATGCTAAATTTTGTGAGAAATTTGTGAGACTACAGCTAAGTTTGGTATCAAGGATAAGGAAATAAAAATGTGTTTACAAGCTCTTTTCTCATTTTGTTCCATCTTACTAGGCCTCTATTCCTAAAAGGCTAATTATTCTAAGTTATTCTTTAATGAAAATTTGATGAGATTTTGAGTTAGAAAATGTTTTCATCTTAAGGGAGCTTACTAAAGGAGAACACAGATGAACCTTAATTAAAGTGGTGTCTGAATGGGGGGCCCAACACTGTTTGAGATTATTTTTCTCTGAATTTCTTTTAAGTTTGTGTCAAGACTATTGGTACCGAACAACCCAACTTGGAAGTGCGTTCCATTTCTGTCTAATTAACTCTTATATACTATTAGTCTTGATATAAGTCTGCTTTTCACCTGCTGAAAAGTACATCTCACTAGCTTATCATGGTGAACAGTACCACATTCGTTTAAAGAAAGAGACCTGTATTCTCATACGTTCAACTCCGTTTAATGCATGGAAAAAAGCTTGAGAAATGCATTTGATCTTATGCTAGCAATGCTTAAAAAGAGATATTTCAGGATCACATAATCTATGTTTTCACACTTTTATGTATGTTTCCAGTATTTGGAACAGAATCTATTTAAAATATCACTAAGTAGTGATCCATTGGTTAACACCCACCTACCTACTGTCTCAATGTTGCTATGAGCTTATCTCTATCAGCTGCTGAACTGTGTTCATGGCTATTCTTGGCCCTTCCTCCTCCCTAAAAAAAAAAAGAAAAAAAAATCATACAAAAGAGCATGAAAGTTACACTTACAAATATTTCAGTCAGCTGGATTCAATCATAAACCTTAAATATCTACTCACAGTTGCAACAAATGAGAGAAAGGTAATGCAATGTCTTCTGCATATACATATAGTCTGTTGTAGTAAGGGAACAAGGAATATTTCCTTAAGACTGAAATAAAGGTCATGTTAAGGTGGATAGTCAAAGTAGTCCAGCTGAGGTGGTAATTCAATGTGAATTATGTATTCCTAGAAATTCAGTTTGGCATTTAAGGCGTCTGGATATATTGTACTGTTATGGTAGGTAATACATTAAAATATAGTATAAGATTATTAATTTTCCTTCAACTATTTTCAGATTTAAGTGTGATTATTTACAGATTTGTATATATCTCTATATATAGAAGTATACATGTTCTTAATTTTCAATTAACTCCTTGTTTGCTTGGAGACATTAGCCATCTATAAAGTCTATGAAGATCTCTTACTAGGAAAGTCATTGAAATATTTATATTCCATTAGAATATAATCTTTATAAAGATGATTCTTACCTTGGTGGTACCATGCAAGTCCTGGAACCTCTAACACCATTATTGTGATGAATTCCTTAGAAAGCCATTGCTAAAACTGACTTTTATGTGTCTTAGAAAATGAACTTGCTTTTCTGAGATGACATATTGAAGTTTTTTTAATATTAACTTCCTTGCATTTTTTAAATTATTCTCTTTTCTAAGTTATTGTTTCCAATAAAGATCAATTTGATATCAGATCCTGCATTCTAAACAGAGGAGGAATGAGTCATTGTAACTCAACTGCAACAGTAGAATGTTCTGCTTTATTGGAGGTTATAAAAACAGCCAAGGTAAAGAAAACAAAAGGCCATCCATTCTGAACCCCATTCTTAAAGAAACAGAAAAGAAACAAAGTAGAAAAGTATGTCTTCTCTTACTATATCTCCCCTGGCTTTTAGGAACTCCTCCAGCTATATTTCATAAGTATGGACTTTCATGATATTTTTCAAAATTTCTTTTTTTATGTCATATTATTCTCTGCAAAACCTATGGAAATAAGTTTTTCAGTAAGAACACTGCCCACAGCAAATAAATACTGCAGATATTAATGATGACATATTTTTTCATTTGGTGAGAAACTAATTTCTGTTGTCCTCTGTCAATGCTAAAATTGAGATCTTTTAAACCTACTTGCCCAAGCTTCCTACAGACTACTTGGAGTCATGACAAATTTTCAAATCTATGCAAGTATGCAAAGAACACCATAGTCAAACCATAGTAACAAATGTAAGTAATTATAGTTTCTACCAACGATATGAAGGAAAATACATGGTTGAGTCGAGCCAACACGCAGTGGCAGAGATATTTTGTTATGACAGTAGGTGGTTTTCCAAAAGTTTAGAACTGTTTTTCTGCTGATAATCCCTTTTCATTCAGTGAGTTATGCCACCTCAGGGAGATTTCTACCTTTTACCTGGCATTTGATGGTACCAACCCCCAAACTTACCCTTGCAATGTAGCAGGGTCTGCACACTAATGTCTTCCAAACATCTCTTTGAGAAACCCAGTGGCCTCTTCTCTAAGGTAACAAGTGATAGGACAAGAGGAAATGGCCTCAAGTTACACCAGGGAAGGTTTAGGCTGGATATTAGGAAAAATTTCTTCACTGAAAGAGTGGTCAGACATTGGAACAGGCTACCCAGGGAGGTGGTTGAGTCACCATCCCTGGAGGTGTTCAAGAAACGTGTAGATGTGGTGCTTAGGGACATGGTTTAGTGAGTTAGGTGGTGTTGGGTTGGACTTGATGATCCTTGAGGTCTTTTCCAACCTTAATGATTCTATGATTCTGTGATTCTATGATTCTATGACTTTCTCTTAATTAATAATTCCATCTTATCTGATCTCCTTCTATGATCTAGTGACCCATCTGGTGGATGAGGGAAAGGCTGTTGATGTGGTCTACCTAGACTTCAGCAAAGCCTTTGACACTGTCTCCCACAGTATTCTCCTGCAGAAGCTGGCAGCCCATGGCTTGGATGGGTACACACTTGGCTGGGTAAGGAGCTGGCTGGAGGGCCAGGCTCAGAGAGTGGTGGTAAATGGAGTTAAATCCAGCTGGCGACTGGCCATGAGTGGTGTTCCCCAGGGGTCAGTGCTGGGGCCTGTCCTCTTCAATATCTTTATTGATGACCTGGATGAGGGCATCGAGTGCACCCTCAGTAAATTCGCAGATTACACCAAATTGGCTGGGAGTGTGGATCTGCCTGGGGGTAGGGAGGTCCTACAGAGGGATCTGGACAGGCTGGAGAGCTGGGCTGAAGCCAATGGAATGAGGTTCAACAAGACCAAATGCCAGGTCCTGCACTTCGGCTACAACAACCCTGGTTGACGCTACAGGCTTGGGGCGGAGTGGCTGGAAGACTGCGTAGAGGAAATGGACCTGGGGATATTGATTGATGCTCAGCTGAACACGAGCCGACAGTGTGCCCAGGTGGCCAAGAAGGCCAATGACATCCTGGCTTGCATCAGAAACAGTGTTGCCAGCAGCAGCAGAGAGGTGATTGTCCCCCTGTACTCAGCACTAGTGAGGCTGCACCTCGAGTAGTGTGTTCAATTTGGGGCCCCTCACTGCAAGAAAGACATTGAGGCCCTGGAGCGTGTTCAGAGGAGGGCAATAAAACTGGTGAGGCATCTGGAGCACAGGCCATATGAGGAGAGGCTGAAGGAGCTGGGAATGTTCAGCCTGGAGAAGAGGAGGCTCAGGGGAGACCTCATTGCTCTCTATGACTTCCTGAAGGGAGGTTGTAGTGAGCTAGGAGTCGGCCTCTTCTCTCGTGTCATTAGTGATAGGACCAGAGGGAATGGTTTCAAGCTACGGCAGGGGAGATTCAAGCTGGACATTAGGAAGGATTACTTCTCAGAAAGGGTGGTCAGACACTGGAATGGACTGCCCAGGAAGGTGGTGGAGTCACCGACCCTGGGTGTGTTCAAGGAAAGACTGGATGTTGTGTTGAGGGACATGGTTTAGTGGGAGCTATTAATAATAGGCAAACGGTTGTACTGGATGATCTTTTAGGTCTTTTACAACCTTGGTGATTCTATGATTCTATGATTCTATGAGTGTTCTGCATCTCTAAAAGTACCTCAGGTTTGTAGAAACTCCAGAAAAAATATTTTTTATTATTATTCTGCCAAAACAAATTACTGGTTCCTATAAAGTTCCAAAAAGTTAAAAGGAAAAAATAAAAAGGTTATAAAAACTTCAAATACACATATAAGATGCACATAGTCTCCCAAAGTGTGATTTAGCTTTTTGATGAGACAGTTCTTAGCTGAAATATTCAAAAGTCCTCTCGAGATCTGGGTGTTCAAAACCCCGCAGAAAATTCTGTTCCTGTCTATGAGGGTAATCAATTGTTTGTTTCTGTGTCAGGCTTGGCCTCTCTGTTTCAAGCCTATTCCTATCCAGGTTAATAACTTCCCTTCTGAGGAAGTGGCTTGTCACTCTTTTGTTGGGATGCCTTGTGTGCAAGTAAATCTTCAAAGTTTGTGGGACAGCTTCTTTCTATTACTTAGAAATTTAGAAGAAAAAAAAGGTGCAATTAGGATTACACCTGGATTTTTGTAAGAATGTAAAAAAAAAAAAAACCCCAAAAGTACATTGATCAAACTGTGCTGGGTGAATTCTTTTGAAATAGTTCCTACATCAAACATGAACTTCTGTAGAGTATATTTATTTGGATTCTTTATCATCACATCAATCAGTCTCATAAAATGATGCACATTGTGAGTTTTCTTACAGCTTCATATACATTTGAAACTTTGATAGTTTTTTATAATGAACAATCCATATAAATAGATTTGTGTCTTTGTGGCAGAAAGGCTTTACAAAGGGATCTGGACAGGTTGGATCAATGAGCTGAGGCCCATTCTGTGAGGTTCCCTACGGCGCAGTGCCAGGTCCTGCACTTGGGTCACAACAATCCCCTGCAACACTACAGGCTTTGGGAAGAGTGGCTGGAAAGCTGCCTGGGGGAAAAGGACCTGGGGGTGTTGATTGACAGACAGATGAACACAGGCCGGCAGAGTGTCTAGGTGGCCAAGAAGGCCAGTAGCTTCCTGGCTTGTATCAGAAATAGTGTGGCCAGCAGACCTAGGGAAAAGATCGTTCCCCTGTACTTGGCACTGTTGAGGTCACACCTTGAATACTGTGTTCACTTTTGGGACCCTCACTGCAAGAAAGACATTGAGGTGCTGGAGCATGTCTAAGGAAGGGTAACGAAGCTGGTGAAGGGTCTAGAGTACAAATCCTGTGAGGAGCAGCTGAGGGAAATGGGGTTGCTTACGCTGGAGAAGAGGACGCTGAGAGGACACCTTATCACTGTCTATAGCAACCTGAAAGCAGTTTGTAGCAAGGTGGGTGTTGGTCTCTTCTCCCAATTAACAAGTGATAAAACAAGAAGAAATTGCCTCAAGTTGTACCAGGGGAGGTTTAGACTGGATATTAGGAAAAATTTCTTTGCCGAAAGGGTTGTCAAGCATTGGAACAAGCTGCCCAGGAAAGTGGTGGAGTCACCACCCCTGGAGGTATTTAAAAGATGTAGATGTGGTGCTTAGGGACATGGTTTAGTGGTGGACTTGGTGGTGCCAGGTTAACTGTTGGACTTGATGATCCTAAAGGTCTTTTCCAACCCAAATGACTCTACAAACCAAAGCAAAGTGAACTGTGGATATGTAAGTTATCAACATAGATATGAAAAGTAAGATCTTGCTCCAAACAAGAAAAACAGTGTAGACATCCTTCATGAGGGTCATTGAGAACATATTTTTTATGTTTAACTAGTTATGGTTTTGTATATATTCTTTGTAAAACTATTTCTAATCTGAAAAAAACTGTGGCTGGACTTATACTTTCTTTCATCCTTTTGTTCCTGTGTTTTGCTGCATTCACTACTCTTCACCTAAAATAACAATTTATGTAAATTGCTCCTTTTGTTCCTGTGAACTTTTATAATAGTTGCCTAATGAAAACAATAAATATGTTTACTTTTAACAAGTTACTTTCATCCGTGTTTGGGTTTCTTTTATGTTTGACTTCCGTCAACACTTAAGCTATAAAAAAGTTATTGCATTTTCTAAAATGCCCACATGCCCAGATTCTGACTTTTAGGTGATAAATTTCAAGCATTTCTCTGTAATTTGACAACCTAATTATGAAAGCACTTTGAATTAAAAAAAAAAAACAACAAAACTTGTAACTAATAATGAATCTACAAATGTGAGCAATGAAAATAATATTTACTTAAAGAAGCATAGTTATATGAAACATGCTATCATTTGTGTTTAGGGAGTGGATAGAAAACAGGTCATAGCTTTGAAGAGGAACTATCCTACTGTCTACTTAAAGTGGACGTACTGACAAAAAATTACTAAAGCACTTCTAGCCTCTAAAGCTGAAGCATAAACACCTCAACACAGAGGAAGCATAGCTCTTTAAAAAGGAGCCCCCCACTCCAGGGGATTTTGGGCTCCACTTAGTGTAGGCTGTGGTCCCCAATGTGCTGCTTTCCCATTACACTATTCAAGTAACACCCATGCAATAAGCTGTGAGCCACCCTCCAGAAAAGATCCTTTCTCATACCGTGAAAAAATAGGGTGTTGGGTCTTTTTTAACAGCTACACCTAGGAAGATTGTAAACACATGAGAAAATGTAAATCATAAGCTTTGTTTGCATAGATTCTTTAACATTAAAAACCTCTCTGCCAAGCAGAAGATAGCAAAGTTCTTTCAAGTTGTCTAGACTGAGCATGTTCTTAATGGTGCATGACATATAAAATGTACAAAGGAAACGCATGAACTTAAAATAGCCTTCATTTTTACTGTTAAAACACATTTAATCAGAGCTCTACTTCATAAGATCTGGATTTTATCAAACGACAGGAAGCAGGGTCATGAGTAAAATTTCCTGTAAATTTTTCTTATGCTATTTGAATGATGTAAAATCCAAGATAGATAGAAGCTAATTGAATATATTTGAGGGTAAGAAATTAAGTTGGAATTTCATATTAAAATTTCAAAATAAGTAATAAAATCCAAGTTTATAGATGTTATTTCTCTTATATAAAGATCTAATCAATCAGGAATAAGATATCTGAGGTGATAAAATCTAAAAGAAAATATTATAAAAGCAAATTGACAGAAATACAAAATAATGTATTAGGTTTTGAACATTTACAGAAAGAAAAAAAGGAAAACTCTACAAGTGGTAGACTGTAGATTCATCTGGTCAGTATTAGAAAAAAAAATACTGCTGAATGTGATTCACTAGGTGTGCCTATCGTTTCTTATACTGTGACATTTTAAAAGCACATGGCTTTCTGATTCTTTATTAGTACTGCATGACAGCTACTGAACCTAAACAGGTAGTTGTGGTGTTAGTCTTAATTGTACTGTAAATCAAGAAATCTAAGAAATTGTTACTTTTGTTTGTAAACATAAACAGAGACAAGTTAAAAAGGAAATACTTGAAATGTTCAACCAAAAAGAATCTGGATGATGTAAACTATGATCTCCAAGATTGAAATAAAGCAGAAAAAATAATGCATTATTCTTAATGGAGAAAATTTTATATTATACTGAGTATATTTCTGATTAAATTATGAAAGGAAGTGATAACACTTGTGCAAGGCATCACACAGAAAAAGGAAACTAAATGCAGAGTGTATTCAAGCATCCTGAAAACTATCATCCATTGTTAATAATTTTGTGAAACCATGCCATGAACAAAGCCATACAAAGAACATTTGATTACATGACAAAAGGGAGGCGAGAGAGAAGGAAAGCTGGAGATAATGTTTTTCCAGCTTTCCTGGTAAGGCTATGAAACATGTGGTTGCTAAATGGCTGTAAAGGGTCCAGCAAGCATCAAATGCTTACCATATTCAGAGAAAATAAAAGGCTACTTGTGAAAAAAGGAACAAAAAAAGAAAAAATGTCTGGAAGAAAAGATCAAGAAAAAGACTTTGATAAAAAATTGAACTGACGAGGTACCAAAAAACAGCGAGAGATATTTAAAGGAGTGCATTCTTTTTCTATCATCCAGTCAATACAGAAGGGGAAGCTGTAGGAAGACTCAAAATATATGGCAGCAGGACATTACACAGTCAGCTTCTAGAGGTTTGATTATACAAGCTTTCCAGGTCAGGCTTCAAGCAGGTAATAAATTTGCTCACATCCTTCTCCCTTACTCACTCTTTCCCCAGGGGAAAACATACTCAAGGGAACTCTTCAAGGCCAAGTGCAAGGTCCTGCACGTGGGTCGAGGCAAACTCAAATATAGGCTGAGTGGTGAATCGATAGAGAGCAGCTCTGAGGAGAAGGACTTGGAGGTATTGGTGGAGAAGAAGCTCAACATGAGCCGGCAGTGTAAGCTTGCAGCCCAGAAAGCCAACCGTTTCCTGGGCTGCATCAAAAGAAACATTAGCAGCAGATCAAAGGAGGTGATTCTCCCCCTCTACTCTGATCTCGTGAGACCCCACCTGGAGTACTGTGTTCAGATGTGAGGCCCCCAACATAAAAAAGACCTGGACCTGTTGGAGAGAGTCCAGAGGAGAGCCACAAAATTAATCAGAGGGCTAGAGCACCTCCCCTATGAGGACAGGCTGAAAGAGTTGGGGTTGTTCAGCCTGGAGAAGAGAAAGCTCCGAGGAAACTTAATAGCAGCCTTCCAGTACCTGAAGGGGCCTACAGGAGAGATGGGGAGGCACTCTTTATCAGGGAGTGTAGTGACAGGACAAGGGGTAACGGTTACAAGCTGAAAGAGGGCAGATTTAGACTAGACATTGGGAAGAAATTTTTCACTGTGAGGGTGGTGAGACACTGGAACAGGTTGCCCAGGGAAGCTGTGGATGCCCCATCCCTGGAGGTGTTCAAGGCGAGGCTGGATGAAGCTTTGAGCAACCTGGTCTAGTGGAGGGTGTCCCTGCCCATCCCTTTAAGGTCCTTTCCAACCCAAAATATTCTATTATTCTATGATTCTTACCCCTGTGGTAAGACCCCTCAGAGGTAATTTTTGTTATTGCATCTTCTGCCATTTGTGAAGAGACTCTGCAAGCAGGGTCTAAGCAACTCAAGAGTACCTAGCAGGTTTTTTTTGGTTAACACAGTAGCCAGCCAGGAATTAATCATGCCAATAGGTGAGGCATTAATAAATTCACCTTACCCGGGGAGGCAGGTAAGGAGGCTGAGCTGGCCAAACAGTTGTCAGTCGGGATAGGAAGGGTTGATTTCCCTTGTTCCTTGGAGTGGGCTGACATATCATGTTACTGACTTACTCTTTTCTGATTCACTGCTTTTCTTCTTAGGGATTTGCATCTTCTCATGTCAGTATTTTCCTTGTGAATCTTTCATCTGTTAACAATTCCCAACTTAGCAATTGCACTTCTGTGGTTATACTTTTCTTATACTGAATGTCTTAGCTTATGTACTCTCTTATATGTTTTTTCCTGATAATTTCCCCATAAAACTGGGCCAAGGGCATGTGACTATGCTTTTACAAAACGGGTTTTAGAGCACAGACAGCTAAACTGAGGTGAAGGTTACAAGCAGGAGCTGTGATCTGTTCCCACATCTGTCCCTGCTCTGCTATGAAATCACTGGGGCCCTATTGCAAAAGCTTTCTGCAGTATTGAAGCTAGGACTATGATTATGCTCTTAACTAGCTTGATTTTTTTAAATAGAAAAAAAAATATGATTATTTTGTTCCTTTGGTTGTCACGTACATATCAACAATCTGTGGGTTCTTTATTTCTCTTACATTTTATGTAAGTTAGCTGTGAAGGTCTGAGATATAAATACATACATATTGGGCTTTCACAGCTAGCTTATCGTGTGATTGACAGAAAATGATTCATTCATCATTCATTTCAGAGAGCTTTTTTGACTTGCAAATGTGATAGTGAATTGGAACTGAATGTGGAGATACCTGGGCTGATTTTCTAGCACTGGAGAAAGATTTATGATTTCTAATGAAAACCAAACAGAACTCAGTGAACCTGACTCCCTGTGCTGCCATAACAAAGCCTATAAAATTACACTAGCATAAATTCAACTCATCAGGCAACGTTGAGGATCCACCTCTCTGGGTTTCACTATATTTTTCTTTGATTGTGTTCTAAATACAAAGTGAAATATGAGGAAAAAAGTACAAATGGAGTCCATGCAGGTAAGAGTGATAAAAGTAATGTAAAGCAATACTGAACATAAATTGCCAGGTTCTGCATGGCTCTCATTTGAGCTGAAATACTCATTTCCTCTGTATGAAATAATGTTGCAACTTAAAAAAAAAAAAAAAAGAGTAGGCAGAAAAGTCTATACATACCAAAGAAATGTAAGTAGTATATCTATCCATTCATATCATGTCTGGGCTTTCTCAGGTTTGAGCTATAAGTTTTATATTAACATTTACATAGTTAAGGTTCAGTTAAATAAAGAACAGTTTTGAGGAGAATTTTATTCCCACCTTTCAATATCAGAGTGAAGGAGATTGAGAAGCAGTTATAAACTACAGCGTTCATGAATTACTGTAGACATTCTGCTCACAAAGAAAAAAAGTTCTTTTCCATTTTCACATACAACTGTGCAGTTGTGTTCTACTTTTCATGTTAGTTGGATGATAAAGGTGGAAGATGTAGCATAGATATTAAATACTTCCAGGTTTAACACAAGGAAATATTTTTTGAAATATTAACCATAGTTTATTCTTGTTTCTCGAAATGTGGCTTGTGATCTGATGATTAATTGTTGCATTTCTTTTTACTTCTTAGTTATATTACAAGAGTTTCTCTTTAAAGACCTTTTTCTTTCATGGAGTTTCAAGGGTATCTTATTTATCCAGAAGTTTAAAACATGGTACTACATTTCACTGGAAGAAGGAAGTGGACAAATTGACTTAGAAAAAATGACTTTTAAAACATAGTCTTCATCAGAGAAAACTTTGAGCTGGTTCCTTAACAGTTTTCAGTGCATATGTTTTTCTCCACAGAAAAAAAAATAGTATAGGTCTATCTTAAAGTAGCATATTTCAATTTCATATTCTAAAGAACTAGATACTTGTAGTTTTCTAAAACATTCTATCAGCTATCAGATTTATCATAAATGTTCCAGGAAACAGTTTTCTAGAAAATAGTTTAGACTTGTGAGTACTCACATAATTCACTAGTAGAATACATTAAAATAACAAAATATTTGTGTTTTTAAAAAAGACTAAAATAATTAATGAAAAGTTTTAGTTCCAGGGAAAAAAAAAATCTGTTTAAATAGTGAATCTTTGTTGATAACTAACAGATCTCTCAGGGCTAACCTATGGCTTATCAGCAGATCATTTACCATAGTGAAAAGTGATGACACAATTTTCCATTTCCTTACCATAACTGAAAATTGAATTATTATTCAGTTTACTGTTCTGTGTAGGGTAACATTTGTATTCATTGATCTATAAGTTGTTCCACTCAAAATGTTGCGTATTTCAAAAACCATGAGACACAGTTATTTTAGAGAATAGGAAAAAGGTCTTACAACCTTGGAAATTCCGGGATTTCAGATTCCTTCATCGTGTCCTGGAAGAAAGAATATCTGCAACGTTTGTGCACACTAAATTCCTGCAACATTCAACTTCACCAAATAACAATTTAGTCTTTGCTGTTGATGCCATAACAGCAGTTCAAGAGATAAAATATAGAGCACTATCTGTATCATCACTTTCTACCGGGGAGTAAGATATTGCTCAGACAAGAACCCTAAGTTATCTCGGCTACTAGTGTGGCTCTTTCTCATCCCTTTACTCATTCAGAGTTCATATCAACAAAAATAAAAGGAATTTCTGGAGAAATCAGTTGGAAAATTTCAATCTTTTCTGTTACTGAATGTATTCTTGACAGGCATCTTAGGAATTTGTGGAATTTTTTTAAAGATATGCAGCATATTTCTGAAACTAAGATCACAACATTTAAAATGCAGAGCACATCAATATTGCAGCAAAGTTGTTATTGTGTGAAAGAAATAATCTTTCAAATGCATATTTAAACATGCCTAAACTCATGACTTTGTATATTTTTATAAGTACAGTGCCAAACCGATTTATGAGCTTTTCCTATAGATCTGCCAATAATGATGAAAGTATGTTCAAAGCTTAGAAGTTAACAAAGAAGCCTATTATATGAATTTCAAAAAATGTACCTGTTGTTATTGAAACAGAATACTGAAGAAAATTCAAGGGAAAACACACCTAGTAATTTTATAATGCATTGAACTTTAAGATATTAATTCTGAATGCTTGCTTCCTGACTGGAGATGTCC
The DNA here is from genome assembly GCA_011057875.1 of Pterocles orientalis. Lineage (NCBI taxonomy): Eukaryota > Metazoa > Chordata > Aves > Pterocliformes > Pteroclidae > Pterocles > Pterocles orientalis. The sequence continues at coordinate 943,645 of WKFP01014309.1, read as the reverse complement.
TACACTCTCTTCCACTTTAGTAGCTGCTGACCATAGTCCTATGTCAAAGCCAAACCATTACATCATTCTTGCTGGATTACTACATCCCTAAGCCTGAACTAAGCTGGCTGTGGGTTGTCTCTTTTTGGTACAGTGTAAATGCTTCTAGCCAAAATAGTGTTCTTCATTCTGCTCTCCCAAAGAACAGTGCTATCTTGATGTGTGTGTTTAAGGCAAATCCAGGAGGAGCTCTTTCCCTAGGAAGAATGGGGGTACAGTCCCACCTGGACTTTATAAGTCTCACTAAAATTTTTGTCCTATTTTTATAGTGATATGAAGGGGCAGCTTAATGCAGTGAATGCTTAAGAGAACAATATCATACAAAGTAAGAACAACATGGGTTATTCACTATCAAAATAACTGTAGCAGGAGAAGAATATCCACTTACTGCTTTTTGGAAAAGAGAAAAAATGGCTGTTACCTGTTCAAGGACTTTGTAACTTTCTTGCCTATATTTACCTGTTCTGTGAACCTTGGATTACCAATTTCCTGTGGAGGGCCATCATGAAGGCAATTTTGCACCAGTCTGGACAACACAACACACAGAAAGCAGATAAAAATGCTCCCAAGCATTATCACTTAATGAGGATATTGTTAAGCTTATTTATTGTCCATCTTCTTCCTCTTCCTCCTGAATTTCCTACTGAATCCAGTATCCCATTAAATTTGAGCTGGGCAGGGATTGCACCTGTACACATGACTTGAACATTCTGAATCCTGGGAACAGGATACAAAAAAACACTTTCTATCACTAATCTCTATTTCTGCTTTATGATGGATATCTCTGCACAGTGTTTCTCTCTAAGTTAAAAACACACAGGTGAGAAGGTTATATCGGTCAAAGTGAGGGTCAGTTACATTTGACAGGTTAAGGAAAGAATGTTTACTTTCAAAACCAAGAGGAATTAAAGAAGTTCCTGACCATATTTCCCACTTCTCTAAAAACACTTACTAACTCAGATTAGATGTTTACATTGTTTCCCAAAATTATCCAAACCGTCTATTCCATTAAACGATAGTACTTTAAGATACGCACTATTTTAATTTCCTGCTATGCAACATTTCCTCCCTAAAATTAATTCACCAATATGTAAACAAATGGCAATAATTAATTTACACAACAAAATGTGATACACTGAAGAAAGTTAGCAGCTTCTGGACACCAGAACACATAATTTTACAAGCAGAAAAAAAGATTTTAATATGTCAGGTCATCCTAAAGGATGTCATTCTCTGTTATTCAAGTTTCTTTGGTCAAGTCTATTACCACAAGAGGCAATGTCCTACAATTTAAGAATTTAACTGTATTAAAAAAAAATCAAACACAAAGAAGATTCATAAAATGCATACAGAACCATCACATTTCATTGTCTCATGAACAGTGGCAACTCTCATTACTCCTAATCTGTTCTCACAACCTGTACATACTGCTAACCCCTTCGGATCGGAGTGAATGTTAGTAACTTACAGGAGACCTAATACTATGCTGAGAACATAATATGAGATTTACGTAAGACTTTAAAAATCAAACCCCTAGCTCTGTCAAAGCAATCACAGAAGGGTAGGAAACAATAACACTGCAATATAATATGTACTTTTTCTCTGTGTGTTGCCTTCAATCCTTCTCCAGAAGATTTGGGTCAATTTACTCCCATCTGAGACTTAAAAGCATAGAAAAAACCCAAACAAAGAAACAACCCCCCCAAAAAAAACCCTTTTCTATATGCAGACTGTAACTCTGACATTTCAGACAATTCTACATCTTTGTTTTTAAGGTATGTCTTTAAAGCTTTCTTTTGCAGCCAGAAAATAAAATATGAGAGTCTTATTTTGGAAACAATTCATATTTTTGTTGGAAAAATCCTCAGAAGTAAAAATAAAGGTATGTAAATAAAACAACTGTTTTGAATCTCACGGGTCTTACACAGAGCTGTGGGAACTAGTACCCAACACAGTAAACTGTCTGTGTTGCAGAATGATTGGTTAGGATATTTCTGGTTAAAAATAACAAAAAGGGAATCTGTAATAAGCTCCTGGAAAACAAAGAAAAAAACAAACAAAACCAAAACAGGGTCTGTCAAAAAAATGAGGTTTTTGAAAACTCTCAGCTATTCAACCCATAGACATGAACTCCAAGTGTATAGAAACTCAAGGAACATTCATCACACTGGGATTTCAAGCCGTCCCACTTCAGTGGGACATTTTCAGGATATACATATCCTCTTTTCCTCCTTCCCTCCCTTATGTGGCTCCAACCCTAACCATTCTATGATTCTATGATTCTATATGAGTATGACATTGTGTGACTCAACATGCTCAGGAAAGTCTTACAGTAAACAAAAATTCATTAATGTTAGTAAAGGTCACGGACATCACAGTGATACACATTGTATAAACAATTCCAAAGAAAGACAGTCAAAGAGGCAGAAGGAAAAGAAAAAGGGAAAGAATGGGATACCAGTTAACACCAATAACATGTGTCTGTACGGAAGACACTGAGACTCAAGGAGCACAATATCAGCACTCAAGAGACCTCCATCTCTAAATGTAAAGCTGCCAGTCATACTAACATGACCTGACCACTGATAGAACTGACTGTAGAAAAACAAATAGCTAACAAAAGAAGTGCCAGTGCCTCACTTACCACATACTTTAAAAAAAAAAAAGTTAAAGGTACCTGGTGAGCTCACAACAACAGGTGATAATTATATGCTTAAAGGCTTCCCTGGGAAATGATCAGACTCAGCTTCCAGTTTCTTCATGACATATACAAAAAGCATCCAGGAAGCATACTATTAAATATATTTTTTCTGAGAGAAAGGACACTCAAGGATTTTAAGAATTAAACATACAAATAAGCAAATAAAGGAGCAGTAAGCATTTTGGTTTAAAACATACAGTAATAAATAATACTAAAAGATCCATCAGAGAAAAATGTAACAGTAATTTGACTTTTGAATATGGATACATTAATGCCTGGAATTGTTAGCAACAGAGAGTTTAATGTTTCCAATTTTCAGCAGTATCTACTTCTGCTTACAAATCGTTGGTGTTCTTAGAGGGAAACCTTTCTTGAAAGGCCTGTCTTGGTGGTGTTTTCAGAATGATGGACTGGTTGTCCTTTACTTGTCTCTTTGGGATTGCGTTACTAATTTAGGGCAAGAATCCTATTTTGGCCTGAATTTCAGTTTAATATTCAGTTATGTATTATGACTACTGATCTACCATTCAGAGAATTTCCATTATTTCTTCTTATCACCAAAGTGCAACAATACCTTCCATAATATACTGTGATCCCCATATACTGTTTGAATTATTTAATTTCTACATTTAGATTGATTGTATACATAGACATATCAAGCTTATCAAGACAGCAGGTACATTAAGAGGGGTTATACTAATATTATAGCATGTTAATACTAGTGCCAGCATGTTGGAATAATAAATAATGGCAAAAAACATTTAACAGCATGATGCGAAGTAATTTCTCTGAACTATTGTTAAGGATCTATAGTAGTGATATTGGTAATACTTTGATCCATGTACATGTTTTGCAGCCCTCTCAGTCTACCTTTTCCATTGCAGATTGCTGCTGAGGAAGCTGCAACTTAAATCCTCAATATGATTTAAAGCTAATTATCTACCTTAAGGCAAATTATTTGCAAAGTAGTGTAGGGGAGTTAGGCACACAATTCTTCCTGAATTTCAGTACTTTTTGGATGCTTTTAAATTTCAACTCTTTTTAAAATCCCACACAAAATTTTCATTCTATTCCATGGATTACTATACAGCTCCACAGACATTCAGAGCCTGAATCTATTGCATATTTTTTATTCATACATAAAACTTTCAGTTATGCAGTGAAGGAAATGGCAAACAAAAACCTTCACTTTCAGCTATATTTTCCTTTCTGTTTTCACTGCAGCTTGCCATTCTTTTTGACGACCAAAATGCCCATGGAAAATTAGCATGACTAATACACAGCTTATTCACACAAGCATATAATATGCAAATTGTATCTAGTGACTGATGGACTGACTACTCCAGGATTTAAAATTAAAATTCCTTCTCAAAGTTTAAATTTTATTTATTTAAAAGCAAGATTAATCACAAACTGTTAGAATTCTAATACTGAACAGTTAGTCAAGAAGATGCATTCATTTATTCTTCACTTTAAATTGTACTCCATGCTTTGGAGCCTTGTAGGTACTTGCATGAGTAGTCCTCAGTCACACAAGACATCTAACTGAGATTTATTGGAACAGCTTTCCTCAATAAAATGTACTCACAGCCATCAGAGGCACATGATGTTAAAGGTCCTCTTGAAGCAAAATTCTTGCTGAAGTTATCTGCTGCTTTTGCTTATTTGAACTTCCACATTAGTGGGCTGGTTGCCTGAATAAAATGAAGGTTTGGCCCATAATATTTAATCTCCCATTAGATTCAGCTATAGCAGAGGGAGATAGATTCCAGCCTTAGTGAAATAAGATACCTGAGCTGTCAGTCATTATGTAAACTGTCCAACTTTTGGCTTCCAGCATTCCCAAGCTACAGATTACTTTCTATCCAGGAGTCCTTGAATGATGGCAAAAGCTATGAGATTTTGATTAGCTTCTTCACCCAGCAAACACAAGAAAACAAGCTAACAGTTTTATAAATAATGAATGAATTTTAAACTGAGGTGGTGTCTCCCTAGTACAGGAATAATGGCTGTCAGTGATTGTGTGTGTAAAACTTTTTGGGTTAGTTTAACTGTGGCTTCCTGCAGAGACTACAAAACACACTAAAATAACCTTTCTAGCTTCTATCACCTTGCAAGTAGTATCTACAGAAGACTGAAAACAAAGACAGTATTGCAGATGTTACTTATGCTAGCATGATAGATCATTCCCATTTCAATTAAAGAAGCTAATGAGATAACATTGACTTTCTATCAGTACATATGACAGAAAAATTTACCCCCTGGTTTATTGTTTATCATTAATTTATTTTCCTTTGAATTAACATCATTCTCTTACTGAAAGAAGGAAAATAACCCTGTTGCTTCTGAAGAGGCAAGTACAACACTGTTTAAGACCTTGAAAGTGAATTTCATCTGTTACAAAGTTACATTTCATTTTAATTACAGTTAAGTAAATAAATAACTTTTCCCCATTTTCTTATCCTATTTTGGTCTTTGTATCCATCCACAAAAAATCTCCAGTAGGAATACTAATAGATTTGTAAATAGGTAGCAAAACCACTATTAGACTTAGGAAAGAAAATGCAAACGGTAAGCAATGTTGAGAATTTAAAAGGTTTCTTTAATGAAAAGTTAATGGGGGGAATAGGTGAAAGGGTTTTTTCAACTAGAAGTAAAATATCCTTGTCACAAATGTTTGTTTAAGATTATTCCAACACTTACTGTAATTAGTATACCTATCTAGTAATGAAGTCAAAATCTACATTTAAATGAAGATATTCAAAAAGAGTAACACAGAGTATTCTGTCAGCATTCATTTAACAACTCTGTAGATACATGTTTGCAGGTCTTGTATATACATGCATTTTCATTTTCCACATGGATTCAGAAATGTTCATTTTTCGTGTTGCTGTGAGGTTTTTGCACTGCAAGTTAACAATGTATTTGATATTACTTTTCTTCAGTATGAGTTTGGGGGTTTCCTTAATGTTTAAAAATGCAGGTGATTTTCATAAACAGAAATTAAAAGTTAGCCTCAAATACAGGTAGACCAATAGCAGCTAAGATTAGGTACAAATTGCCACCTCCTAGCTTGCAAACTTGTTATTTACTATAAGATTCAGAGCAAGTATATTGTTCAATTTCTTCAGGTTTGTTTTCCTATGACTAAACTACTTCATAGCAATGACTTATATTCCTCAAAGTCTAGTTATTTTATGGCAAATATCCATTCTATTATCCTACATCTCTCCATTGCAGTATAATATAGTTGTGAAAGAAGACTTATATTTGTAAGACTTCACATCTATAAACGTAAACTTTAATTCTGAAGAATACAGATTTTGTTCTTAGGCAGGAGCAAAGTTCATCTGTAATTGTGAATCTATGCATCCCTTTCTGTTTTGAGCAGTTCTGATTACAACTGGAATAGCTGAATTTAGAACACAGCAATTTCACTGAATCTGGATCTCAGAAACTTTGGTGTAACATGTAACTTCTACACACTTTCCTTAAATCTCTTTTTTAATTTAGGGGATCCATAAAACATTTGTAAGAAAAGAATAAACCCTAGTTTGAGAAGTAGCATCTTACTTGTCCAGATCCCAAACCAACATTTACCAATGCAGTTCCATGGATCTAACATAGAAATGCATTTTCTTCAATAGACACAGCTGATTTTTGTAGCTATAGCAGCTGCAGATTAGGCTTAAAACCTGCAGTATGTTTCCTCCTTAGAGACCTACCTCACCCCAAGATTACATCGCTGACTAGCACCTTATTCCTTGAGCAATTTCACTGCTTTTATTTACCCTGTTCATTAATAAGACATTTCAAAGCACCACTATATGAAAAAAGACTACTCAGACATAATTTTCTTTAGATCGCATTGATCTTTCATTTTCCTCATAACAATTCACTATGAAAGCAAAGAAAATGACAGGAACAGCAAAACATATGGGATGCCTCACATTCATTACCTTTATATATATATATAGGCTTTGCCTAAAAAAAAGAAAAAAATATCATTTAGAAACAGGTTAACTTTAGACGTTTCAAGGGGTACCTAAATGATATTATATTTAAACTCTTCAGATACTTGAAGACCAAAGTGAAAGTTTCTTAAAAAAACAGCTCTCAGAATTTAATTGTGAAAGCAGTTTAAAATATGTTGATAAAAAACAGGACTTCTCTGCTGTCATTTAACAAAAAAGAAAATCTCACTGCCTTCTAAGTTTGAAGAAATATTTGGTATTACAGAGTCTTTGTAGATTTTTATTTGTTCTTTCTCAGCATTGCTGTCTACTATCTGTGTATAATGGCAACATTAACAGCAAACAAGTCATTTTTCATTCCAAGTAATGCAATATTTGGCAGTACTCCCAAAAATTCTTTTTCCCTTTTATTCTTCCACTTTCTCCACCACAGTGGTGATGGGCTGATTATTTGTTTACACAAGATGAAAGAGTCAATAAGTGAGTTTTCAAATCTGCAAGCAGAGACATTTGTCATTTAAATAGGAAGTTCTGTGCCTGCAGCAGAACTCAGTTTGATCTGCTAAGGAAATAAATCCGTTCGGTTAAATTTGCTGCTGAGGATGTACATTGCCTCAGCAAAGGGAATAGATTAAGAACAGATATACACTTCAGCTCATCTAAAAATATCAGAAAACATTATGACATATTTTCTATCAAAATACAGTCTATATGATATTTCAAGGGAAAACATTACAGAACTCAACATTAACATGCACCAAACACGTCTCTTAAAATGGAAACAGAATGGGCTGCTTTTTTTTTTTTTTGATGAGCATATTGTCTTGAGCACCATATTTAAATTTAAAAAGCTTCAGTGCTGTTTATGAAGGAGCCAGTACTGAATCTCCAGTTAAGAAAACCAGCTGCAGATTTGATTAGAACGATAAATATTGTAGTGATGCATTGTAAATAAAGGAATGTGTTTGTTTAAACAGCTTAAACGGTGCAACGGAAATCAAGTAGATAAAATAATGCAACTGAAATCTAGCTCTTTTGGAACAATAGAATTCTATTTTCACTTCAGTTTTCTTCAAACCTAAGACCTCTTTCAGCTTGTCATACATTTAGGTTTTTTAGAATCTGAGAGGCCTTGAAAACACAGTCAATAACAGTGCTGACTTCTAAGTGTCAGATTTAAGAAGAGGTAGGCAATGTAACACCTTAATGAGATCCAAAACTTTCTCTCCTTAGAATCCCTGTAGTTTGCGTGGAAAGTTAAATTAGAATGGTATCCCAAGGGATCAACAGCATAAGCTGAGTGACATCTGAAATCAGCACACTCAAGATGCTGACTAAAAAAAAAAAAAAAAAAAAAAAAGTAACTAAATAATTAGGAATATAAATTCTTAAATTTGATCTTTGAAGTGGATCACCCACATCATCAGCCACCTGACTGTCACAGCACCCTAAAGCGCTTCTTGAGTTGGTGTTTTTGCCAACATCTCCCTTTTCTCCTGTTTTATGGTAGAGACTCGACAGAATGGACAATATTCACCTTTCCATGTTTTTTTCTGGAAAGGGCTCCTTCCTGTTCAGTGGGAAACAAATCACCTACAGGAAAAGGAAGCAACTGACTCTGGGCCTCGCACCCATGAATCTTCTAACAAGCAGATATTTCCATAAGAGGGGGTGTCACCTATAATAAAACAATTCTTATAGTTATGTTTTTAGGGGGAGGATCTCCTACTGCATTTAAAGTGTACTACAAACCTACACCTACACAGGTGTTTCAGATGTTTGCACAGTATTCTGTGTGTAACAAGCCCTTTTGGAGACTAAGAAAGAATTTAGTTTGTTTCTTGGACATGAACTGAGTGTAGAGCTCCTCAGGATATTCAAGATCAGGATGTGAGAAAGTGGTGACTTTTTTATGCTTATAGAAACATAAAGTAAAAAATTATCAACGCCTACAAAATTTTAGTCACATTCTGCCCCAAAATCTGGAATGGAGTTTTCAAATAGCAGTTTGAAATAAGGTGCCTGAGTTCATTTATGGGTTGCACCTATTTTGGTATCAAAGTAAATCAAGGCACTTTACCTACGAAGAGATCTTGAACAGATGTTTCCATTCTCTAACTTCTCAGGAGATATGGAAGTAAAGCCTAAGGGGAAAAAAATTAAAAAGGAAAAAAGAAAAAAAAATAGAAAGGAAAAACATGTTAAAAAGCCCAGACAGCTGCAACACCAAATCTCTGCTTCACTCAGTTTTGACATATTAGTAAATAAATACAACATAAACAGAGCAGGAAGTAACAACTGATCTCCTCCTCTTAAGCAGAAGTATTTCACTGAAGCATCATAATTGCTCAAAGCTGCGTATCACTCAGAAAAGTCTATAAAAGTATGTCTTGTCAGACTCACAGTCATGCTCCCACAGATTAGTATGGGGGGTCATGCAGCTTCCTAGACTTAGTCCTATAGAACTTGATATTGATCCAAAGGTAAAAAGTAATGGCTTGAGAAGAATGTACCCTGGATTTCAGTAATAACTAGGGTGATTATATTGATTCACTTCCAGTCTGTATATGTAAACAACAAAGTCTATGATAGTTACAGACTAAGTAATGAATATCACTGAGATTGCTTCTGCGTAGTGTAAGTGATCCCAGAATAGATAATAATTGTCTCCGTCTTTGCTGGCAAATTTGCTCTGAACTGAAATTGTGATCAAGGGAGCAGAGGATAAATTCATCTTACATTTCTATTATTTAAAATATGGAGCTCATCATGGAAACCTTCAAAATATTCTGCTTTTGCTGTAAACAAACTACATTCTGTCTTTAGCTCTTTATAATAATGTAAAGGAACATGTGAGACACAGTAAGGACTTCTCTACAAATGGAAGCACAAGCAATCAGGATTTATTTGAAATGAACTAATGAGTTTCCCTCTTCACTTGGAAGTACAGTGTCCTGGAATCTTCACTCCTGGAAGTAAAGATGCTGATAGCAAACATCTATCAGTGAATAGAATAAGACAGAAAGATTTGGCAAATAGGCCATGTTTTATTTCAAGAGAGTGGCATGTAATTTCGAATAGGCTTGAGGGAAGTGAAAGGGGGAAAAAATCTTCTATCTGACCTTCTTTAGTTAGTTAGTTTTGAATCAAAAGAGAAAAAGGAAAAAGAGAAAAAAATAGTCACTCATTTAGCACTGACCGTGCAAAGCATTTGACACTGTCCTGCATGACATCCTTGTCCATGAATTGGAGAGAAACACTCAGTGGAGAAGGAATTGGTTGGATGGTTGCACTCAAAAGAGTTGCAGTCAATTGTTCAATGTCCAGCTTGAGAGCAGTGATGACTGGTGTCCCTCAGGGATCAGTAATGAGACCAGTGTTGTTTAACATCTTTGTGGGAGACATGGACAGTGGGATCAAGTGCGTCCTCAGCAAGTTTGCCAACAACACCAAGTTGTGCGGTGTAGTCAACATGCTGGAGGGAAGGGATGCCATCCAGAGGGACCTTGACAGGCTGGAGAGGTGGGCCAATGCAAACCTCATGAAGCTTAACAAAGCCAAGTGCAAGGTCCTGCACCTGGGTCAGGGCAACACAAAGCACAAATAATGGACAGATAATGGACTGAGAGCAGAACTGAGGAGAAAGACTTGGCCGTGTTGGCTGATGAGAAACTCAACATGATCCAGCAATGGGTGCTTGCAGCCCAGAAAGCCAACTGTGTTCTGGGTTACATCAAGAGAAGTGTGACCAGCAGGTTGAATGAGATGATTCTGCCCCTCTGCTCCACTCTCATGAGACTCCACTTGGAGTACTGTATCCAACTCTGGAGTCAGCACAGGAAAGATGTGGACCTGTTGAAGCAGGTCCGGAGGAGGGCCACGAAGATGGTCGGTGGGCTGGAGCTCCTCCCATATGAGGACATACTGAGAGAGTTGGGGTTGTTTAGCCTAGAGAAGAGAAGCCTCCAGTACCTGAAGAGGGCCTACAATAGAGGTGGGGAGAGGCACTCTTTGTCAGGGAGTGTAGCAGTAGGACGAGGGGTAACAGTTTTAAGCTGAGAGAGGGTAGATTTAGATTAGATATTAGGAAGACATTTTTCCCTGTGAGGGTAGAGAGACACTGGAACAGGTTGCCCAGAGAAGCTGTGGATGCCCCATCCCTGGAGGTGTTCAAGGCCAGGTTGGATGAGGCTTTGAGCAACCTGGTCTAGTGGAAGGTTTCCCTGCACATGTCGGGGGGTTGGCACTAGACGATCTTTAAGGCCCTTTCCAACACAAATTGTTCTATGGTTCTATGATTTGTGATTCTATGATTCTATGAATCAAGATGTCAAGAAGAAAATTCACAAAATCAGTATTATCTACAAAATAAAAAAAAATGGAGCATTTCATTCTCTATATATGTCTGCCAAGAGACTGGCTTCTAAACAGGGAGAATTTGAGCTCATAAACTCCTCATTTATGAGCATAAATTCAACCTTGTTGGTATCACTGAAAGCTAGTAGGTAGAAACACATGATTAGAATGTCAAAATCACAAACTACAACCTGCTTAGAAAAGCTTATATTGGCAAAATGAGAAACAAAATAAATGGAGGGCCTCATCTCCAGCTCATTGGAAACTCAGTTCCAAATATTCTTGAATATTTACAGCTTGGTGTCCTAATGGATGAAACTAAAGCCCTACTAAAGAAGGTGTGTACTATAGACCACAACATCCCATTAGGAAAGAGATTTGCTCATTAAGTACTCTCAGTAACATAGAGAAGAAAAACTATGAGGAACTTCAGTTTGTGCTAAAAGCCTGGGGTTACTCGTACAAAGCTGTTTTTCGTAATTTGTAAACACTTACATCAAGCAATTGCTACATCTAGGGAGAATTAGGAATTCGCATACTCTGTGACTAATTTTACCTCAGACCTCATTCCAAGAAATAGAGGGGAGCAGATCACAGAACTGAGAGTTAGTCGTTCATTAGTTGCAAGTGGTTGTAACTTGTCTACATTTGCAAAAAGACCGAAGTCCCAAGTGGTAATATATGCCTGTTTCATACTCTAGAGCTACCAATTTCATGAAGTGGAAAGCAATTATAAGGCAGTTGCACTGAAAGAGAAGACTAACAACACAGTACAATCAATATTTGGGACCTGCTTAAAAAGATTTTACTGGATTCCCCAAAAGCCACAGTTTTTGTCAAAAAACAGCTTTGCCTAAAAGGCAAAGCGAAAGCAATAATAAAAAATTCAGTAAAGGGAAAACTGATAATACTTAGCATAAACTATAAGCTAAAAATTGCAGAAAGTTCATAAAGAAACACATAGACAAATGTACGGCAAACAGAGCAAGAGAGAATAGTTAGAATTTTTACTAAAACATGAACAGTGGCTAATAAACAGTTTTAAAATAATTGGATTATGTCTGGACAGTTAATGCTGAATTTTCAAACTTATCAACAACTTCAGATAATGCTGTATAGATTTCATTAATAAGTGGAAAAAACACTGATTTTAAAACACCTTATTTATCTCCACCATATAAAGTGAAAAATCTGTGTGGTTTTTTTTAAAAAAAAACAACTAAAATTACAATCAGTAATCTCCACAGGTTTTGCTTAAATCTTTCAGTTTGTACTGCAGTACATCTGAAATCAGTCATTAGCTGAGTCATGACTGTTGTACTGGGAACAATGGTTTAAAGAAAAGGTGGAGCACTAAGGTAATTACAAACAACAATTTTCAACAAGATCATTGTTTGGTGAATGAGCAAAAATGCAGACATTCTTCTTATATTTTAAAAGATATTATCCAATAATATTTTTGCAAGAATACATAAATAGGTTTGCAATCTTTAATACCAGGCAATCAATAACTTTAGAGTACAAATGTACATATAACAGTGTTATTCAAATATGAATAGCTATATTTGTCTGTTCCACTTAATTCTCGAGGGGAAGATTTTCTTAGCAGCTTGAGTGTTTCCAGATCTACCTACATTATTCTGGTGAACTTACTCAGAGTAACTTGAAGTTTCCATTTGATTGCATAGACTGAAATTAATTATCGTTTTTAAAAGATACTGGGTTTGCATTGTGTAACACCTGACCTTTGCAGATTTGACACACTGCCTACCATGTTTAGGACTCTGCTACATTTCCTGTACAAAAATAGATGTACAGCTTTTCATTTGAGCTGTGTTATTGCTAATTTGTACCCTCATTTAAGATGGCCACTATTTTAATGGTGGAAATAAAAAAACCACAACAATCTTTTGTGTATTCATTACATCTAAGATGCTTTTAGCATGAGAATTACCAACTTACTGCAATTAATTTTTACAGTAATGGAAATTCTTCACACAATGGATTTTGATGTCACAAAATTCCAGACTGCAATGCACAGCTGTGCAAATGTAGTGATATCCCTGATAAGCACCAACAGCTATTTTTACTTGCTGAAAAGCACTTCTAGCTAGACTTCAGCTTTCTACTTTTTTATATCTTGTTTTTTTCTTTTTTTTTTCCTATGGTTTTCCTAAATTGGTTTTAAATTTATACCAATAGCATATTTAATATATTTAATATATCAGTGGTTAATTTCCTAGAAGCTACCTCAGCAGTAGTGGTCCTTTTGTATTACACATTTCATAGACTGTGGAACTTAGTAATAACTATTGTTTACCTCAGGCTGTTCATAGTCAGACTGTTTTGCACCAAAAAGGATGGGTGTAATGGAGGAAAGCATGTCTGACAACAGCAAAGTATCGTTTAATATATTTTAGGGAATAAGTCTGTTTGACATTAACATTGATTTAATCATGGTTGTCAATAAATTATTCCAGAAGTTCCTGTCTTCATAGTTAAAGCAATCCTGTTTCTAATCCGGGATCGTCAAAATTTCATGTCTTGGGCTTTGTTTAATCTGTGTTTGATTACATGAAAAATAATCTGTTATGCTTGTATGTAGTTCAGTAAATCTGCATTTGCAGATTACATCAAACTTTTGAAGCTCTGCCTCTCCCTGGATTGTCGTTTGAGCTATTACACAGTGGTCACACACCTAAAATTCATTATTTCTTGGAGTAACTTTCCTATTCTGTAAGTATGGTTGAACCTACCTGTTCCTGAATATCCAGTTTACCTGGCCATTTTGAAACATTCTCTTTTGCTTGGACAAACATTCTGTTTGCTATCATTAAATAAATCATATAATTCTGTATATTTTACCTGTTATTTCAATTATTAAGGCATTTTCTACTCTCTCTTATCTAAAAATTGTGCACGTCATTGATGCATATTAAATAGTATACAGCTTGTAATTGATCTCTTGGGATCAATGTTGACAACATATTTGCCTGGTAAGGACTCCATTAAAGGTCAAATTTAGACTCCAGTAACTTATTAGTCCAGTTAAAGTGAGTCATGTTGGTTTTCTACTTTAAGTAGTTTTTGGTTTTCTGTTTCAAATAACAACTTAAGCCAAACCAAGTGCAGTGGAACTCTGAAAGTGTTTGTGTCATTGTACAAGCCACCTGGTGGAACCTCATCTGGAAAGTGTTCGGACAGTTCTGTCTGCTGTTCTTGAAATGAAAATGAATTCAAACTGGAACAGCTTCAGGGGAAAACCACTAGCATTATTAAAATCATGAGCAGCCATACAGAAAAAATTTGAGAGCTCAGACTACTCAGGTTAGCTCACTAAAGCTAGAGGCTTTCACCTTCACCTGTGATTTCACCCTGTAAATATAACAGGTGATAAACAGAGAGGAAGAACTGATCTCACCAAAGAATCATACCAGCATTAGAACAAAAAAATGGATATAAACTGACTGTTAATTAAGCTAGGACAGAAAGTTGAAACAGATTCCTAACACAAAATGAATTACGGAATAGTGTTGCAAGGAGCTGGCCAGAATCAAGACAGCACTCAATATGAGTTAAGCTTCTTGTTCGCTTTATTCAGGGTTCAGGGGGAAATATATAGCATTCCAAGCCTTGCATGCACTTGGTTTCTAACATGATTGATTTGTTACCTGCGTGCACGCAGTGTGCACACAGCAGCAGCCAGTGGCCATTGGTTCTTGCCCTCTTGGCATGCGGTCCATTTGCATACCCCTCTCTTTCTCATCCTTGAGCCTTCCTCCCCCCTCTGCTGTTTAACACTTCTTTTACTCTTTCCCTTTGCTGTTTTCGAGGAGAGCCCCAAGGACTCTCAGGCCTCTTTATCGAAGTTTGGATTGTGCACATACTGATGTCCCTGCTCACTGAGCCGTTCCACCACAATCCCCCTTTTTTTCTTTGCACAATCCAAACGCGTTCTACCATCTTGCATACCTTGCTTAATGCAGGATATTGTGATCCCACCTATAATCAGAACTAATAAGATTATACAGAGAACGGGTGCTTCTCCTGTAACTAGAGCTTGAGGCTACCCAGTGATATCCAGGCTCTTTAGCCAATCCCTAAAACCAAATTCAGAAGATACCTGCAGCTGATTGGTGAGCTTAGGCAGCTTCTGCAATTGTGCATGAATTGACCAAGAGTGGTCAGACGAGTTCATGCAGCACATACCATCAAAACTCCTCACAGCCACATCCTTGGGCAGGTAATAAAATTAATTGCAGTGTGATTTTTTGTAGCATAGCGTGCCTTAACGAATCTACATCTGTCAGAAGGCCGGATATGGCAAATAAAGTAGTATTAGCTTGTTTGCTAGCCAACAACCTAGCCAATTAAGCATTGCAAGCGATTTTGCTGCCGCCACCCCTGGGGTGAAGAGAGATGCGGCAACACGGGTCAGGGGGTACGGGAACCAAGCATGTTGAAAAAAGGATTGCCAGGCATGGACAAAGATAAACAGACCGCCTCTTGCCTGGTCAGATTCACCAGCATAACCCACATGTTGGCTTTGGGTTACGATACTACCCAGGTCTTACTCAGAATTAAGGGGATCAAAAGGATGATTAACATCTTTCCTTGTTGTGTCGCTGTCCTGGGCCCGTTGCTCATTATCTAATCTTACAGCAGCTTTGGTGCATCGACTGGGTACCCACAGAGGTCCGGTACCTGTAGAGACACACATACAACCTTGACCACTGAAAATAACCCTGGCAGGCACCTCCCACATGCCTGTTTTGGGGTATCGATAATAAACCTGCATTTGGCCTGATGACTGCCGCTGGGATACGTGTGAATGGCGGATCATGACAGGTGGCTCATCATTTTCCCCAAAGATACATAAATAATTTAGCACAAACTGTACCTTATCCAGTCGTTGCTTTACATCAGCAATATCCCTAAATTTTTGTAAGTGATCTTTGAGGACTTGATGGGCGCGTTCAACAACGCTTGCCCTGTAGGGGAATTCTGAATACCATGCTTATGTTCTATTCACCACATCTGCATGAATTTTCTCACATTTTCACTGGCATATGCGGGCCCATTGTCTGTTTTAATTTGTTCGGGGACACCCATGACTGCAAAGCAGGCAATTAAGTGTTTGCAGACATGATTACCCCTTTCTCCTGTTTATGCCGTTGCCCATATCATTTTTTGAAAAGGTATCAATTGTTACATGGACATATTTTAGCCTACTAAATTTGGCAACGCACGTGACGTCCATCTGCCAGATCTCTAACGCTTTTAGGCCATGGGAATTAACCCCTATCCTTAGCCCAGGGCCATGATGGCTGTGCTGAGGGCAGCTTCGCACAATTGTTTGTGCCTCAGCATATGTTAATTGGAATTGCTTTTGAAGACCTTTAACATTCTGATGGAAATTTTCGTGCGCTATAAGGGCTTCTTCAAAGTGGTTCCTAGGTGGCATGTTTTGGGACACACTAACGAGATGATCTGCCCTCTGGCTACCCTCTCCCAGCCCCAGGCTCCACTGGTGGCAACAATTCTGTCCCATCCTTTTCTTATAGTCTCTCCCATTACTTCCATTTGGGTCGAAATACTGGTTTGGGGTTGGGTTGCTGTGAACACCCATTCCAGGATGGCACGTCCTGATCTCTTTTTGTGCTCTTGTTGTCAATGACACTACTGGAGGTGTCATTTACTGAATAGTTCACCAAATGGAGTATTAAAAGACAAAAATATCCCCTAACTATACTTAGCATACAGTTTTATCCATCTGTGAAAATTATAAGTAGTGTGCCAGTTAAAGCAAAGAACTTGAGTCTGTAATGTAGGAGACTCCATCAGATGCAGCGTTCTATTGTATTTATTACTTTAAACTATATCTAAAATAGTAACTATATTAATGTTGCATTATAATTCATAATTTTGCAATTTTTTTTCAAAACACCACAACTGTTATAATTGAAAATTTAGTAAATCAAATTATTCCTTTTTGTGAACTGCATCAATATTCAGTGAACCACTTAATTGTATTTATTTACTGATTTCACTAGTCTCTGGTGCTAGATTCTTTCCTAAGACAAAGCCTATATATTCCATATATATATATCCATATATATATATATTCCAATGATTTATAATTTAAAATTAAACCATGTCACTTCTTACCTGTTTTCTTGGTATGCACCTGTGAGAGAACATTTCTGATAGAGCATAATGATTAATCCTGGGTAGACTTACATCTGTTTGTTACTCTGAACTATTAAAATTACACATCTGTATTTATTGGTGCTGAGCTCCAGACTTACCTTACTTTCTCTCACTGCTTCAGATAATCTCACAGAGACACAAAGAATTCCAGCCTTCACACAGTTACTGAAAAGCAAACCGGACTGAAAGCAAAATTCATTTTTTTCCATGTAATACTCATTACTCTAGTGGACTTCAAAACTTGTACAGGAATAAAGATACAGTTGCCTTTAATTATGAAGACCAAGAGCTCCCCTTGAAATTTTGCTGACTTATTAATATGCCTGTGGCCTTCATAGTTCCTTTGCAACCAGTTAAAGTTATTAATATAACCTCATAGGTTAAGTAAGAGCTTTCAGGTGATCATTTCAGATAGAGATGGAAATTAGATATTTGGCTCTGATGTAACAGAAGAAGAACTCTGCTACAAAGACTTACAGGAAAAAACATGCCACATTAAGTTTAACTTCAGACAAGTCTCTGTATAGCTTGCTATTCAAAGAGCAAAGCAAAATGTATCTCCAATGTTCACTATACCTATTTTGTGATTGCAGCATAATTTAGATGTAATCAAGCGCCCTGCCAAAGACCGATTAATGTAAAGACACTGGAGCACAGTGCCAAGTCTCTGTCCTCTCAAAGCAAGCAAGTCAGCTTTCTCCTGACAGAGGCATACTCAGTCTTGAACTTGCTTTCAAAACTGTTATGTTTTGAACTCTTTTCCTACCGGGCAGGCCACAAACAAGAGAAGTGCAGAGCATCCCACTGCCCATGCAGGCAGGCAGGCACTGCTGGGATTTGAGAAGCGGATTTGCATCTACTCCAGCAGCAATGAGCCTGAAATGAAATGGTCTCCGTCTGAATGTTTGTATACAAACAGAAAGCCTCCTCCTTTGAGTTTACGCCATCAGAAAACACTGAATTATTTTCCAGTCCTTGAAAGACTGGCTAGATAGAAGGTGCTAAGAAGATGGAGATATCTTGTAGCCTGAAGTAGACATCTGGGAACATATTAGAGATTGCATTTACCCTCACTGTTTCCATTCTGGCTAAATCTGGTATGCCAGGTTCAGGTACTGACTCTTCAGAATTCATTTCTCAGATGAGACTTGGAAGTTCTTGTTACTCACAACATTTCAGACAGATGTCTAGATTCCAGTCAGTGGTCATCATCTAAATCTTAGGATCATCTAGGATAACTATTAAATACTTTACCAACCTTTATGAAGTCATCACTTCCAGATGAAGGCACACACACTTTAAAGATGATGTTTAAAGCTCTCTTCATGGCCAACCTTTTCATTTGTTTGTTTTCATAGAAGAAGTTTCCAAAAGTTTTTTCCAAAGGGAACCTCAGCAAAAAATGAATCACAACCACAAACTGACAATTCTTTTCATCACATTTAAGCATTAGGAAAACTAAAAAAAAAAACCCCAAAAAAGAATCTGAAAATCTATTCAAAATAAAAAGGGTCTGTTCAAGGCCTTGACACAGAATGATTGTCTCCCAGTTCCACTGTTACCCCACTGCACTACTGCATAGTGTACAGGGAAACATCTGGTTATTCCTGACTCTTGTAAGTCCTCCCAAAATAGCTGTTTTGAATAATGATTAATAGACAATGTGAAAGGAGTGTCTCCAGAGTGTCTTGTTTGTGCTAATAACACTGCAACTACATTAACAATTCAGTTTGGAGCAAGAGCACAAGTTTTTAGCAAGTTCTCTGGCTGTCCCCACTGGTGACATGGCATTTCAGTCCAGTAGAAGTTTTAGTGTACTCTAGCAAGATTTCTCTAGGTAGAAACTAAATGAGGTTTCTCTGGGTAGGCACTGAATGCTCTTTAGCACCTGAAGGAAAGATAGGGCTGAAGCGTTCATTGGTCCGTTGGTTACATTTGAGCAACATGCATTGTGAGGACATGCAGTATAGGGAACCAGAATAAATCCAGATTGATCTGAAGTAAACTCTTGAACTTCATACAGTGTAGCTGCAGGGGCTTCAGCACCAAATACTTCAAACTACTGATCCTGTGCCTTGTCCCAGAAACAAACTTATAACCATTCAGATTCTTGGATCTGAAGTCCTTCAGAAGCATTATCATAGACCAGGGTCTTCAGTTAGATAAATGCTGCTTTTGGGAACTGGGAATAGTGCACTGTGCAGAGGGATGTGCTTTACCTCTATCAGTTCTACTCTTCACACTTGGCTCTTCAGATGCAACCAGCTGTAGATTAGGATTCTGTATCATACAAACCTTTCTTTCAACTTTACCAGCCATGATAGGAAAATCTGTAGTAGACAGCACTAGATTGCGGATTGGCACTTGGTGCACACTGCTGTGTGCTGACTGCCTTACTTACCATGGAACAGGCACTTGTGGAAGATAATAAAGATGTGAGTGTAACTGCATATGCATGAATACAGCAATAAAGAAGGTATTCAAAAGTTTTGCTTAACAATATAACCACAGGCTTACACTGTACTTTTCTATGACCTAATTGTAATAATTCAATCTATTACATTTAGAAGTCATGAATATAGATTTAAACTAATAGTAGATAATTATTCACCTTCCAGAGACATTCTAAATGAAATAAACGGTTTACTTCAAAGAAACAATATGTTAAGACTACCTACCTACTTTAAATCAATGAAACAGCTAGTATCCAATTATTTTGATTAGCATCACAGTTAGCAGCGTTCAGAAACCTCTCAACCTTCTTGTGAAAGGTTAAAGTTATTAAAAAGAAAGAGAACTGCATGGATGTACTAATTTTCTTACACTAAGAGAAAAATGTCTTCCTGTAATAAAGGAATCTTATTTTGCTTTGACTACCTTATCTACTGACTTTGGTGAGGGAAAAGAACTCTCCAAAATGTTATTTTAAATTCTTCCCAACATATGATTTTGTGTGTGTTACCTCTAACTGCATTAGAAGTTGGAGGTTTTTGTTCGTTAGGAAGGTTGTTAACAGAATCAGTGGTAAGGGAATGTTGTAAGAATTAACACAAACTTTTGAACGATTTAAGGGAGTTATTAACTCAGTTTGCTAATCCAGTGTGAAATTTCCTGGTTCAAATGGTAGGAAAGGATAACATGAATTACAATGCGGGAAGTATTGTCTCTACAGTCTGATTGTTTGCTGTCACATCCAAGTAATCATGAATACATCAATCTACTAATTGCTAACCAGACCCCATGCTGTTTTAATATATTCACCTACTAAGGTTGTTCTGTTAATATTTAATTAATGCAGCTTAATATAATGACTGTTCCTGTTAACATCTGTTCATAGCAAATATGGAATTCAGACATTTTTTGCAACACATCATTGCTTTTCTTCACAGGAAAGTGGTGTTTAAACAGTGTTTTCCTTTACATGGCAAATGTTGTCTTACACATCCAACAGCTGACAATATGATCCATTTTGAATGTAGCAGCACTTACATAACAGCCCTGAAGCTGCACCGTTTTCGGTACTATAAGTATGCATTTGATTCATTGACTTAGCAGTTAAGTTTATCACAAAACCTGTGTTACAAGTTATGTAACAAAATTGTGTAACAAGGAACAAGTTATGCTATGGCAAAACACAACTGTCTGAAAATGTCTGACCATTTTTCAAAGTTATTTCAATTTGGTCATGTGGTGACCCCCCAGTTTAAATGGTCAAATAAAGCCAAATAAAAGTAAACCTTCTGTTGTGTGGCATACACTAATTGACAATAGATTTACTAGAATTCAGGTTAATAAAATGCTAATTTTAATTTTTACAGTTTTCTTCATATTTTTTAAAGTGTAATTATGCAATGTCTCAGATGCAAGAACTTCATATGTATACTTGCATATTGACCACATTAATTCTCAACCATATGTAAGAGCCTTGGGATTTTATTCATTATAATGCAAATTGGCTGGCAAACCATCAGTAAAATGAATCAGAGGTACTTCATTTAAAGCATAGAAATGCAATTAATAGCACTTTATTCCCTCAAAAGATAAGTGACTACAGGAAATCTTAAGGAACAATCATGGCTTGGTTTCATTAAAAGTTTAATAATTTGAGAATTTGCAATATGTAGTATACTCAGCAGTTATTTCTACTCTGCTTGAAAGAAATAGAAGTGTTTTGGAAACAGAAAAAAAGTAAGTATATATTTATTCATAGAAGTACAGAAGGTGTTTTTACTTAAGTACATCACCAGATTTTAATTAAGTGATAGAATACATCAATTATCACTTGGATACTATTTTTAAACTAATGAAAATTTATGGACACTATACATGGGGGTACAGACCCTTCTATTCCACACCCAGTTTCTATACAATTTATATTCTTTTTTCTTTTTTACTAATTAATTAAAAAAAACATATTTTTGCTCAATATACTTGATAGAGATAATGTTTTTAATTTTGGGGTTTTTTTAAAGAGTTTCATTTTTACAGGGCTGAGTCATGGTGCACCAATCACAGCAGAGCTGCCAACTCTTGATTTGGAGAGGGGGTAGGAAAAAAATGCACACAAAAAAATAAAAATTGTTGTTCAGAAAAGGGGTATACATAACAGTGTGGAAAATTTAGATAAGCAGAAAAATCACTTTGTCATAATTTGATACAGGAGACTGTGTGTTTTTGTGTTTTGGCTTTGTTTTGTTTTTTACTTTAAAGCAAATACAATAGAGAAAGTAATGAACTGATAAGAATGGCAGTGAGGGAAAGGATGAATGGAAAGACTGTCCTGCCACCAAAAGTGTCATGTCACAACACAACCTGTTACTTTTATCACATGTATGCACAATAAATATTTTATCTACGATATTCAATTTAGAAAATGCTGTGACACTTGAAAATGTAAATGACAAGAAGGTCATTTAGTCTCTGAAGAACGTACTAAACTAAATACATAAATAATAGGATCGTGTCAAAGAAACCCTCTGTGAGACAAAATGCCCTATCTCTTCCATTTTAACTGAATTAATTGGATTACAAATAAAAGCAGATAAGAGATGCTGTGAAGCTACCTTGAACACAGGAGAAGAGAAGATTTATCCTTGGAAAGCCAAGCCCCCGTTGGGGAGCTAGACTTCCTGGGACAGAAAGGAGCAATTCCTCTCAAAGCTAGTTAAGTCACTGGACCAAGAGGAACTGTAGGGCTTAAATATTCCTTGTTGTAAGAGTAACTCTGATTTTGTTACAAAAAGTTAATTATTTTCTTCTGCAAATTCACCTGGTGCTTTGTATGATAACACAGGTTGCTGTGGGGAGAATAAGACACAACATACATTCAAAAAAAAGGAACTAATTTAAATCAAATGTTGTTGCAGGTTAACCCGAGATGTTTGCAATCAGGCACCTATTTGGGTGTCTCAGGAAGCAGTATTTATGTCCCACCATTTTGCAATTCGAGATCTGGCTGTATCAACTATTATGCATAAAGACAGCTCCCTTGATAAACGTTATCCAGTGGAGGAGAGGAAGGCAGTTTAAGCACGATTCAAATGCCCCAAAAAGGGAATGTATTTTTAGTGTAGGTAGCTCAGCTAGAATAAATCCTACCCCTACTCACTGCAGACCTACATGATAAAATGCAGACAGTTCTGCAGCTGTTCACTTTTCCCTTCTGGCAAGTACTTGCCTTAAAGCTGTATAACATAGACTACTAACTATAACTTCTGTTTTAATTCATTAGTAATTAATTTGCTAGCATTCAGTGTTTTAGATGCATTTTTGAAGTTAATTTCCTGATCAGTCTCGTTTACCAGTTTCACAACAAGAAACTTCAAAGGATATGAACAGGTTTTCCTTCAGAGCAAACAGAACTAGAAGATGTACTACTTGAGTGCAACTATTCCATCAAACAAGACTGGAGCTGAAGTAAAACTTTCCAAAAGGCAGACAGAATGAACATCAGGTCCATAGTACGGTTTTACTCTACAAAAGTGGTCCTACTGTTCTGTAATACTTTTTAATGTAAATATAACCTTACAGGACTTACCATATGCAACTCCTAGTCCTGTCCTTTGGCCATAAAGATTCAGAGCTGGAAATGGTTCATGTTCCACAGGCTTACAGGACAGGTGAAACCCTGACTGTGATTCTCTGCCCCTTTGTAAACATATGCTTTGAGATATATAATACATTCAATATCTCCTGAATGGCAAGGAATAGGAAAATGCAAGACCTGCAGTGATGGAGATCTTAGTAATCTTATTTCTATCGTTAATTCACTTTCAATTTTAAGCTACTACAGAAAAAGTATTCTTTTCCATTATCACTACTTTTTCTCACTCAAATACTTTTGAAATCAACTTTTGTTCTTGTTATTATCTTTCCTTATCTTAAATTATGTGTGACAAATTTCAGGCAAAAGTTATTTGTCCTTCTATAATAACAGAAAAAAATACTATAATTTGTTTAATTGGCTATATTAAAAAATTTAAAATTACTTTCAGTGTTACACTGTTTCAGACTGATATAAAATGGTATCTCTTTTTTTTTGCCTTGCTAAACAGACAATATAACAGTGCTTAATTGAATATTCTGAGGATACCACAGGCTTTATATCCTCAGGCAACCCTAATGGCCACCCAGTCTTCTCTCATGTATAACAGACTTTTTCAGTTGCTCCATGTTTGAATAAAATATATTGAAATTTTATCATGACTGAGAAACTTCCATTTTTTATTTAAAATTTGCCATCAAGAGAGACAACTCTTCATATGTTATTCCAAAAGTTAATTGCTGCCAGTATTCAAATAGTATCTTAATTCTCACCTAAATAAACTTCCTAATACTAAAATTTGGTTTACTTTTAGTCTAGTACCTCGAAGAGCACTCTGCTACCAAATACCTGTTTTCCACATATGTAGTACACTCAAATGAGCTCATAATCTTTAAACTTTGAAGTTGCTTTATAGTTGCTCAGTGTCTTTACACCCCAAAGTTAGACATTTGGATGTGTGAGTCAAATTCATCTTGCTAAGTAAGTATACAGGTTTTAGGTTCAGGTGAAAAGCAAACAGTAGTAACTTCAGTTCCATAGCCTAGCAGTTATTAATGCAATTTTGAAATACAAGAAAATCCTGCTCTCATTAAATGGGTGTCATCATTACCATTAGCCACATCTGAAAAAAGTGGACCTTTTTGTTTAACTGTAGTTATCTCTGACTTGTCATGAGGAAACAATTTTTGTTATTGATTAAGTTAAACAGTTCTGCCTCAAGGACAGCCAGACACCATACATATATCCCAACACTCCTGACTTCATATTTCCTAAACATGTATTGGCCCTTTGGTCTGCATGCTGAGGATCTCATTTGGAGGTGTCCCATTCCTTCCTAAGGGTTTACTTAGAATCATAAAGTCATAGATCAGTTTGGGTTGGAAGAGACCTCTAAAGGTCATCTAGTCCAACCCTCCTGCAATGAGCAGGGACATCTTCAGCTAGATTAGGACTGCACTCTAGAAGTTAAGAGGTGAATGAAAGTAATTCTACAATTTAAGTATTGAAACATTTGACTGAACACATCTTCACTGAAGATGTGTTAGGTAGTAACTAATGATTAACCCATTACTATTGTAACATTTTAACCAATCCTCAGCTTAATATGACAAAATCTATTTTTCAAAATATATTGACAAACTACGTAGACCCTTCCCCAGTTTTTAATGAAAATAATCCCATGTCAGCTAATCTACTGTTTTTCACAAAATTGTTATCAGAATGGTTAATTTACTTTAAAAAAAATATTGGAAATAATCTCAGTTCTAGAACTTCTTCAGCACAAAAGTTCAGAAGCATTTGCTGCTTTTATGTGCTTTTTTTAATATTCTTTGACATTTCTATAGTTCTTTTTTTGATGTATACTTTCTGAAAATAGGACCAAAATTGTCTAGCATTTCAGTCTGTGGCATAATTCTAAAATAATAGAAAAGGCCCTTAATCTGAGCTACCACAAAGTTTAAATCTGCCTCAGAAAATCAATGTTTTCTTATTCTTATATGAATTTTAAAAGAAGGTATATCAACATTGTCTGGAACTCTACAGCAGGTATTGAGGTATACATTATCCAGTGAAATTATGAGAACTTATATAAGAAAGCTATAATTACTCATATTGGATTTTAGCCAATGTATGCAAGTTAATAGTTTTATGAAATGAATCTCAGGAGCTTTAATAATTTGAAAGGATTTAGACAATATTTTCTCATATCAGAAAAAAAGTGGTATCTTTCTCTTAGTGTCATCCACCTCACTGGGAAGACTGCACTGGAGAGAAATGACACTAAATGGCCAACTTCATTTCCCCTGACACCTATCAATTTTCTGAAGTTTTCCTACCCAGGTGTTAAAATTAGCCATTGCTTGTTTAGCTCTTAATGAGATTCCAAGACACTACATTTACAATTTAATAAAATGCTTACATTTAATAAAATTTTTAAAATTACAAAATAACATTTACAATTACATGCTAACTTACTACTTAAATAGAAAGTATGTAGAATAAATCACAATTAAGAAATTTTATTTACATAAAGAGAACCCTGCTACTTTATTTTGGCTACTTAAAACGCTAAAATTTATGTCTGTTCTTGACATCAATTAGACATGTAATTATTTTTTTTTCCTGTTAAGATACTGCAATGGAAGAGAAGAAATCTTGATCTTATAATTTATGCTAAACATGCTTTACTATAGGGCACCTGAAGGCTGCCTTTGTTTGGAATGCTGATTTGCCTCTACATTGCAGGTTCTAGGACGTCTCTAAAGCATCACACAGACATGTAGTGCATATTCATGAAAATATAACAGCATTTGTTGTGCCTCCCTCAGAACACTTTTTGCATGAACCACTTTATAAAGGACTTTGTCCTTCCTTAAGAACTATAGTGATCCATCTTCATCCGAATGCTTCTCTCAAGGTACAGGAAAGACGAAGACCTCAACAGTTTACATCTTTATCAGCAAATAAAACAAAGAAGACAGGAAGTGTCCTCTGTTTCTAAAGACACATGGCACACCCCAACTCTAAAGGCATGACCCAGCTCATGTACATACAGATAAACCAACTCTATTTGCTCAAAAAATCCAACTTATAAGTCAAAATAAAATACAAACAAAATAGCCCACCAAATCTAGAGTGGTTGCACCTAAACTGTCAATTAAGAATATTCCCTGAAACTAGTTCTTTCTAGTGCCTCAACAGCTGCAAAATCATAGAAATACTCATTGGAAAGGACCTTTGGAAGACATCAAGTCCAGCCCCCTACTAGAAGCAGGACTGTCACCAACACCGTTTCAGGTCAGACACAGATTTGTCTAGCAGTGTCCTTGAAAATCTTCAAGAATAGAGATCACAAAACCTCTCTGGACAACCTCCTGGGCAACCTATATTTACATTGCACTTCTAGTGAAAAAAGTTTTCCTCAGTGACCAAAATGAGCCTCTCAAGCTGCAACTTCTGGCCATTGCTCCTTATTTTATTGCCTGTTTCTGTTGGAAAGGGCTTGGCTGGACCATCCATGTAACTGTCCTTCAAACAGTTGCACATTGCTATTAGATCACCTTGTTAATCTCCTTCTGGGAAGATACTTCCATTCTAGTTTAAGCAAATATGTGGGCCAAGAATGCCAAAGTTGGTCCTCTGCAACTACAATCACTTTGTGCACAGGAATAAAAGAAGTCAGTCCACAAGCTAGCCTATGAATGTGTGTGTACTGAGATTAGAAATGAAAATAAGTCAATTGGTGTTATGATGCATTCATTGAACATATATTTGCTGTTAGACAAAGTCTAGTGATAGGGAAAAAGTAGACCACAAGAGCTACACATCTTAACATAGTATAGTCATAGTGTAAATTACTGGGTGAATGTTCTTAATCTGTGGAGAAGTCTGAAGATAAATGTTCTCTGGGGATACAGAGCTGGCACAAAGAGTTTGGCTTCTAGAAAAGGTTCTGGTAATTCAGGATTGAGGTATGTCAGGTCTGAATGGACGAGCTGAATTATAAGGGCCAGAAAAACATACAGGTTTGACTTCTATATATATGGAAACCATATTTTCTAATGATGTGCCTGTGATTAGACAGTGTGTCCAGTTAGAGTATCTGGTCCTACAGTGTCTCAAGAGCCAGGATATTTGCAGCAATCCAAAACATCATTTCTCTTTTTGGACTCCCACCATTCTTTCCTCTTCTTTCATTCATCATTCATAGACATGTGAACCATATTCTCTTATGTGAGCAAAAAAAGAGCAAAATTTTTCAGTAACAAAGGAGAGGCTACTGTATATAGGCCACCATGGATGAGATCAACATTATTATAACCAGAATCTGCCAGTTTGTCTCTTTCAAGGGAGAAATCTAACAGTCCAGTCTTCCTTCCCCTCATGCTTAAAAAGATTCTGTTTATTCTGTTTACACAGAATAAACACACAGCCCCTACCACAGCCTCTTTCATCTTGACATCCCTTTTTTCTTCCAGAGTAGTCCACAGCAATGTGGGAAAATAAAAAAAGGCTTTATACTACCACGATTATTCCACAGTTTGTTCTTTAAGTCACTGCTAAAGCAAGAATAGTGGTAATTTCTCAAAGTGCTTTCATTTGCCTTTTCTGATAGATAAAGTTTTGGGAGGGTTTTTTTGTTTGGTTTTGTTTATTTAGAAGAAAGTAACAATCAAATCTAGCACTGTTCCTGTTGATGAAGCCTATCACAAGGAAAATCTCGTAGACACACTGCTAGCCATGGGCAAGCTCTAAACTCACTTTAATTGTAAATCCTCAAGTGCTGCATATAGGTGGAAAGGACAACTTGTACCTATCTGCTCTTCCTGATATCCAGTACAATGACAATTGACTTTGTGTGAGGTGAAACTAGTGCATAACCTCAATACTCTCCTCATTTACATACTGCTACCAGGAAAAAAGCTGTTGGTTGGTTTAAAGTGAGTCTTCTGAGACAGTGACAGTCGATAATGCAAATTGAGGTTTCTATACACTTTTCTTCTGTGACCTGTTTGTCTTTTTTAATCACCAGGAGTTATCAAGGCTGATTTTTTCAAAACACATTTTTTTTTTTTTTTTTTTTTTTTTTTTTTCCACAATAGTGAAAGCCCTGAAGTTAAATGACAGAGGGTAAGAGTGCAGAGAGACCATCATTCTTAGGCCACCTAGTATGTTAATGATAGATTTAAACAGTCTTTATAACTGGAGATCTTGAGTTGACCTTGCAAAAGAACAATTCATTACAGTTCTTGCGGTGGCAGCTTCAAAAAAGTCATCAATAACTGCTTGGCAGTTAACACAAAAAAAGTCAGCAGAGAGGGCAAACATGGTCTTACAGTCAAGGAAACACTGGAAAATATGCAAGCTTCTATCAGGAATGCCTACTCAGTTCTAAACCAATTAACCTGATAAAATATAATTGAATAAGAGAAGAAAACTACTGTATTCATCTAGAAGACTAAAGAGTTTCTTTGACATTGTTTCTCTATTGCATTTGTCACTCTCACCCTCCATGAAGGATGAAGTACTGCTGTCTCCACTTAAATGGGACAGATTTTATTGGAGCATTAGCTTAACTGGGACATCTCCGAGCCTTGGGCCAGCCCCAGGCATAGCTACATACAGCTGGAGCCGCAGGCTGGTAAACCTACAGCCTATTTCCAACAGCGACTGATGGACCCAGATTGGGTTGCAGTGGGGCTCCTGGGCCTATGGATGTGAGTGTGGAGGTCCCCAGGTGAGGTTGCTCAGGACCATTAAAGCCCATTAGGGCCCTCAGGACCTAGATACAAGTACTCTTGTAGAAACAATGAAAGAAGAGCATTCGTACAGCTTGCCTTGCTGTGTCAACTGGATTTAACCTTCATGTTCAGCTTTTCTTACTGGCGAGGTAAACCAGCTCCCATTCAGCATTTTTGCTTCTCCTTTTAGAAGCATCTTACTCTCCCAATGGCTTCAACAGAAGGGCTAGAGAGCAGGAGACTGGCCCCTGAAAGTGAGGTATTGTATCACCTGACTGTAGCTATTTCCATTTCCATGTAGTTTAGATAATTATCAGCAAGGCATGAAAAAGCCATGGAACTGGAAGGAGTGTTTTGCTGTAGTTTTTTGGGACTTTTTTTTTAATATCAATTTCAGAACTTTTTTTGCAGTGCATTTACTATTTTATAGTATTTCTGGGGTTTGCAACACGGTTTTTTTGCTGAATCTTTGTGTACTTCTCAGGAACCACCACAATCACCTAAACATAGATCAGAAATTAGTAAGTGTGAGGCCAGATCTGCTATATCTCCCAGTACTGCCCTGGAGGTCATCTAACATGTTGGATTACACGGTTCTTACTTTTGCTTGCTTCTCTGGCACTGTGGCAGTAGCAGGAGGTGATAACATGAGTTTTTTACCTTATTTCATGAACGAATGAGAATTCTTTCCAAAGAAATAACAGGTATACCCTTCTGATGTGTTTATTTTTTTCTGATTTATTGTTCTAAGAAAGTTGTGACAGAGAAAGGATAAGTTTTAGATGTATTTTCTTCCCCTGAAAAACTGTCTTTCCCTATTTTATGATATACTTCCTCGTGACATTTTTCTTACACATTTTATCTTTTCATTTTCTTCTTTACACTTGATGATTTCTTTTTCCTGATAAGGCATAACCAAAATTAACAACAACAACAACAAAGTAAGCCCAGAGCCCATGCTATGGTATAGTACCTGGAGCAAACATCTGCCTTGAGAATCATGCATTATTTTCTCAGCTATGGTGGGATTGCTGGGTGATTTTAGGCTGTATTGGGTTTACATGGTAAGGTTTTCTTAAGGTCTGTGAGAAGAAACCAGCTGCTGTTCAGTGTTGTCAAGTATCCTTATCCACTACACCATGTACATTTTATTCTCTCACCCTGTCCTGCTGAGGAGAGGGAGTGAGAGAGTGGCTGGGTGGGTGTCTGGCAGTGATCCAAGGTCAACCCACACCATGTGGGCAAATAATTAAACAACTTAAAACTTAGAATCTAAAACAAAAGTTGATGTGAATCACGTTACCTACAAACTCTACCATATGAGCTCAGTATAGTGACCAAGGATTGTTGTCAGAGGGCAAGCTTTTCCTATAACACAGTCTTTTACTAAACACCATTGGATACTTCACATAGGAGCTACTCATAATATGCAGTCTACCATTAAGCTATAGCATATTGAAGCCTGGGATGGTTATTTTTCTTTATAAAAATGCCATGTACCGTGAAGATAAAATAGTAGCTGTTTGTCCAAAGATTACTAAGTTCTTGGCTAACATTTAATTCTCACATGGCTTAATTATAGAATGTTCAACTCACTAATACTTGTCTTGTATTTTATTCCTTTTCTCATTCACAACATAGAACGGCTTGGGTTGTAAGGGACCTTAAAGACCATCTAGTTCCAACCCCCCTGCCATGGGCAGGGACACCCTCCACTGGACCAGGTTGCTCAAAGCCTCATCCAGCCTGGCCGTGAACACCTCCAGGGATGGGGCATCCATAGCTTCTCTGGACAGACTGTTTCAGTGTCTCACCATCCTCACAGGAAACTATTTCTTCCTAATATCTAACCTAAATCTACTCTCTTTTGGCTTAAGACCGTTGCCCCTCGTCTCACTACACTCCCTGATAGAGAGTGCCTCCCTATCTCTCTTGTAGGTCCCCTTCAGGTACTGGAAGGCTTCTAGAAGCTCTCCCTGGAGCCTTCTCTTTTCCAGGCTGAAAAACCCCGATTCTTTCAACCTGTCCTCATATGGGAGGTGCTCCAGCCCCTTGATCATCCTCGTGGACCTGCTCTGGACCTGCTCCAACAGGTCCTGTCTTTCCTGTGCTGAGGACTCCAGAGCTTGATGCAGTACACCAGGTTGAGTCTAATCAGAGAGTAGAGGGGAAGAATCACCTCCCTTGACATGCTGGTCACAATTCTTTTGATGTAGCTCAGGACACAGTTGGCTTTCTGGGCTGCAAGTGCACATTGCTGGGTCATGTTAAGCTTCGTATCCATCAACACCCCCAAGTCCTTCTCCAGAGGGCTGCTCTCAAGCCATTCTCTGCCCAGCCTATATTTGTGCTTGAGGTTGCCCTGACCCACGTGCAGGATCTTGCACTTGGCTTTGTTCAACTTCATGAGGTTGACATGGGCCCACCTCTGAAGCCTGTCAAGGTCCCTCTGGATGGCATCTCTTCCCTCCAGAGTGTCGACCGTAATACACAGCTTGGTGGTGTTGGCAAACTTGTTGAGGGTTGTCCTGGGTTAAGCTGAGACAGAGTTAACTTTCTTCATAGCTACCAAGCTATTTGCCAAGTTGTCTGTTTTCTAGTTTACCAATTGGTTTATTTGTCAGGTTTTGTTTCTTATTTTGTTAATTTGTCGATTTTTTAATTGCTTGCCACTTTCACAGTACTTACACAGTCACGTTCACATCTTCATTCTGCTGATTGCAGTGGAAAAAAACGCAGATACTCAGTTCAACAAAATGCCTTACGGTTTTGCTCTGAAGTGCAGGATATTGACATGACATTCTATATGGATACGAAAATGGTTCAGATAAGACATTTTAATTTTTACTCTACATGAAGTTTCCCAAATATGTCACACCAGGAATTATCAAATCCATGGATTCTACATACTTGCATTCCATAACATGGTACACTTCAGGCAGTGCCTCATATACCTCCAGAGAAACTGAACCAAACACATGAACTGACACGACTGTAGCTATAGAACAGAATACCAAGTTGCCAGGAAATCAGAGTTTTTCATTAAACAACCACTTTGATCTTTAGGAGTAGTAACAACAGTGTAAATATTCAAAACAAAATGAGAAAGCATAATGAAGCAGCAGAATCAGTCCCTGATAACATACCAGTCTAGTACTACAGATTCCAAGGTACCGTTATCTTCTTTTTAAGGATCAATGTTCACATCTCCCAACTCCTAAAAACACTATCTTGAGTTGCTCTGTTATTGCGGCATTATCAAGCTAGTCAGCTGAAGGGAGTTTCTTTGCAGAAAACAATATAAGATTTATTGGACTTGAAAAAGAGAGTTCTGCTCTATAGCCCACAAGTTATAGCCCTTGCTTTGGAAAGAAGAGACATGGGCTCTGATCTCTGCTCCCAGTGCTTGTTGTTCTTTAAAAAAAAAAAAATCCAATAATGTTTAAGTACTGTTGTGACATGTGCTTTTAGTTTCTTCTTGTTATTACTCTTTCCTTCATGTAGTGTCAGTTTATCCGAACGCAGCTGTTACTCGAATTGTCTTGGCAGAAAAATTGTTTTTCATCTCATTCTCAACATGGTGGTCAACTTGATGACTTAAAACATTGAAACTGAAAATCAAGATGGTTAACTTCATCCTACTTTAATTTGCACCTTCTGATGTCATGGCATATAACACAGACATGACAGAGACCACTAGACATTGCAGAAACACAAACAATATTAACCTGAAATTCCCCTAGGCTCTTGGTTTTAAGGAGATCAAAATGGCACTAAAATGAGGGAATTAAGTAACTTTATGAGGGAGAGTTTGATCTGATTTACTCCTTATTTATGAATGATTCAATGTATATTAATTACATCAAGATTAGTCACCAGTTACAAAATTTCTGAAAAATTAATTTTGCACATTGAAAATAGACAGAATGACCCAGAAGAACCTGGGTTACAATCTTCTATTGTCTCTCTATTAATATTATTATACTATTTTTTAAATTTGTTTTAATGCATATATTTTCTTCATCATGTTTTTGAACCTGTATCTACTTTTATCCATTTTAAAGCATAATAGCACAGACAAAATGACATTTTTATCACTTACATCTTCTTACAAATATTTTTTATAGATTTTTGTTCAGTTTGTACAAATTCCTAGCTATCTAGAAAATAGTCAAGTTACCCAGATATTTCAGGAAATACTGAATGTCAACATATAGGCAAATCATCCATGTAAATATTTTTCAGGTATAAAAACCTGGTTTATATTATATGTTTTCTTTTTGAATTTGGAAACCTTAAAAATAAATAACAGTAAAGAACGTCATTTATTAAGTATACATCCAAATGAACATCACTGAAGTGCTTCGTGTTTCTCTTTTGTGAAATCAATCAAAGCAAATGTTTCTCTCTCATCGGTAAAGTGGCTCCATTCGTGGGGAAAAAGAATTCCTTGTTGATTGTGAATATATCAGGTCCTTCTAATTTCCTGGCCAATAGTACATATCCATTTGGAGTTTATATAAAAGATATTTTTTTTAATTCTGCACCAATTTTCAGGAAAAAAAAATGTCTAGTACCCTTATCAAAATTGTAGAAATTTTATACTGTATTATTTTTGTAGACGATTGATATTCCATTCCAGAATATATTGGGCATCTTTAGAGGAGCACAGTCATACATATTAATCCATCGGATTATTTGTATCATCTGTTTATATGCAATTTATTGCCTCTGCTCACTTCCCTAATATTTGTCACATGTGCAATTTACTATTTCCCTTTTTAACTTTATATTTTCAATTTCATTTCCAATAACCATAACTGAGAAAAACACAGCAACGTTAGCAAGAAGTGAGATGAAACCTGGCAGAAGGAGACAATTCATTCAGACATTTAATAATAGTACTTTATGAAGGTGTGGACAAGCTGTCCAAGCTGTCAGTCTGCAGTCAAATGGAAATAATACAATTCCTCAGAAAACACATTACAAAGTGGGCCAGTGAGGTGAGGAAAACTATTCCCATAATCTCCTTTAGCTTTCAGTTCTGTGGATGTATTGTTCAAAAATAACACATTTATACAAATGTCTCTCTTTTAGTTGTACCTGGCAGGTTCTTGATGGCAGGGTACTGGAGGGTGCCCAATGTGGAAGGAATCAGGAGCTGCTCTGAAATGGACTTAAACAACCAATCATTTGCCAAGTCTGCCACCAGTCCAAGGAGGTGCTGCTCAAACATATTTAAGAGTGGCAGTTTCCAGGAGAATAAATAAAACAGAGGAGACACGAAGAGACATGGAGGAGATAGGCGGAAGGAGACATTGCTGAGGACATAGATGAAGGAGTAGAGTGCACCCTCAGCAAATTTGCAGATGACACCAAGCTGCGTGGTGCAGCTGATGCAATAGAGGGAAGTGATGCCATCCAGAGGGACCTGGACAGGCTGGAGAAGTGGGCCCATGAGGACCAAATGAGGTTCAACAAGGCCAAGTACAAGGTGTTGCACTTGGGCTGGGGCAATCCCAGGTACTTGTATAGTCTGGGAGAAGAACTCCTTGAGAGCAGCCCTGTGGAAAAAGACTTGGGGGTCCTGGTGGTCGAGAAGCTGGACATGAGCCAGCAGTGTGTGCTTGCAGCCCAGAAGGTCAACTCAGCCCAGAAGGCCAATTTATTAGAAGGACATGAGGGAAGACCTAAGAAACTACAGACCTGTTAGTCTAACCTTAGTACCTGGAAAAATTATGGAGAAGATCAGACTGAGTGCTACTGAAAGATATTTAAAGGACAATGCAATCATGAGGCACAGTCAACATGGGTTCACAAAGGGAAAGTCCTGTTTAACTAATTTGATATCCTTCTATAATAAGGTTACCTGCCTAGTGGATGAAGACAGTGGATGTAGCTTTTCTGGATTTTAGTAAGGCATTTGATACTGTACCTCACAGCATCCTTCTGGACAACTTGTCCAGCTGTGGCATGAGGGGCTTTATGGGGTGCTGCATGAAGAACTGGCTGAAGGGCAGGGCTCAAAGGATTGTAGCGAACGGGGCCACATCTGGCTGGTGACCAGTCACCAGTGGTGTTCCTCAGGGCTCAATTTTAGAGCCAGTTCCATTCAGTATTTTTATCAATGATCTGGATTTAGGAGTTGAATGCACCATTAGCAAGTTTGCCAACAATACCAAACTGGGAGGTGGTGTTGATTCTTTCAAGCAACAAAAGGTCTTGCAGGGGGATTGAGATAGATTGGAGCATTGGGCAATTGTCAGTGGCATGAAGTTTAACAAGAACAAATACCAGATTCTGCACCTCGGATGGAGTAAAGTTGGACACAAGTATAAATCGGGAGACGAGTGGCTGGTGAGCAGCCCTGCAGGAAGGGGTCTGGGGGTGCTGGTCGGCAGCAGGATCAATGAGTCAGCAGTATGCCCTGGCAGCCAGGGCACAGATCCAAACCATAGCCCCATACTAGCTACTACGAAGAAAACTAACACTATCCCACCCAAAGACAGCACAGATATCCACTTGTATGTATGCCATGTGATGTGTTATCTAACTACCTCTATTCTCCTTAGGATCCCTGTCTCCACAAGACCACTGCGTATTTCACACATCTGTTCAATATTTTCCATTCTCTTCATTGTCTACTCCCTGGCCTCATCCCCCTGGCCCTCTCCGTTACTTTCTGCATAAGATTAAAAGCCTGGTCTGGAGAAGGAATTCTTAATTTCCCCATAAGCGTTCCTACAACACTTATCACTAGAGTGTGTTACTGCTTCATAAACACTAATAAATTCAATTTCACATGTGGGTACTGTCACCATTTCAGAGCGAGAGAACTGAGACACCAAGGGACTGAGATTAAAAAATCTCTGGTTGGAATACCTATGACCTTATTTTTCATAGTATTAGCATTAATGGATCTTCACATATTCACAGCACAGCAAATCAACTTTAATTACATCTGTGAACAGTCAATATTGCCATAACTGAGGTGCAACATATTCAGACTATTATGAACACACACCTCTAGAACGTATAGTTGAAGTGATTTATCAAATACAGTGAAATTCAATGGCAGAGACATAGACAGAATCTATTTTCCAAACAAACATTCAGTTCCTGTAAATGTAACATCACCCTTTATGTATTTTAGCTTTTGGAATAAATGAAGCATGACTCTGGATAAGCAACAGTCTTCCCTCTCCTGTTGCCATTCTCCTCCTCTGTTGTGTCTCCTTTCTGGTCTTGCCTCCCTTTACCTTTTGTCTTCACACTCACCCATTCCCTGGGGACTATTTTTCATAATCTCAGCATCCCAAAATTTGTTGTTTTTAACTGTATCTTCTCTCTTCTGCTTTTTCCTTCTCTGTTTCCTTTCTTGCCACCAACAATCGTTTTAGGAATATTTATCAATATTCTAAATTGCTGAACAAATCTCAGGCCCTGAGCCAGTTAAGGAATTATGTACAAAAAGTGGGATTTATATGGCATTTAGGTGGCTGGTTCAAATTCTGAAAGCTGCAGTCTGCACCTGGAGAAAGCTAAAATGCAAAGGGCCTTTACTGTTTTACTTTCCTGTTTTTCTGGGCCATTTCTTGTGCTGTAGATGTGTGTCCAGCAAAATAAAAGTGATATATGGCAACAAGCAGGGAAGCTGCTGGGACTTTTTTTGTGTGGAGGAGTCCTGGATAATGTTGGGTCATGCTGACACTAACAGGTTAGTGAAATCAAAAGGCCTGCAGTTAAAAGGAATTATCTGTACTTGATGAGAACCATCTATACATACATGCATATATACATACATACACAAATGTATACACATTGCAGTTCAAAATATCCTTTCATATGTTACCAAACATTGCAGGTATACCCATGACAAAACCATAGCAAGACCACTGATTAAAATGTATATGTATGTCAGACAAATTATGTAGTCAATTAGCAAATTGAGCAATGTGGAACAATGTAATTATATAAGAAGGAAGTCAGTCAAATTCAGATTTTAGAACCTGGACAGTTATTACAGCTCTTGGCTGCAGTTTGGCTGGTAATATGCAGTTTTATTCCATTTTGCTAATTGCTATACTGTCTGAAGTCAGGAATCCTGAGTGACAATTCTCGCAGAATATCTGGTTGTGGCTGAAGAAATGAAGGATTTATATTGATGGGAGGGGTAGACCTTGGTAGAAAAATAGCCTAAAAACAGTCACTCAAAAATCAATAAAAATATAACTGTCAATGTCTTGACAGTATAGCATAGCTTGAACTCAAGACTGGAAGCCAGAAGACAAAATGTCCTCTACTGGTGTCCCCAAGGACTTTATGTAACATCTATGGCTGCAGTGCGGACTCTAGCTCTTGAGATACTGTGAGAATGGGCTTCATGCTGTTTCAGAGATCTGTTTCTTCTACAGTCCTTCTTTTATCAGGTTATATTGTCAGGATATTAAGTAATTTAAAACCAAGATACAGGCAATTTTACTACCTATATTCTCCAGCTGTGATGAAAAAATACAACTTTTCTTTTTCACTTTGTTCTGGTTTATTCTTCTGGAATCAGTTTTGGAAATTGAATGAAGAGGGTTTTTTTACCTAGTTTTCAATCTATCTGACCCTTCCCTCAAGGGTATAAACTCACGATTACTTAAGGATTAGTACTGAAATATGCTCTATATATACTTTCTATGTACTATGAACTGTGTATTTATAATTTAGAAAATGTGTCAGGTTTCAAAATGGGAATTGACAGCACATGAAACTGCCCTTAGTGTCTATGGCTTTTCCACTTCTTAGTTAATAGTTAAATACCCAACAAAACAAGGACTTCTGTGCTTATAGGGCCAGGTGCCATCCTGGACATTAATCCTTAAGTTTTAGATTTCTGGTGAAGAAGTTAACACATATTTCTTGTTCATTTGGTTCTTGTAGAGACTTTGAGATCTTATTTTTAGGCCTCCATAAAATTATGAGTCAGAAATTA
This sequence comes from Pterocles orientalis, assembly GCA_011057875.1. Lineage (NCBI taxonomy): Eukaryota > Metazoa > Chordata > Aves > Pterocliformes > Pteroclidae > Pterocles > Pterocles orientalis. Next base: position 905,598 of record WKFP01014309.1, on the reverse strand, counting down.
TTTGTCGGGAAATGTTTTAAAAGAATAACCATTTTCAAAGAAGCTCTAACAAGGACACAAAGCTTTTGGTAATAAAAAGTAAATAATGCAGATAATCAAAGCTAAAAGAGAAAAAAACACAAAAGTCATATAGTCAATCAAACTTTGAAAGGATTTTGGGGTGGGCTTGAAGCCTGACATTTACAGATGATCACACCTGAATTCATGGTAACAAATTAGCACTGGACAATTCTTGCCAGGAGAACAGTAGGTTGTTATTGAATTGTCAGTACAGAACGATAGTACTCACAGAGATGGAAATAAAAAACTGCACCTCATTCTTCTGTTTGTGTCTGGTTTCGGGGAGTTTCTTCCTTGAAATCTAGAGTTAACAATGCAATTAAGATCCGTTAAACCTGTAACAAAGAAAAAGTGTATCCACAATGGCAGGATACCCATGTTGATAATGCCATGTGTAAGCTCATTTTTGCAAGCAGTGTCAAATATTCAGGTGAAATTAGACCCATAACATGCACGTAAAGAAAAGTGATGGGGGAAGAAAACCTTGAAGTACTTTGGTTATTTTCCATTTAGAAATCACAGTGCTATAGGGAAAGTAGAGTAGGAAAGCCAGCACTTTTTGATTAGGAAAAAAAATTGATAGAATCATATTATGAAAGCTAAGGCTTGTGTTTATTTAGATTAGTGCCAGTTGGTTAAATGCAGGAAGTCTTTTTAATAGAGTACACACTGCCTTTAGCTAATTTGAATTATATTAAGACAATCAGCTCTTTACTGGGACATACGAGCAATAAAGTCAACAAGGGCTCCACCCTGGCAGTCACTTCCATTGACTAGAGAAGCTTGCTCTAGAAGTATGCAGCTCTTTGAAGGTTTTGGTGATCTTCTATATCCACAGACTGGTTTCTACAGAAATTATTGTTTTTCTGGCATACTACATCTGAAATATAGCTTATATCAACTCTAAATTTACATATTGAAATTAATGTAACTGTAAATTTTAGCATTGTGTATAATTACTTATACTAAACTTTAAAATATTCCTTTCAGATAAAATATTTGGATCATGGAGGCTATATTTTTTGAAGTACCTCTCAGTGCTCTTGGGTAATCAGGAGCCTGGCTTTATTATTTTTCTGTTAGAAAAGAACTCTACTACAAAAAGTAGTTTATCACTAGGTTGCTACTCTGCTTCAGTAATGAGTTAAAAACAAAGTGACATTCCTGGAAATACCAATGCCATACAGGCAAAACAGATGTTTCTCTATCCTTACAATGTGATAGCACATTCTTCACCTTGCTTTGGTCATTGAAAACCTCAGTGAATACTGTTTGGTAGTTCAGAAGATTATTTTGGCAACAACAGTAACAGCAACAAAAAGGAGGTTACACAAGGTCTTTTCAGCACCATTGAATTGCATCTATAAACCAAAATAAATACAGATTATATTTTAAATTAGAAAGCAGAGGAATTTATTGCAATTCTTTTAACAATGTGGTCAGGAGCTAAATTAAATCAATGCAACAAAAGAAATTATTCACAACAGTAGTAAGAAAAAGAAATCTTGTTTAGTTATGCATGAAGAACGGACATGGAATGTGGCCAAAGGCACTGCTTCAGTGGACATGAAAGGAAGGAAGACAAGAAGCTTGAAAATGGAGGAATGGGCAAATGCCATTAACAGATACAGTAACTTGTGATCCATAGATGTCAAAGCAGGAGTAAAAATTGTTATTTATTTAATGAAGACCTCAATTAAATGCAAAATTACTTGCATTGCAACTCTGGTAATACAGTACTAAGGTAATCTAAAATAAGGCTGTAAGCAAAAAATTAAACTCTGGAATCTTTAAATAAAATTTCATTTCACCCACCCACCCAGGTTTCACCCCAGCAGTTCAGAGCAGCTCCTTCAACCAGAGCAGTGGTTACTATGTTACTTACATAAGAAATAAAAGCAATTTTTCATCAGCTGTGTCAAGTTTTGAGCATCCCAAATCTTGTGGGAAATCTTTCTTAGGAGAAAAATACTTATGTTTGTTAGAACTTTATTAGGAGAAAAATACTTATGTCTATGAGAACTTTCTTAGGAGAAAAATATTTATGCCTGTGAGAACTTTCTTAGGAGAAAAACACTTATGTTTGTTAGAACTTTATTAGGAGAAAAATACTTATGACCATGAGAACTTCCTTAGGAGAAAAATATTTGTCTGTGAGAATTTTCTTAGGAGAAAAATACTTA
>WKFP01014309.1:886691-902993 GCA_011057875.1 Pterocles orientalis | reverse complement strand
AGGAGGAACCAAAAAAAAAAAAAAAAAAAAAAAAGAAGAGAGAAAATGATAGGACCGTGCTATTACTGACAGCAATTCTACACAGGTAACAAATGGTAAGGGAGAAGATCAGCCCTCTGAAGAGCAGTGGGTAAAAATTAAATTTTTGGAAACACCTGACAATGTTCCACATCACAGATTAATGTCTAGAGCAAACAGTCGGAGGAGACAGGAAAAGCTGGACAATTGATTGAAAAAAAACCCTAAGCAATTGCCTGGAGTGCTGATAAGAAGAGGTACCAATAAACACAAGCAACAAAGTGTGCAGGTCCTTATAAACAAGGAACATGGAAACTGCTGACACACCATTGGCTTCCTGTTATTGGCCCCAGAGTTCCTTAGGTCCTATATGCATTGTTTCTGTGAAGTAGTGTATTTGATTTGAAAGATTTTAGTAAAGAAACTCTTTCCTAAGCTTCTGTACATCTACATTTAAAACTACTTTATAGCTGGCAACCCCAGTTCTCCCTTCCTCTCTCCCCTCAACAGGACCACTTCCTTCTGGACAGCCTCCTGTGGAAAGTATTTTCTTCATTTAATATATCCTGAGCTAACCCAAGACTAACAGATCTTGGACATCTCTTCCAAGTTCATTTTCTCAGCTTAATTTAAACTCTTAAGACTCTACAGGGATTCGCAACATGTTGCATCATATAGCATACAATATAGCAACTGCACGTGCCTGCTGAGAACATTACAGTTCTTGTCACATTACCAGCTTTCTACAGAACATATCTTTGGCATATTTGACATTACCTTTGACGCTGTCAGACAGATCACTATTAGTGACAATATTTTTGCTACTGATAGTAATTACTATTTAGTTCTTATTATAGCTGTCAATAAGTTTTTTTTAAATTGCCTCTCAGAACCTGTTGTGCTCCACCACAATCACAAGGAGGATGTAAGTTGGAAATATTTTCAGCAAACTCAAATACATATATAGAGGAATCCCATTTATGTTGCCACATAATGGATCAGTTTCAAAAGCAACAATCTCAAATTTAATTCTGCACCAATTTATATCACAAAATTCCTATCCAGATTCTTACATTGCTGGACGCTGGTGGAAATGCTTATGGATATATAAATAAGCATTAATTTTTTAATGTAGTTAAAATTGGATCTTTTAAAACAGCTGGATCTTTGAGATATGTGCTATCCTGGCACTGTTCATTGAGTCTATAACATCTTCAGATCTAAGTATCCTCTGGGACTCAGTGTTCACTTCATCACTCAAAGGTTGGGTGTTCTTTCTTTTGCTTATGTAAAAGGAAACGTACTATATTTTACATAATGCCTGTTGGGTGATACAGATTATACTTGGAGGTTACACTAACAAACAAGAAGGGTTCTTTTGTGTTTTCCTGATATGCAGTTGCATGTAAACAGATGTACGCATTATTTTCAACAAGAGTGTGAAACAGCTCTTCTCCAGTAATGAGAATTTGAAAGATGATTCTGTTTTAAATGTCTATATAAGTGATTCACATTCCAAAGAGCTCAGAATAAGCACCAGCTCTTCGACAATCTAATTTATTAACAAAATGAGCTGAAAAACTAGCCCTATTGTTCTCTTGCAGATTACACCAAATTATTTTAATTTAATTAAAACCTAAAATCATGTTTATTAATTAATTTATTCTGTCAGCAATCAGGAAGATTGAGTAGCTTCTTTAGTTTGTAGGCTGAAGGTAATGTGAGATTATGTGCTGAATTAAGAGAGGTAACAAGGTAAATTGCTAATACTTTACCTACACTTGCTTCTGGATACAGCTACAGTGTAAGACAGATTCTTCTCCCTTCCTAGAGATTTTCTCTTAGAGAGAGATATGAAGAAAGAGAGAAAACATATTTCTACATATTTATCACAATCTTTACCCTATTATTCTTTGAGCCATCCTCATGAGCTGAAGAAGAGGACCTGATTTCTTCTCAAAATATCTAATCTTTGGTGCGATTTCTAAAATATATTTCATCACATATTTTACATGGTTTTGAATATATATTTAGATTAATAAAGATAACAGAGATCTTCGAAGGTATCAACAGAAGTCAGGCCAAGAAAAGCCTAAAGTTGACACAAAGTCCTCACTAAGCAAGTAGAAATATGAATTTTTTAGATATTGTAATACCAAGGAAAAAGAAAAAAGAAAGAAAAAAAAAAGAAGATGGACCAGATTTAGTAAGAAGAGTAGAAGAGGAGGAACTCTGATGATACCAACACAGAAATCTGAAACATAACTTAAATAAAGAGCAAATGTGATTACAAATCAAGGCAAAACCTTATCAACAGGGCCTTGTTAAATTATATTTTAGCACTTAATAAAGAATTTGGAATCAAATACAAAGTAAACCAGTCTATGTTTAAAGGAAAGTTTTGAACTAGTAAGCTTAGTAGATAGAGCATTTCATTTACACTTCCCCTGTATGTGTCCTCAGATGGTTTACTTTTATGGCCAAGAGTTTATGATGCAGCATGTAATTCAAATAAAGTTTATGATAATTTTGAGAATCTGCCCACTCAAATATAAAGACTCCAAAAAAGAGGTTGCAAATGAAGATTAAAGGACCTACTTCCTCTTCTCAGGTTCTGAGATAAGACCAGAGGTAGCAATAATCCTTCTAGATTTTCTTTCTTTGAATGTCTCTTCCCTAAAGAAAAGGGCTATTGGCCTTGTATAGCAAAGTATAAGGACAAACCACAATGATTCCCAAGGCTGCACTACCATGTGCATTAAAAAATAACCTCACAATCAATAATTCAGAGTTTATCCCTACCATACACAGTCAAATATCCTCCCTTCATATGAGTGCCAGTATACAATATCTAACTGTGTTCTTGAAAAGTTTTTCCATTTCCAGAATGAGGGAGAGATGCAAATGTACAAATTATTTCTGATTTCACAGTTCTGAAAATGGTACAAGATCCCACAGTGTTTCATGGTTAACAGAAACAGATATAAAAATTAGTATTTTGCCACCTTACTTCAATATTTTACATAACATTTTATAGAATTTGTAAATATAAGCCTTGTAATGCATTTTAAGGTCCTGACTTATCATAGAATCATAGAATCATAGAACGGTTTGGGTTGGAAAGGACTTTAAAGATCATCAAGTTCCAACCCCCCTGCCATGGGCAGGGACACCCTCCACTAGACCAGGTTGCTCAAAGCCTCATCCAGCCTGGCCTTGAACACCTCCAGGGATGGGGCATCCACACCTTCCCTGGGCAACCTGTGCCAGTGCCTCACAACCCTCACAGTGAAAAACTTCTTCCTAACGTCTAGTCTAAATTTACCCTCTTTTAGCTTATACCCGTTACCCCTTGTTATACAGAATATTCTCCTATTTCAGTAGTTTGGTTTTCCATTTTTCTCCCACTTTTACTTCATTTGCTTGACCTTATCTCTCTGAGAATAATGGTACTATCTCAATTCAATTGCAACTGTTTGAAGTGAAAAACTGCTCATCATTAATCTTATAGTGACAGGCCCTATTGTAATTAAACTCCAAAGATATGTAACTCCTTATTAAGAGAGACTCTTTTACTGTTCAGCTCACAATTCACATTTATCTGTTCTCATACTCTTCGCCACTTTGTGGTAGTAAGTTGTCCCTTATTTTACCTGAGTGTTTAAATACGTTGATTTTTGATGTTATGTTTATGCAACTGTGAAATTAAATCATAAATGAAACAGCCTTGTACATAAGTAAATGAAAAATACTGATTCCATATATTTGTGAACAACTAATGCCATGAATAGGTTAAGTGATGGCTTTTATTACTGAGATTTTAAAGATATGCTCTAATAACAGTCATGCCAAGTATATATAGATCACCCTGACACTTTGATATACTACTGCTTATAAGAAAAAGATGTTTTTGTATAGCAATGAACTTCTGAAAGAAAAAGTAATAAACAAATAGTTAATTGGGCAACATGCCTCATTGGTTTAAGCAATCTGTAACACAATCCATGTTAAATAAAATAAGGGGGGGGGCATTTTATTCTTGAACACCAAGAGATACGTAAGAAGTGCGATATTCTGACTTTTGAAGTTACCAGAATCTTCAGTACTTTATTTTGAAATTAACTTGTTTACTTTAAAAAATCGATGACAGAGTATATTTTCATCCTTTTTTTTTTTCTCCTAGTATGTGTAGGAAACATTGAAAAGTGGCTCATCAGATTAATGTTTCTTTGTTTTTCCTTGCCAGTTTATTTTATCTTTGTGGAAACAACGTGAAAAGAAAGGTCATCAGCCTGGAAGATCAAGAACCATGTAACCATTCTTTCTGACAAAGACAAACTGACCTTTCATGTTTCACATATGGGTCATTAAATGTCAGGGCACTGAGGGCAGCAAATGGCCCTCAATGGCCCTATCCAGCCTCCCCTGGGGCCTCCCCCGACCCCTGCCCCATGGCCCAGGACCCCATTTCAGCTCAGCCCAGATCTGCCAATCCCTGTCCCAGCGATGCTGCAGGAGTACCGCTCTCCAGTTCCTGGCCCTGCTGATCCAGGCTGAGCCCAAAGGCTGCCTTCCCCATCCCCACGGAGGTGCCTGCTGGTGTCCCTCCCGGGCTGCCCTGCTCCCTGGCCAGGGGCCAAGGAATGGGCCCTGGCTGGTGAGGTCCACAGGGGTGCCTGTGCTCCCTGTCCCCTGGCTCCAGGCAGCTGCCAGTCCTCACGGCACCCTGACGCAACGCACATATGCAGTCGCTAATCTCATGAGGGTTTGCGTTCCTCCTTTCTGCACAGAGGCAAAGTTCTCAAAGCAAAGATGTCAAACAACTCATCTATAACCGTGCTCTCAACCCCAATCATTTTTGTTTCATGCAATGACAGAATAAAATCAGTGAAGGAGGAGGAACTGTGTATTGGATTGCCACCTCTCAACAGGCCCCAGAAAAACTACACGGTTGTCTAATCTTCAGGAGATCTGAGTAGCACACAAGAGCTAACATCACTTACATTTCAAGGGGCTTTACAGGGCAGGTCAGATCCAACATCCTATTTTTTACAAACTGGAGTGTGGTTGTGCTGTCTAGGCTCCACTGTACTTAATTCAAACCTCGTGTCATGTTGGCCTATATGTTACATCCACTCAGACTCTTGTATGTATCAGCAGAGTAGGCAGAAGCATGATAAGTGTGTGTGTAAAAAGGTAAACCTTCTTAAGTGGCACTTAAATCAACATTGACTTTGTAGAGAAATGGGATAACAGCCTTATGAAGCATACTAGAACAGAAAGATGCCTGTAATGACTTGATTGGACTTCTAGCAATTCAGAGTTACTCCTTTTTTAGGTTTATTCTAGTTCATATGTGCTCTTCTCAATTAGATAATTTCTCTTATATTCCAAACCAGTGTACCTCAGTTCTGAACACCACTTCCAAGATTTTTACTTCCTGCTAATGTGGAGGTTCAGGATTTAAAGTACAGTACAGTCAACAATGGCTTTTCATTGGCAAATAATTCATGTGCCCTGTCATCATGCTCTACACACACCAAAGGCTTATAAACAGTATAAGCATTAATGGAAGTAAAACTTTCACAATATTTAACACTACTGTGATCTCAACTAGCAAAGTCTCCTAATAGGAGAGACAGTTAAAATGGCATTATATATAAATATGGCTTATACAAGGCTGAGATGAGATAGCCTTACCTTCTGCAAATGGAATATACAAGCGTGGCTTATTTAAGGCTGAGATGAGATAGTCTTACCCTCTGTAAATATGATATTGAGTTAAACAATGAGGAAACCTCTTTTAAACTGCTTAGGTATAAGCAGTTAAATACAGACTTGCCATTAATATAGAGACATTGCAAATTCAGTTCTGATGAGATTCTGGAAAAGTTTTCCAATGGGAATGTGGTCAAAATGTTCATGGAACTATTTTTTAAATCACCTCAGGAAAACAGAATAACAGGATAGAAGTTTTTTTCATTTTCCTTCAATGGCTAGCAACTCCAAGTAGGACCAGCAGCTTATGTTGGCACTTCACTAAGAACTACATACCAGGTTTGGGCTTTATATGCCCCCCAGAAGAGAGAACAGATTAACTATGGCTTCAAGGGCAGTAATTTCATGTAAGAATGTCGTGGGTTAAGCAGAGCAGAGTTAATTTTTTTTTTCCTTTTCCCTTCTCTTCATAAATAGCTGGCAAGAGGCTGTGTTTTGGATTCCTGCTCAGGAGAGAATTGATAAGAGAAGAACAGAGAAGAACGTTTATAGTTATCGCTAGGATGTTGCTATTTGTTCTCAAGGACGAGATACATTCAGCCTCTCTCCTCTCAATAGACAGAGAGAGAGAGACTGACTTCTAGCTTGGGATTTGCTTTTAAGTCAAGATTGAGAAGCAGACTGACCAATTATTCCATCCCATGCACGTCACACCCAGTATATAGAAGAAGACTCTTCGAGGAGAGCTGGTTTTGCACTTCCGGATTCGTCTCACTTTGGGGAGCCTGCGTTCGCTCTCCCAAGGCCTTTCCCCCCCCCTCCCCCCACGGTCGCCGTTAGCTCTCGGCCCGGGACATTCGTTTATCTCCGTTCCGTGAGTTTTGGCATCCTCCCTCTCCCGGAGGATCGTTAGCTGTTTTTTTTTTTCCTGCTTCGGTCAGCTCTCGTGTTGGGACGCTTGGGCTGTTATCTCCGTTCCGTGAGTGCCTCCGGGAGCGGTGCACCCCCCTCCCCCCTTCCCCCCCTTTCTAGGGGAATCGTCTGTGCGGTTTCTGGGGATTATTAGCTGACAACAGGCCGAGACTTTTCGGGGGGGCAGTATCATTGTCAACAGGCCGAGCCTTTTTTCGGGGGGGCAGCATAATTATGTATCACCTATTCTCTCCCTCCTTCGGGGCCATTGGCTGGGAGTGGGCTGGGCCTTTGGTCATCAGGTGGGGAGGGGCAGTATCACTGTGTATCACATTGCATCTTTGTATATAGTATTATTTCTAATATTATTGTAGTTTAGTAATTAAATTGTCCATCTCAACCCACGAGTCCTCTTTGCCATTTACCTCTTTAATTCTCTCCCCTATAATTGGGTGGGGGCAGGGACTGTGTGAGCGGGTGTGTGTGGCTTGGCCCCCAGCCAAGGGCCAACCCACCACAAAGTTCTACTAATATATGAATGTTAACCCAAATTTTCACTCCCAAGAAAGCATTTAAATTCATTGAAAGGTTTGAATTAAGTCCAGTAGTTGTTCAACTAGTAGTATGGAATGAACCTCAATTCTGCAGGAAAAGAGCAAGTGTCTGAGAATTTAGAGATAGACTGAAATTTCCAAACAAATCTGCAGAACAGGGTTATTGTGTCCACACAAATACAGCTTCCCCAGTGAAATTACTATTTCTGCTCTTCCTGGACCTGAATTTTCTAACTCTCACTGTGGTTCTACGCTAAATGACTACTAGAAGGGATGTGTGTTGAGGGACCTAAGAGCAATCAAAGATTTTGCTAAAGGAGAAATTAAAACTTTCTAGCAGGGGAACAGCTGCAGACACTTCAAAGCTGTCACCTACACTGGTCCATGTAGTCAGGCTTGGGTACATTAATATGGTCTCCCCTGGCTGCAAATTCAGGAGATAATATGTTTACTATGGTTGGTGTGAGCTGAGAAAAGAGATAAGTTTAGAAGTCCATCTCATCTAACTTTAAATGTCTATAATGTCTGACCTAGTCACAGGTGGGCTACCTTTGCAATCAATAGAAGTAATATTCAGTTCAACTCACCAGTGTTAAAGAAGGCATGGTAAAACTTGTGCCCCAGTCTCCATTGGCTATTGTGACTAGTTGAATACCAATTTAATTAATTTTAAGCATTCTGAACTGGCCCCGAGCAGTGTCTAGTGCTCCCTGTTGACTATATAATGAACTTCTGCTCCTAATTTAGCTACTCTGATTTGTGCCAAATCACTGAAGTAGACACACAGTGATCAGAACACAAAACAAAAAAAAAAGAGTGACAATATGGTAGTTTCTTGTGCATGAATCTCAATGGAATAGCAGACTTCAGAATGTTAAGAAAGGAAATTGACTTCTGTTAGATGGGTTCTTACAAAACTAACTTTACCTTTACTAGTCTTCAGAATCCATAGAGTGCATTGTGTTCTTCTGAAGATCACTTGGGAGAAGAAGGCAAACAAACACATTCTGTCACCTCTCTTGATTGGTTAATTTCATTCTCAAGAAGTTACTTGTACTTTGGTCTGAGAACATAAAACACTATTCAGTAAACAAAAACAAAGAAAATATACTGCCTTCCATTGAACTGTTCAGCCTAGATGCTCTGAGTGAATAACAGAATCACAGAATCATAGAATGGTTTGGGTTGGAAGCGACTTAAAGATTGTCTAGTTCTAACCCCCCTGCCATGGGCAGGGACACCTCCCACTAGACCAGGTTGCTCAAAGCCTCATCCAGCCTCGCCTTGAACACCTGCAGGGATGGGGCACTCACAACTTCCCTGGGCAACCTGTTCCAGTGTCTCACCACCCTCACAGTGAAAAAAATTCTGCATATATCTAATCTAGAGCTGCCCTCTTTCAGCTTTTAACCTTGTCCTATCACTACACTCCCTGATAAAGAGTCTGTTCCCATCTCTCCTGTAGCGCCCTTTAAGTACTGGAAGGCTGCTAGAAGGTCCCCCCGGACCCTTCTTTTCTCCAGGCTGAACAACCCCAACTCTTTCAGCCTGTCCTCATACAGGAGATGCTCCAGCCTCCTGTACACGTATCCTGGTGATTTTCTTTGCTATTGAGCTACAACTACTCCATTATTGTGATAATATAGATATGTTATATTAATTTAAATTATAATCTAATATTTTTCCTCAAACAGTTCTTGCTGTTGATAGAAGAAACATTTCACTCACGGTTCCCCTTTCAGGGAAACAAAACATAATGGAGCTTAAAAAAATTATATTCCTTATCCTAAGAGCTATACTCTTGCATTCTATTTCTTCATTCTCTTCTCGTATCTTTCAACCTTCCCAGGTTAACCCAGTCTATTCAATTACGTGACATTTTTATTTCTTTCTTGCCTATTATCTTGTAATATGACCACTAACCAGAAGATGATGGTTCTTGAGCCTTTTCATAGCAACCACAGTACTGGGTTTAAGCAAACAAAATGCAATCCACAAAGTTATACGTAAATCTGTGCCACAGGTGGTTCCTGTTTTATGTCTCATTTCTCATATGTAACAACAATTATAGTCACACAGGCTCCCTTTCTGCAAGGAAAAGTCTGGACACCTGTAGAAGATGTTTGGCATAACAAGGGAGGAGCCAGAAGCCAGTGGTAGATCATCACTTTGCATCCCCCATGGTGTGCTGTTTGACAGCTAGTGCATTAGGTGTTCTTTTGCTTGGGCTCTGGCAGAAATCCAGCCAGTTGTTATGCCTGTGTGTTCACTCGCAAGTGCAGATACGTGTGAATAACATGCAGAACATACTTCTTGGACCTTTGGCTTAAAAGGAGTTGGCATTTAGAATGGAACAGTTCAGAACAAGAATATCAGGGCAGGTTTCCACGGTGCTTCAGATTATGTTGTACAAGAAAACAAGTGTCTTACAATACAGCCTATACTGTAAGATCCTGTTTACAAATTAAATGTTATATGCCCTTCTGGGTCATTCCTTTCTCTCTCATTTGTACATTTTCCACGACAGCTACTGTGTGTGCTTTTTCTTTGTCAGCATTGCCACAAGCTGTGGCATGTCAACACCCTGCAGCTACCTGTTCAATTGATTGTATAATAGCAGTGGACCATTTCCTGCCACCCTTGGTATCACAGAAAAAGTCAAAGTCAAACACTCACTTTCTAACATTTGAGTCGGAAGCGTGAAGTGAGCATCATATTAGAACAGCAAAAACTACTGAAAAGTGAAATCCCTGCAGAGATGGATTTATGTGCCTCCATAGAAGATGAAAGCAAACTTTTTAAAAGCAAACATCGCTTTTTTTTTCAGAAGGTGTTCCAGTTCCATTTACTGAAAAAATGCAGTGTTTTAACTGAAGCTAAACATGTATTTCCACTTGTTTTAATGCCCTCTTGATCTGAATAGTAACTTCCAAATGTTCTGAGTTATGAATCTATTAAATGGACACAGGCGTGTGGACCTTGTTTCTGACCTAATAGAACAATGCAGCCCATATGCTGCCCACTCATACCAGTCCTTCCCAGTTCCTTAGACATGTTCCTAGTTTCTGTCCACCATCTGACACATAGGAAGCTCTAGCTCCTTGGTTACAAATACAGGTTTACCAACAATTTTTCTTATCAATTAACTCTACACTTATGCATTACAAGCAAGTTACAAAACAAATTAAACAAATCCTAAATGCAAAAATCCAAGTCTGCTCTCATCCTATGAGTCTTGAATTGGGTCTCCATCTTTAGGCCAGGCAGCCCCTGTGAATTTGGCTTGACAGACATGTTTGAAGAAGAATGTTCTCCTTTCCCCAGGGAAAGATCCCTTCAAAAATTTTTTTATCACATACTACAAGAAATGGAGGGGATCTGACAGCTTCTACATGGAAACATTTGAAGTCAGGAGATTGCTGACTAGAAAACTGAGGACAGTTTTAAAGTGCTAGACCCAGGCTCAGCTATTGCTGCAGCTCAAAATAAGAGATTTAAACCCAGGTCTCATAATTTGCCCTGACCTCAGAGGTTATCTCGATTCATCTTGATTTGATTAGAAATTCTATCCTGAACCTGGAAAAAATCCTCATTATGAAACCTTTATTGAAAAGATACACATTTGTGTGAAATGCTTTGGTTTCACTAAGTCAACATTTTCTGATTAAAAATATTTTGTGAAAATTATTCTCACCAGATCTTCCTGAAAGAGAAAAGATGACAACTTATTATGACATTATGTAAAAGATACCTACCCTTTTGCTTCCCATTTGGCATCAAAATCATCTTAGAAAAATGTATATGAGTCTGCAACATTTGGAAAGTATCACGGTTTCCGAGAATGACATTTTAGTTTATGGGAAACCTCATAAAGAATGTTATCTAAGTTTAAAAGTAGCTTAGAAAGGAGCCAAGGTGAATGGACTGCAATTAAACTAAAAGAAATGTATGCATTGACAGGCTCAGCTCTTGCCATATTAAGCCTGTAATGACTTTGCAATTAGGTGGGAAGTCTAATGATTCAAAAGCTAACTCTTATAATTTTATTGGAACTACAACTGACAAGACAGAAAGAATACTGCATAGAAAAGCTTAATCCAGCCTCACAGTTAACACAAGGCAGGAGAAAACACCTATGAAGACATAATTGAAATGTCCTGTTCAAAAAAATTCCTCTATATCTTATTTTTATCACTTCTGAACTTTGAAAATAGTCAAAACCTGTGCAGTTCTCATAACTTAAAACTTCTCAGAATAACATTTTAAAATATGTAAGATTTTTACTCAATCTGTTCTCGAAGTCAGTGCTGCTTATGACTTTCTTAAAATACTGTGTAGATCTGACATAAAGCACAGAGATCTTTGTGTGTGAGAGGGCATTCTGGTTATAGCAGGTGTTTTTTGGTGGGGGCAGGGAACAGTTCTGTAAACTTTTAAGCAACACAGATAACTGAAAGTTTGTGTCATACCAGATGCCAACACTAAGTATGTTTGAAAGAGAGTCTATGGACATACAGACATTCACAAGAGACTTGAAGTGTCATGTTAGTTTTATGTGAGGTCCAGACAATAAATAAAGACACTGTTAAGGTCTTTCCCAACTGACAAAGATGGCTCACACAGCTGATGAGATTTTAAAATCCAGTGTGGAATGAGCACCAGAGAAGCCCCTAATGATGGGGGCTGGCAACTTGTCAAAGAATTCTACTGATTCTCTTAATTCATGATGACATGGGAATATGTTTGGGTTCCATTTTTATTGTCCTGCTAACCTCAGAACAAGAAAAAAATGAATTAAAATATTCATTACTATTCTTGTAAACAAGTATATTGTTTCCTCATTTTAAGACAAGGCCAGTACACTTTTTTTTTTTTAATTTTGCACTCCATTTTTTCAGTCCAGTACCTAAAATTGTATTAAGGCTGTGTGGCTCACCCTATTCCAAATACAAAACAGCTCTATTCAACTGGAGATACTATTGCAGGATACCGCCATGATGAAGGCAATGATGCTCCATAGGAGAGCAACAAAGTGATGTCTCAAAGAGACTCACAAAATCAATATTCCCAGCCTTTTGTCAGTGTTCCTAACAGGAGACACAACCAAGCTGCCCTAGGCATAGAGGCCATTCCAGGGTACCAAGGAACCAGTTCTAATGATGTGAAGACTTGGGGAATTATCACTTATTAAAGCTGGGCTGGGCTAGACTGGGTTAGGCTGGCCTGGCCTGGGTTGGGCCGGCCTGGGTACTCCCAGGCAGTGCTGGCCTGGCAAGGCTGGACTGGCCTGGCCTGGCACTGGCAGGGTAGGGCCAGCCCAGACACGGCTGGCCCAGGATGGGCTGGGCTGAGCTGTGCTGATCCGGCCTGGCCTGGGCTGAGCTGGCCTGACCTGGGTTGGCGTGGCCTGGCCCAGGATGGGCTGGCCTGGCCTGGTTTGGCCCAGGCCAGCCTGGCCTGGCCTGGGTTGGGCCAGCCCGGGTACTCCCAGGCAGTGTTGGCCCGGCATGACCTGGCTGTGGTTAGGCTGGACTGGGCTGGCTTGGCTGAGCTGGCCTGTCATGGTGTGGCCTGGACTGGACTGGGCTGGCCTGGCATGGCCCAGGCAGGGCTGGGCTGGCCGGGACAGGGCTGGGCTGGCTGATCTTACCCAGGCCGGGATGCTCTGGCCCGGGCTGGCCTGGCCCGGTATGGCCCAGCTTAGGCTGGACCGGGCTGGCTTGGCCTGGGCCGGCCTGCCCTGGTGTGGCCTGGACTGGACTGGTCTGTCTTGGGCTGGCCCTGGCTGGGTTAGCCCTGGGCTGGGCTGGCCCAGGTGGGGTTATTCCCGGGCTGGGCCGGCCCTGGCTATGCTGGCCTGGGCTTGGCCAACCTGGCCCGGCCCGAGTCGGCCTGGCCTTCCCTGGCCTGGCCCAGGGTGGGCTGGGCTGGCCCGGCCTGGCCCTGCCTGTGCTAGCCTTGGGCTGGGCAGGCCCAGACTGGGCTGGCCTGGGCCGGCCTGGCCCTCGTTGGGCTAGGCTGGCGCTGGGCTGGGTTAGCCTGGCCTGGCTTGGCCTGGGCTGGCCTCTCCAGGCCCGGGTTAGGCTGGACTGGGCTGGCTTGGCCTGGTCTTGGCTGAGCTGGGATGGCCTGGCCTGGCCCTGGCCGGGCTGGCCTGGGATGGGATGGGATGGGCTGGGCTGGGCTGTCCTGGACTGGGACAGTATGAGCTGGGCTGGCCTGACCTGGCTTGGCTTGGCATGGCCTGGCCCAGCTTGGTGTGGCCTGGCCTGGGCAGGGCTGGGCTGGCAGGCCTGGCCTGGCCCTGGTTGTGCTGGGCTGGCCATGAGCTGGGCTGGCCACAAGCTGGGCTGGCCCCGGACGGGCCGGGCCGGCCTGGCCTGGCCTGGCCTGGCCTGGGCTGGCCTGGCTTGGCTTGGCCCAGACCGGCTTGGCCAGGCCCGGGTTTGGCTGGATTGGGCTGGCTTGGCCCGGGCAGGGCTGGGCTGGGCTGGGTTGGGTTGGGTTGGACCAGGCCAGTTTGGCTTGAGCAGGGCAGGGCTGGCCTGGGCATGGCTGGCCTGGGATGGGTTGGGCAGGGCTGTGCTGAGCCAGCTTGGTCTGGGCTGAGCTGTCCTGGCACTGGGATGGGCTGGCCTGGGATGAGCCAGGTGGGCCTGGCCTGATTTGGCTTGGTGTGGCCTGGCCCAGGCCGGGCCGGGCTGGCCTGGACAGATCTGAACCCGCCCTTGCAAGGCCAGGCTGAGCCAGCCTGTCTTGGCCTGATGTGGCCTGGGCTTGGCTGGGTTGCCCTGGCCTGGCCTGGCCTGGGCTGAGTTGTGGTGGGCCAGCCTGGCCCAGTCTGGGCTCGGCTGCGCCGGGCTGTGCCATCCTGGGCAGGGCTGGCCCGGGCTGGGCTGGGTCGGGCTGGGCAGGGCTGGGCTGGGCTTGCCCTTGGCTGGGCAGGGCCGGGCTGGGCTGAGCTGGGCCGGCCCGGCCTGACCCTGGCTGGGCTGGCTCGAGATGGGCTGGGCAGGTTTTGAGTATCTGCAAGGATGGAGACTGTACAAGGTCACTGCACGCCCTGTTCCAGTGTATGATCGCCCTCACAGTAAAATATTTTTTCTTATGTTTAAGTGGAATTTCCTGTATCTCAATTTGTGGTTATTACATCTTGTCCTTTCACTGTATATTAATGAAAAGAGTCTGTGTTTGCCCGTCAGGGCCCATTGATAAGAACACATCTGCCTCCTCAATCCTTCTCTTTTTGAGGATAGACAATCCCAACTCTCAGCGTGCCCTTGTACAACAGATGCTCTAATTCCTTAAGCACTCTCCTGGTCTTTTGCTGTACTGTGTCCAGTATGTCTGTATCTCTCTCTTACTGGAGAGAAAGGGACATATCCCTCTTGTACTGTCTTGTACTACCTCCTGTGGTAGTCCAGTATGGGACACAGCACTTCAGATGTATCTCACCAGTGCTGAGTAGAAAGAAAGGATCACCTCCCTCGACCTGCTGGCAACACTCTCCTTAGTGCAGCCAAGGAGGCTGCTGGCATTCTTTGCTGCAAGAGCACATTGCTGGCTCATGGCCACCTTGATATCCACCAAGACTCCCACGTCCTTTTCTGCAAAGCTGCTTTCCAGACAGTTGGCCCCCAGTCCACACTGATGCTTGGAGTTATTTCTCTGCAGGTGTAGGACTTTGCATTTCCCATTTTTGATCTTCATGAGCTTAGTGTTCTGTGAGAGACAAACATTGTATTCAAAGCCGCCCTTCAGCACTGACGTAATTTTGCAGGATGCATACGGAGATGACACCTTCCTAATCAAATAGCTCCACTGGCTAATGAAAAAATAGTCCTCTTATAATTCAGAATCCCCTGTCACCCGCCACCTCTTGTCCTCTCTCCCACAGCCCATCACCACACCCCCCTGCCCCACCCCAACTGCATCCAAAGCTGAAAATCCCAAAGGAAAAACAATTTTGCAAGATCTCTAGTAAATCACTGATCCACCTTTGGAGCCTTCTAAAGGAAATGTAATTGCTCCATTTCGTAACTTACTGTTGTGCATTCTACCTTCTAGGGCCCTTTCTCCTCGTACCCTTAACATCTAAAATTCTGTTTGAGAAAACAGAAACAGCATGTGTTGGATGATGAAACATGCATTTCAGCTGACCAGAAAAGCCACTGGAAATTTCAGCCCTTGTCTGCTCCTCAGCATATCACTTAAGAGACAGCTTGTCTGCTTCTCAAAGAAAGTCCACCAGGTTCATAGGCTGCAGCTTGTACACTATGATTTAGAGTAAACCAATAATTTCCAATTTCCATTCAGGAAGGTGCTGATTCATTTGAGGGATTTCCTCATCACACAAAGTTATCTGCTTTCTGAAAGATAGCATAATGATACCAGAAACACCACTTAATTCTACTCTGAAGAGCCAATACTTGAACTGGCAAGTGGGAGGAATGCAAACAAACCACATTGTCAGTCTTATCAGCTCTAGATGAAAACTTTAGCTTTTAAATCTACAGCTTTGCTTAGTTTGTCAAGACTCCTTTTTTCCTGGGGAAATTTCCTACTATTCACTGATCAACCATATTGCTGTATGGCGAATTTATCAATTCAAGTATCAGTGTCAGCAGAGCACAACTGCACTCATTATCCATGAGATGAGTTCTTAACATCACATTTGCAAAATGTTTATCCCTTGTCTCACCTTCAAACAGAACATTTAATGAAAAAGCTCTAGATCTTTACAGAAAAAAACGTTAACCATTCATGGTTCCAGCAGAAAGTCCCCCAGGGTTCGGTACTGGGACCTGTGCTGTTCAATATATTCATCAACGACTTGGATGAGGGAATAGAGTGCACCCTCAGCAAGTTTGCTGATGATACGAAACTGGGAGGAGTGGCTGACATGCCAGAAGGATGTGCTTCCATCCAGCGAGACCTAGACAGGCTGGAGATTTGGGCGGGGAAAAATTTCATGCAATTTAACAAGAGCAAGTGTAGAGTCTTGCATCTGGGCAAGAACAACAGCAGGTTCCAGTATAAGTTGGGTACTGACCTGTTGGAGTGTAGTGTAGGGGAGAGAGACCTGGGGGTCCTGGTGGAC
>WKFP01014309.1:852100-886530 GCA_011057875.1 Pterocles orientalis | reverse complement strand
CACTTGAATATGAGAAAAAACTTCTTTACAGTGAGGGTGACAGAGCACTGGAACAGGCTGCCCAGAGAGGTTGTGGAGTCTCCTTCTCTGGAGACATTCAAAACCCGCCTGGATGCGTTCCTGTGCAATCTGATCTAGGTGTTCCTGCTCCGGCAGGGGGATTGGACTAGATGATCTTTCGAGGTCCTTTCCAATCCCTAACATTCTGTGATTCTGTGTGATTCTGCGAAGAGACATTGAAACAACTGTCAAAGAGCTGCTCAGAACATTTATTGGCTTCATTAGCAACAGAAGCCAGCTCTCAGAAAGAAACCCTGTACTCTACCTCCAAACAATACCACCTCTTTCTTCTCCTACAGCAAGGCTTGTGAAAAAGTGGTGAGATTTCCAGAAAATGCCAGGAAGGCACACAGTTAACCACAAATGCCCTTAACTCGCTGGCATGTGTTTAAACATTGAAGGAAACAATGATTTACATAGTAAATCCATAGACGGCTTCAGAGCATCCTCCCTGAAAAACAGGATCATGGAGTTGCCAGAGCTGAAATGACGCTTTTTCTTTCAAATGGGTAGTTGCTGAGGGTACATGCAGACATGTATAGAGTACCTTGGTTTCTCTCTCCTAGAGAACTCAGTGCAGGGAAACTACCTGACACCATTCTGAAAAAGACCAGAGAGAGACAAGAAAAATAAGCTCTTTGTGATTGTACACTTCTTACACCTGTATGTTGCGTAAGTTACCAAACTCTGGTATGTCATTCAAGTAAAACCAATAAACGGGAATAAGAGCAAAAAGAAGACAAACTGGAATAAATTCTCAAGCAAGTCGTTTATTCTTTCCTTGCTTTAAATCTCTTGTAAAGGAATTGCATATATTATTGGTTATGTACCAAAAGCAGTTTTTTCTGGACACTTTGGAACAGGTTCTGAATTGTGTCCTTTTCACTTGAATACACAAAATGAAAATAGACCTAACCCACAAGATAGCTGATTAATAATTTACGTAATCTCAAAGACAGAAATTTGCTCACAGTTATGATTTCATATTCCTCTTATTATCTATTTACTGTAATGAAAGTAATTTGCCATATTTGGATTTATTTCAGGTTTGTTTGCTGTTTCATGTTCTGATTTCTTTTCTAATTTTTTAAAATAACTCACTTCCCTAAATTATCCGTGTATGCAAGTTAGTTATTTCTGTTCTTGCTGTCAAATCCAGTATATTACATCACTGTAGCTCAGGTAATGACTCATTTCTGAATGATCTGGTAATTTGCTAAACTCCAGATATTTTCAATAATAGCATTCCAGATACCCCAATTTCTTTTTTTTTCCCCGAATCAGTGAAGGTTGCTAAGTGACAAAAATGTACTTATCTACCACATCAGTTGTAGGCATTTCAGTGGAAAGAAATAATCTTACACACCCACATAATAAAAATAAACATTTTAATAGTATGTGCCGTAAAGAGCTGTAGTTTATTATAAACCAACCTTAGTTCTGATATTTGGCCTTCTTGCATATCATCAGTAAAGTGGTTTTTTTTTAATCGCAATATTTTAAGCATTTAAGTGAGAATGCAGTAATTTTACAGAAGTTCATTTAATTTCTTCATCACCTGTAGCTAACATTTCTTGAAAAAAAATGCAGAAACATTTTGATAGGATATTATATTGGTGCCAAGTTTTTATAAAAGCTGCAGACTTGTCTTTGACACAAAGCGGAATTAAAATGCCCCTATAAGTGTGTTATGGTTTTGTGGGGGGGGGTTTGTCTGGTAGCAGGGAGGGGCCACAGTAAAGGTTTCCCTGGACTCCAGCTCTGCCGGCAGCAAGGGAGGGGTTACGGTGGCAGCCCCTGTAAGTAACTTCTAAGAGTTTCCCTAGCTCCAAGTCTGCTCTGGCAGCAAGGGAGGGGCTACAGTGGTGGCCGCTGTAAGTGACTGCTGAGAGTTCACCCCCACCCTTCAGCTCCAAGGGTTTAGTAACTGGGAGGGGAAGCGGGGGAAGGAGTACCACCGATCTAGCCCCTGTGAGAAACTGTGGGAAGTTTCCCCAGCTTCAGGCTGGACCCACCCCAGGCCAGGGCTGAGCCAGTCGACGCCTCTGTGAATAACATATTTAAGAGGGGGCACGGAACAATGGGGTTGACGCGGCCCTGGGCAGGGCCCGGGCAGACCAGACTGGCTTGGCTTCTGCGAACTGACGTGCCACAGCCCAAGCCTCCACCATGGCTCGCTGGAGATCCAGTTTCCTTGAGAGCCAATGAAGACCTGCAGCGGAGAGAGAAGCAAGATTTTGAGATGAAGGACCACACGACACTCCAGTCAGCAAAGGAGAGAGCAAGAAGGAAAGAAAGCACCTCTGGCATTCCCCCTGCAGCGTGGTGAAGATTCATGGTGACACACGTTTTGTCCCTTGGTGCAGCCCATGAGAAGATGCAGCTGTGGAGGACCCCACATAGGAATTATGGAGAAGCCCACGCCGGAGCTGGGCAGTTGTCAGGGGACTGTGGCCCCGTGTGGAAAAGGACTCATGCAGGAGCAGTTTTCGAGGACTCTCCTATGAGGAGGACCCCACATTGCAGATGGGAAAGACTGTGAGGAGCCCTCCCCTTAGGAGGAAGGAGCAGCGGACTGACTGCACCCCATTCCCTGCCCCCCTGCGCCATCAGGGGTTGGGTGGAGAAGGTACAGAACAAAGCCTTTGGGCTTTGGGAAAAAAAAGGGAGGGGTGGGGGAGAAGTGCCTTTTTAAGATGTAGTTTCTCTCTCTCAGTATCTTGCTTCTTTTTGTAAATAGTTAATAAATTCAATTGGGTTTTTTTTGTCGTGTGGGTTTCTTGCCTGTGACTCTAAGTGGTGAGTGAAACCCTCCCCATCCCTGCCTCAGCCCACCAGGTGTTCAACAAAAAACTGTCCCTGTGGCTTTATAAACCACAACAAAATGTTTCTCCTTCATGCTTTTTCTGCATGTGTAAAATCAATAAATAATATTTGGTCAGAATGATAATGTGGATGTTGTGACAACACATCAATTATGTAGACAGGTATAAAAATGTTTTGTATTGCCAGTGTATTTCCACCATCACTCTCTTGCTTTTTTTTTATGTTTGGCTCTGAAAATAATTAGACACAGCTGCCAGTGAACAACTTTATGCATTTTTTTTTACGGGATGAGGATTTCCCATAACTTATGAAAGCTTTCATGTTAAAATAAAAACACATACAGCTTTTCATACTATATTTATATCAAACTCTATCTATATTGTCATTAGCAGGCAATTGAACCTAGAAAAAACCCCAACTACATAGATAATGTCTAGAAAAAAACTACTATTAACTGGTAGCTTGAGTCTGTTACAGAAAGAAGATCAGTGAAAACGCACAGTCTACAAGTAACACACCACAGTTACAGGTTTGTAATAACCAACAAAAGCACTCATCATTGAGAGCACCTTGCACATAGCCAACACAACGCAACAAGGCAACATGACTTAGCTTTGGCCTCTGAATGGTCAAAAGCTTCCCTCTAAATCCATTTTGACTATGCATTAAGAGAATTGTGGACAGTTCTTCAGGACCCTACTACTACTGACCTTGAAAAAAGCCTGTTGCACGAACATGTATCAAAATCTACCTCTATGAATTTTTGAAGTACTCTGTAAATAAATACTTTTACTGAAATACTGGGTGAGAACTAAGTTCTTGATCCCATATTTTCAGATACATGCAGTTCTCTGCTATTTAGACCCAAATAGGATTTCTGTTATTGAAGGACAGAACTCACTCTTTAAATTATAATCTGACAATGAAATCAGCATGCATCTACACTCTCTGTCTCTCTTTCTTCCTTCCTCTTTCTTTGTCACAAATGCAATAATTTTCTGCTTAATGGGAAACAATAACAAAATCTTCTCTACTAAATGACCAGCTGGAGTGCATGGAGCTCCGCCTGGAGATGGATAAGGAGGTGACTGAGAGCTTATGGGTCAGGATTAGAGGGAGGGCAGGGACAGGGGACATTATAGTGGGGGACTGCTATAGACCACCTGATCACGAAGACTGAGTGGATGAGGCCCTCTATAAACAGACATGAGCAGCCTCACGTTCACAAGCCCTGATTCCTCATGGGGGACTTCAACCACCCAGATATCAGTTGAAGGGACAATACAGAAGGGCATAAGCAAACCAGGAGGTCCCTGGAACGCATTGATGATAACTTCCTTCCCCAAGTGATAGAGGAGCCAGTGAGGAGAGGTGCTATGCTGGACCTGGTTATGACCCCCAAGGAGGTGCTGGTGGGGAATGTGAAGCTCAAGGGCAGCCTTGGCTGCAGTGATCATGAAACAGTGGAGACGAAGATCCTTAGGGCAGTGAAGAGGGTGTACAGAAAACTCACTACCATGGACTTCAGGAGAATGGATTTTGGCCTCTTCAGGGATCTGCTTTGTAGAGTCCCATGGGATAAAGCCCTGGAGGGAAGAGGGTCCCAAGAAAGGTGGTTAATATTCAACAATCACCTCCTCCAGGCTCAGGAGCAATACATCTGTGATGGGTTTACCGTTCGATGGGAATCAATCCTGAACAACCCTGTTCTTTCACCCTCCCCCCTCCCAAGGATGGGGGAGAGAATTAAAGGGGTAAAGGGAAAAAAAGGACTTGTGGGCTGAGATAAGAACAACTTAATAACTAAACTGCAATAATATTAGAAATAATAGTATATAGAAATTAGTGATACACAGTGATACTGCCCCCCCACCCGATGACCAAGGCTCAGCCTGTTCCCAGCTAACGATCCCGGAGCAGGGAGAGTGTCAAAACTGCACTCATGGAACCGAGATAACAGTCCGAGCATCCCAGACCAAGAGCTGACCGGGGTGGGGGAGGAGGGGGAAGGAAGGCCTTAGGAGAGGGACCACCTGTAGCAAGATGACCTGGAGAAAAAGAGATCCGGAACCAAAAAGGGGTGAGCTTCTGGAGGGTCCTTACCTATATACTTGACATGATGTGTATGTTATGGAATAGATTATTGGCCACTTTGGGTCTCAACCCCAAACCTAAGATCAAATCCTGGGCTAGTAACTGGGGCTGTGCTCCCTCCCAGTTTCTATTTGCAGACAGCCAGAGAAGCTGAAAGACCTTGACAGCTGCAGAAACATCACTTTTTATCAGCTTTCCTCTTAGCAAAAATTCAAAACAGTCTCCCTCTACCTATTATGAAGAAAGTTAACTCTGTCTCACCTTAACCCAGGACAGCATCCCAACAAAGAGGAAGTCACGCAAAAATGCCAGGAGGCCTGCATGGATGAAAAACTGTCCTGGTTTCAGCTGAGACAAAGTTAACTTTCTTCATAGTGGCTAGTAAGAGGCCGTGTTTTGGATATGTCCTGAGAAGAAGGCTGATAACACACTGATGATTATAGTTCCTGGGAGGACAGTCAAGGACTTTTCAGCTTCTCTGTTGTGCCCAGCGTCTGCAGGGGCAAAAGAAGCTAGGAGGGAGTACAGCGCCAATTACTAGCTTGGGATTCGATCTTAGGTTTAGGAGTGAGACCCAAATTGGCCGATAGTCTGTTCTAGATCATGCATGTTACACCCAGTATATAAGTCTCTGTCCAGAAGTGAGCTCTCTTGCTCTGGGTTGTCTCCCTCTGGGTCTCCCACCTCTCATTGCTGTCTCAGTCTCTCAGACACTCGAGCTCTTACCTCCTTCCTGGGATTGAGGTTTCAGGAATCTCCCTGCTCTGAGATCATTATCAGGGAACGGGTTGAGCCTTGGTCATCAGGTGGTGAGAAGTGTCACTGTGTGTCACTCATTTCTATATTTGTATATGTTGTTATTTCCATTATTATTTCCAACATTATTGTACTTTAGGCATTAAATTGTTCTTATCTCAACCCATGAGCCTCTTTTCCCTTTGCCCCTCTAATTGTCTTTCCCATCCCCAGGACAGGGGGACAGTGAGCGAGCTGTTCTTATGGTGTTGGCTGCCAGCTAGGGTCAAAACCACAAGGAAATATTGTACAAACTCAAACAAACAAACAAACAAAAAAAAAAAGAAGCGTACAGAGGGTGGAAGCAAGGATAAGTAGCCTGAGAGGAATACAGAGAAATTGTCTGAGCAGCCAGGCATCGGGTTTGGAAAGCTAAAGCCCTGACAGAACTAAATCTGACCAGGGACATCAAGGGCAACAACAGAATCATAGAATCATTAAGGTTGGAAAAGACTTCAAGGATCATCAAGTCCAGCTGTCAACCCAACACCACCTAACTCACTAAACCATGTCCCTAAGCATCACATCTACACGTTTCTTGAAGACCTCCAGGGATGGTGACTCCACCACTTCCCTGGGCAGCCTGTTCCAATGCCTGATCACTCTTTTAGTAAAGGATTTTTTTTCTAATATCTAGCCTAAATCTCCCCTGACACAACTTGAGGCTGTTTTCTTTTGTTCTATCACTTGTTACTTTAGAGAAGAGTCCAGCACCCACCTCACTACAACCTCCTTTCAGGTAATTGTAGAAAGTGATAAGGTCTCCTCTTCTCTAGACTAAACAGCCCCAGTTCCCTCAGCCGCTCCTTGTAAGACCTGTGCTCCAGACCCTTCAAGAAAAGCTTCTATAGGTTCGTCAGTGATTAAACAAAGACTAGGGAAAATGTGGGCCCTCTCAAGAAGGAAACGAGGGTCTTGGCTACCCAGGATATGCAGAAGGCTGAGGTACTTAACAACTTCTTCACCTCAGTCTTCACTGGCAAGTGTTCAAGCCACATTGCCCAAGTCACAGAAGGCAAAGGCAGGGACTGGGAGAATGAAGAACTGCCCATGGTGGGAGAAGATCAGGTTCAAGACCATCTAAGGAACTTGGAGGTACTCAAGTCCATGGGACCTCATGAGATGCATCTGTGGGAGACCTTATAGCAGCCTTCCAGTACCAGAAGGGGGCTTACAGGAGAGATGGGGAGGCACTCTTTATCAGGGAGTGTAGTGACAGGAAAAGGAGTAACGGTTATACGCTGAAAGAGGGCAGATTTAGATTAGATATTAGGAAGAAATTTTTCACTGTGAGGGTGGTTAGACACTGGAACAGGTCGCCCAGGGAAGTTGTGAGTGCCCCATCCCTGGAGGTGTTCAAGGCCAGGCTGGATGAGGCTTTGAGCAATCTGGTCTAGTGGGAGGTGTCCCTGCCCATGGCAGGGGGGTTGGAACTCGATGATCTTTGAGGTCTTTTCCAATCCAAACCATTCTATGATTCTAAGATTCTATGATCCTATGTGTCTAGTTTAAACCTTTTTTCCAAACATAGTCTAAGATTAGTAAATACAAAGATAGCAAATCTCACAAAATCTAACTAACAATGTTATTTTTCTTTAACCATGAATCTCTATTACCTGACTGGTCTCCACTGATCTCAAGGAAGATGGAAGGAAATTGCAATTCCCTTGCATTTCTTCTGATACTTGCTAGGGCTGTTAAAGAGCTGCTATGTATTGTTACAAAGAGACTTAGAGAGTCTTCTAACTAGTACGTTGAAAATGTAAATGCTTAAATAAAGTTGAAGAGCTTACTTTCTTAGTGTTAAGCTCTACTGCTCTTCCTCTGAAAATTCTGTTGATAAAACAAGATGATAGCTCTTGTATGTAATTCATGTTTTTAACATTGTAAAAAAAAGCTTTTATTGATGCTTTTACATCTGTTTTCTTCATATTAATCAACAGACCTAAACATTTATGTCCATGCAGACACTATTCTGTTCTTTATTTTAAAATCAACATTTAGAATCAACTGACACATTGTACTTTATCTAAAGTTCAAACTCAGTTGTTGGCTTGAATATTACTGGTCGGTATTTCTTTACTATGCACACTGATCAGTGTGCTGCCGAAGAATTTACCCACTTTTTACTTAAAAATTCTCTTTTCAAAGTACATAAGCAAACTCAAAAAGAACAGCAGTTATCTCTGCAAGAATGTAAAGAATGTTACCTTCCTTCTACCACATAGATGCTTGATGGTACATGAATGTTAGGATTCATCCTCTGTAGGCTGCTACTGTAACAGAGGGCAACATCACTACACAGGCTTTACAGGTCTGACATCCCAGCAGAAAGCAGCGGTGCGTATACACAGCATGGACAAACTGCCTGACACATAGATACCGCATACAACAGGCTTCAAACTGTGCCTGTTTCTAGTCAATAAAAACATTTTGCTTGTAACTTCACTTGGAGCAATGGTACAACCTAACTTAATAAATAGCTTAAATATTAATTTCCTTGTAGATATTAACTCCGACAACAGCAATGGCAGAACAAGAGATCTGTGTCTTTGATTGGGAATAAATCTGATTTCTGAGCAGCTTATTTCACTTTGATATACAGCCTTTAACTTGGGTTTCTATTTTCTTGCCTGCTTTCAGAGATCTGTCCGTGAGTTTAACCATTGTTTCTACATCTTTCTACATCTCTGCACAAAGGTCTGCATACTGGGAATTTATTGGGAGATGAGGGAGGCGTTAAAGACAGAGGGTTCACACTTTTTCCTTGAAAATCAATGTGAAGGGAACATGTCAAGAAAGAGGCAAGCAAATTAATTTAAGGTCATAGTCTGCCACTTTTTCACTGAGTTGGATTTTACTCTGTGTGTGGTGTCACTCCAGTGTGAGTGACAGCCAGATCATTACTAGGGATCAACACACACCTACAGAACAAACTAGCAGTCACATAAAATTACATTTTTAAAAGAGTGGTTTTAAGTGTTATTTTGTCTTTGACAACCAAATCAGAATGTAACATTTGCAAATCTTTCTTCATATAAAATGCCTTAGGTAAAAGTATTACAGGTAGATGTACAAAGAAACACAAGGACCCCAGCTTGGCAGTCCTTGTTCTCAGTGAGTGGTACCTTACTTCCTGAGTAACTGAGTAGTTCTGAGAATCAACCGGGTCTCAGGTGAACCATGCCCATTTTCAGAGTTAGCAAAGCAATACTTTAGTTTCTGCATCAAGCTTCAGGCTTTATTTAGGTGAACAGTAATCATAACTCCCACTCCTCAGACTGAAAGCTGGATATATTTCCAAGGGAAATCCTCTTGTATAACCACAACTTAATGGGTAAACTATAAGATCTCCTGTATAAAATTCTGTGGACTATGCTGAAAGGTATAGCAGCCTATATATCGAAAGTCTTTTAATTTATACACCATACTATATATCTCTTGTCAAGATACGCATGCTTTTCCTTTTTAGTAATAGTTAAAATATATTATGCAACTGTACATTCAATACCAGCAGCTGTAATAGAAATCAGATTTCTTTTCATATGTACAGAAAACTGCTTGATTTACATGGTAGTCTTGGAATTGCAATGAACAGCAGCACATCATGCTGAGGCATTTTTGTTGCTTAATACTTATTTACATTTGTTCTGAGAATAGAAAATTTGAAAGTCCTATTTTTTAAAAAACTCATTATGCAGTAGTACTTCGCAACATCAAATTGAACTAATACTTCAAGATACCAAAGGAGCTGTGGAATTTATATTGACCTACAGAGAAAATCTAGTGTCTAAGTCAGGGACACAAGGTGTTGCAAAGATTTAGTCTCTAAATAAAAAAAATAATAAAATGCTCCTTTAAATGATGTGGGAGAGAAGAATAAAGCTTAGCATGTTGTCTTAATGCTTGAGTTGTGCTCTGTTCTAGTTTTTAAATGTAACAGAAAACAAATTCCCACTGAAAATAAAAGAAAAGAAAGTCTTGTCTTGCAACAGGACATTGTGCATGTACCTAAATGATAGTTAAAGCTTCATCTTTGTGAAGCATACTTGAACACATCAGCCTGCTGCCCTACCAGTTCAGGATGCAAACTGCTCTCATAGAAAATCAGATCTGAAATCAAAGAGGTTGTATTGACAAGGTCCTCATAGTGCAAATCTGAACTTAGTTCTAAGTACCTAGTCAAGTGCAGCTGTATTTAAAAAGTCCCTACAGCCCTGTCTTGTAAATAACGCATCATTCATATACAGTTTTAAGTCCAGGTATTTAAGTGGCAAACAATCAAACAAACCTGGGGCTGCTGAAGGAATACGGATCTACTTTTTCATAGGATTTTTATTACGCAAGCAGAACACAGGAGACGACAAACTGGCACATTTTGTGACCCTGCCAGTCCCGCCTGGACTCAAAACGTGCCTACCTTCTGCAGAACTTAAAATATTGAGGGCATTGCTATGGAGACTCCAAAAGGAGAAGCTCAACTACCTGTTCCCTCTTAAAGGGTTTCAGTTTTTTATTATTACCAGACAGGCCACTGGTGCACATGTGGACTGGAGCCCTCTAAACTGGGTTTCATATCAGCGTGTCCCTGCCCCTGCAGCGACAGAAATGGCGTGCCACCAGCCCCCGAAAGGACCGCAGATGAGCACAGGAGAGGAACGCTGCCATTAACCCCTAGGGCCGTGTCTGGACAGAACACACCGCGGAGCCTTCAGGTCGCCCCGCGCAGGTGAGGAGGCGGGAGGTTCCCCGGGGCCCTCTCCTTCGGCCGGCCCCCGGGGGGCTCCGGCCGCCGCCGCCTCTCCTCCGCCCCCTGCTCGCGGCTCCTCTCACCGCCCCTCCGCCAAAGGCCGTGGGGAGCCGCGGGGGGCTGCGGCTGCCCCTGTGCAGACACGGGGGTTTCCCCCCCTCGCCCCCTGCCCGCCGCACAGCCCCCCGCCGACCTCCCCTCCGGCACGGCTGGGAGCAGCCGCAGCCTCGAGAGTCCCCCCCGGCTCCTCCCTCCCCCCTGCCGAGGGTTAAACCCGCCGGTCGCGGTGTGACACGGGGGGCGGCGAGCGAAGAAGCAGGGCGCGGCGGCGGCAGCGGGCAGGTGCGGGGGGCGCTCCTCCGGCGGGGACGCGCAGGTGGCGCGGCGCCGGGGGAAGGACCGCTCAGAGAGCTCTTTACCTGTGGGCGTGACCGCCGTCCCCCTCCTTCTCCTCCTCCTCCTCATCCTCCTCCTTCTCCTTCCTTTTACTTGAAGGGCCGGTGCTGCTCTAGCGGCAGAGCCGAGGAGCGGAGCTGGCGGCGCAGGGAGCGGAGGGGACCTGTCGCTGCCTATCCTCCCCGTAAAGTGTCCCGTCCGCCGCGGGTCCGGCCGTCCTTCGCGCCTCCGCCCCGTCGAGCCCTCAGGACCAGCCCGGAGGGCAGATCAGGCTGGACTGCCCGGGGAGGACGGGGCGCCTCTCCGCCTGGGGGGTCGGGCTGTCCGCCTCGGTCGCCGTCCTCAGCCGTCGGCGGCACCGCCGGCCCCCGCTCCTCCGCGGGTGCTGGGCTCGGGCGCGGATTGCCCAAAAGAAGCCCTCCCCTGCGGGCGAGCGGCCCTGGCCGCCGAGGTGCCCTCGCCCCTCCGCGCCCGTCGCCCCCGCGGCCATGCTGCCCTGGGCTGGGAGGCGGCGCCGGCCTGAGCGGCGGTCGCCCTAGAGCGGCGGGCGGGCCGGCAGGGGGGAGGCCTTCCGCACTAGCACCGCCTCGGCCCGGGCCCTGCCCGCGGGGGGCTGCCGCCCGGGGGAGGAGGCGGGGGAAAGGCCAACAAGCGGAACAACTTCTGCAAATTAAAAAAGGAAAGAAAAAAAATAAAAAGGGGCACGTTCGTGGGACATCTTCAAAGCTCAGCACTACACCAGGCATCCGAGTCCCAATAAAACCCCCCGCGCTGCCGAGTCTCACCACAGTGACAGGAGGGACGCTGGCTGCGGCCACTGCGCTGGAGTCCTGCACGCCTTAGAGTCGCGTTGGCTTTCTGTCTGGAAGATGGTTCCTGCAACAGGACTGTGTTGCTGCTGAGGAGCCGCGGGGCCGTTGGAAGATGCCTTCCTTGGGGATTACACGAGGAAAGAGGCCATCAGTCAAGGGGAGAGCTGGCTGGTGAAACTGTCTGACTGTTAACCCCACCGGGGAAGTGGCTTCAATGGCTTCATCTCCCAGGAGAAGCAGTAGGAAAGATGCCAACGCCTTGCCAAGCATGTCCTCAACTTTCTGGGCTATCATGATCCTGGCTAGTCTCCTAATCGCTTACTGCAGTAAGTACATACTTGTCCTGGTGCTTTTGCTGGACGTAAATCCACGCTGTTCCCGCCTGAGGTAATGCTTCTGGCAGAGGCCGAGCTCCGAAGCTGGCAGGTGTAGGTACTGTGCCTCGGGCTTGCTGCCTCGACGCTTCTCCCCCCACTCCCCTGTGGTCAGGCAGGTAGACTGACACTTTAATAGTGCCGCTTCTCAGGAGCGTGAGGTGTCCTTAGGTTGTAGATGTGGCATTTCCAGTCCAAACAGAAACATCTATTGGATTTTAGGAACAAACTTTTTAGTGGTAGTAACTATGATCCACCATTCACTGTTTATTGTCGGATGTTACCCGCTCTCTCCCATACTGCTCGCTCCACGTACACACTCTCCTACCCCCATCCACCTTCCATGAACAGGAGCTATTTTGCTTATGTTCATTCCTTTAGGAAGCACATACTTAGTCAAGTGACAGATGTCTGAATATCACCAGGATCATGTATGATTCTCTGACTGGGAAATTGCATCAGAACACGCCGGCACTTCCTTAGCGTGTCCTCAGCAGTTTAGTAAGCCCATGCTGCCCATTTTAGAGGTACATCACAGGTTAGCAGTAGAGTTTTGTATTTTCTTCTTCAGGCCTCATAGATTGTCCATTAATCCCACTGAGTTGTAGATAAGGTATCTGTAAGAATCAAGTGACCGGACTATTAATACTTTTAAAGGTCTTTATTTTTTCTTGTGAGTTTTCTTGCTCCCAGCAACAGTAATTATCAAGCAGTTATGTAATATAAATACAGGTAATACCCATACTTCTGAAGAATGCAAGTTAGTGCATAGTACCAGAGTGGGAAACATTCAAAGATAATAGAAAAACAGTTTCTATGCAATAAGAATAATTAAAATCTGTAATTCATCAGGAGCGACATGCACAACTTTGCCAAAATGAATCTACACTGCATTTTCCCAACCTGAGCTGAATGTGGTCTGTAATTTACCCGTAGTGCATATTCCTTTCATTAGCTGTGGCATAAAAGACTTTGCACTAGGCTTGTCTTGTTGATGTGGATTCTGGTTTTCAGGAGCATGCCTGCTGTGTTTCTTAACCCTCTTTTCCATTCCCTCCAACTGTATTATATTCTCCATTTTTCTGTGGGTTTCTTTTTTTTTCTGAAACAAGATTGTAATTGGCTAAGAGAACCTTTAATTCACTTTTCTGCATGTTACACGGACTCTTTTTATTGACAACAGTGAAAGAGGCTTATTCCAAAAATAATAACATATTTTGTAATTATTTTTTGTAATTTAGCACATTTTGCATTATGCTTCTCCTACAAAATCATATCAAACAGGCCACAGTTTTAAATAATTTATTTTTTTACATAGTGCCATATTCAATGTGCTAATATAGAGGATAAACTAAATTACATACTTGGATTTAAAATAATTTGTGTGCATACTGGGAGATGAGTGACCCAGTAAATGCATACTACAGTATGCAAGTATAAAGGGAATTCACCTGGATATTAGTAATTGGAAATATTTTATTAAGTTTGTGCTAGAAATGTCTGGAGGGTCCCAGGCCTTTTGTGAGAAGATAGGAGTTCTTCTGTGCAGATACCTTCTATCAGCATAGCCTCAGAAAGAGTTAACTGTGAAGTCTGACACCTTAAAAGTTATTTATATTCAGCAGTCAGAGGTTCGACAATATTCTGTTCTAAGGAATGAAGTTGTATTTGAATTGTTAAATATTGTTCATTATTTATTTTTTGCATTGTTTATTGATGTTGAACAATGCAAATGTTAGCTGATAATATGAACACAATTTCTGGTGTGCTTAAATGACCAGTTTCTAATTAGTTCTCTCAGCCAGTGTGGATGATGTTCCTCAAACGTGTAGTAGGCTATCCGTTCCATATAGTGCTGAAAAGCACCATGCAGCTTAAAATATGCAGTGTCAAAACACTCCACCATTTATGTAATGTTTCACTGATTTGACAGCTACAATTCCAAATGTTAATGAAGCACCATGAGCATTTTCTCTAGCGGTAGTATTTCAAAAATTGCAAAAAAATGTTTTTGCTCTGTGGAAAGGGTGAGGATGCTTAAAAATCAAGGAATAAAATATGAAGCTATTTCTAGGTAAAGTACTGCTAATCTTATGAATTCTTTAAAAAATCATCTAGGGTTTATTCAGTCTTTTTTTCACCTGGTACCTTATTTTTTTGAAGAAAACCATAACTGGTGGGGGGAGGGTGACAGTTGTGTTTTAAGAATAACAGCCTTGTCATATTTCTTAGGAAGTAAAAGAAAAGAACTTGATGGTATAAGGTGTTCTGTATTTTTCCACACACCTTATATTCAGGTATATGCAAGTATACCAACTTAAAACTCTAATATCAAGCAGACCTGTAAAAAAACAATACAGTTGAATATATTATTTAAGTAATTACAGGAACTTCGTATCTTATTATCTCTCACTGTATCATTTCACTACATTTACATCAAACCTTGCAGCTCAAAACAAAAAAAAATCAGGGCTTCTACATATTTCCATTTTTTAGCACTATAAATAAAATATGTGATCTACCTTCCTTATTTTCATTTTTAATCTATTGTTCTGACAAAGCTTATTCCTCACTCAGTTACATGAATGTTTCTTCCCCTTCTCCTAATGACTTTGTGTATCTTTGTTTCTGGGAATGTATTTGTTGTACAATAACCATCCCTATTACTGGGAGCAAGCAGTAAACATCATACTCTGAGTTCCAGTTTACAGATGAGCATATTTATAAAGTGTGTTCTGGATGTATGTATGTTCATGTACTGTCCATCAGACTTTCATTTATACTTTAATTTCTGAAGCCCAATTATGTTGACAAGGTAAAATCATAAACTGATGATTTTTTCTTTCTTAAATGTTTAGATTATACTTAGGGATAGTGGCTCCATCCTATGGTGGAAGAGAAACCTGCATCACATCAATTAGGTTAGTTGCTATAGTGATAAATATAATGTAATTTTCTCCTCCTGAAGAAAAGTGGTCTGATTTGGTGGGTTCTCAACATAGGAAGGCAAAAAATGAAGTAGTAGAAATAGGCTGTTTATGGTCCTTGGTGTGACCACCAAGTAGTTTACTTAACAGAAGCATCAGTAAATGTAGAAACAACCTCAGAAGGCTATCCTGGTAGAGGGTGACCACCTTCAATGGTAATTCAGAATTAGAGGAGTTGTGAAATTTTGGATCTCAGACATGCATTCTGCATATTTGTATAATGAGCAGTAGTAGACTGAGAGGGAGTACCTGCAGTGAATTCCTTATGGTACTGTTTTCATGTTGTAAAGGAATTGTTTGGGTTTTGGTTTTTTTTCTCCTTCTGTAACTGGGATTTCAATTTTTCCATGTTGGAAAGTTTGGTCAAATTAAGAAAATTTTCTGTGATTTCACAGCTGCATGCTACATCAGAAATCTAAGTAACATGTTTTTGATTCAGAATTATTTTTTTAGTCCCTTTATTAAGTTGGCTTTGCTGCGGATATGGAGGTGCTTTTTATGTGTAAATGGTGACTTTTTTAAGCAAAATATGATTCCGCTTTAGCAAAGTTTTATCTGTTGTGAGCTTTTGGCTTTCCTATTTTATACTGTTTTATAAGCATAAGGAATAGAACATCAGACCCCTGTGGTGTTATAGGTTTTGCTGTTATGTTAGTACTTTTAAGGACAAACAAATGTTTTTTTTGAAAGGAACCACCAAAGCTGAATGGTACTTCGAAAGTTCATTTTCTTGTTTTGAATACTGTATATGGAAGAGAGCAATATGAAGCCCAGTATTTAAGCTGACTGAACAGTGACAGCAGTATGAAAAAGAATCCAAACCTCCAAAATGCAAAATATTTCCTGTAACTCTACAGTTCTGCATTGTAAGTGCAGGTTCTTTCATAGTAGTAAAAAATGGAAAGAGGAAATGTTCTACTAATTCATTATTTGTTTTACTTGCAGAGTACAATATAAGGACATAGTAATGATGAAATACTGGTAGGTTATATTAAATGACTGATTCTACAGTCTACCATTTAAATCTGTGGAATTTGTTGAGCAGAAAAATCAAGCCCTTACCGTAAAAAAAAAAGTATCATGAAGATTTTGCATGCTACCATGCAAAATGCAGATAATTGCTGTGAAGAATATCATATTGACCTCACCTTAGATTGAGATTATGTTGTTCTGCATTGGGTGGACACTGCTAATTTGAGAAATACCTTTTCATTGTCCTGTTCTGGAACTGCTTTCGGTCTACAAGACACTGTGGTCTCTCGGTCTTATTGTTGCCTTATGCATGACAGTTAGCTGTGACTGTCATCTGGACACCTCTCCAACAGGAGCTGCCATATCATCATGCATTGGCTAGTGAACAGCTGTTAGATGATAAATGATCACTGCTGATTTATGTTGGATGCACACAAGCTGACTCTGAATGAAGGCCTGCTGCTCCTGTTACTGGTTCTATATCATTCAGATAACTTTCTCTGTGTTTTACAAATAAAAAAGACAGATTTTTTAATCTGTCCAACTGATTGGTAATTTTATTATGTTTTCTGCAAGGTTTACTGTGCTTGCATTTTTCCCAAACTCTGCTCACAGAATAAATGTGACATACAGAGCAACTATCATGATTCAAACTTTTTTTCAGTCTAGCTTGTGTATAGAAATAAAAAATAATGCTTTTATGACATTAAATAAGAAAAGCAAGATATTAAATTTTTTTCTCTTTATATAACATCCCAGCTTCTCCTTTTAAGAAGGTTCATTTTTTGAATTAAAACCAGTGCTTTGAACTTAATGGCTCTACAGCATACTACCTGTCAATGTGAGTACCAAACTGACTGAAATTGTCTCACCATTTATGTTATAGTCTGTCCAGATGATGTATTACATGGAAATTGTTGGCATCAACATAAGAAATGTCTTATTGCTTTTAATGTTGAATTCAAACCTTTAAGGCTGAGTAAGCACCATTTACGATTTCTGAAAGGTATGTGAATTCTGATAATTTTTAGTTCCATTGCAAGTATAACCACTGATATAAATGGATCTAATGGGAAACAGGGAGGGAGACAGAACTAGAAAGAAGACGATACTTTCAATTAAATATGTGGCAGAGGAGCCTCTGTGTCTTTTAGCAGGATTGATAGGAGAGAGACTGAGACCTTTTTAATTGCTTTTTTTTCCATTTATGCAATGTACCATGTTGTTCATATCATATACTATGGGATCATGGAGCAGAGCCCCACTGCTCTGGACAAGTGTGTAAACATGGGCTAGATTATGTCATCTTTTACTGGGGCCCCATTAATCTTTCTTTGCTTAGTGACTCCATTGAAGAAGTAGTAGTAAGTCCTTCCCTGAGATTAGCCTTATGGGTTCTCTGCTAGAAGCTGCAGGTATGAAATCTCAGTTTTTAGATGTAAGTTAGTACTTTCTTAGTGAGTGCTCTCACTGAAAGTCACCATACATGAAAAAAGCACATCAACAGCTAGTCCAGCATCTGGCATTCCAAATAATGTTTGTTAGAGCTATGCCTTGAATGTTGTCAATTATTCAAAAAAGCACTTGGATACTGAACTATGTACACAAGTGTTGAATACGTAGGCAAATCGAGACAGAATTGTTTAACAACAGTCTTCCTGATCTGCATATTCTTTGTTGCTAAATTCAAGCCAGAATGTTTTCATCCTTAGGCTTATATTTGACCAGGTGTGTTGTTCTACTGTTGGGCTGGGGATTGGTTTAGGTTCTTTTTCTCTGTTTAAAGGGAAGTTACACTGCTTTTTGCACAGATGGCTAACAAAATTGCTTATTGTAGATGTTTCGGGAAGTCATCTCTTCATGGACATGCTTTTATGTTAGCCCTGCAAATAGGAAAATGTTATGTAGACTATTTGAAAATATATGAACCGTATTTAGAGTATGTTTTCCAATGTTTTTGGTGCAGAGGTTTATTTCAAAGATTTTGTGTATGGTTTTCAATAAATGGACTTTGGCTACAGTAAATGAATCACAAGTATAATGGCAGAGGGTTTTGC
Organism: Pterocles orientalis; assembly: GCA_011057875.1. Classification (NCBI taxonomy): domain Eukaryota; kingdom Metazoa; phylum Chordata; class Aves; order Pterocliformes; family Pteroclidae; genus Pterocles; species Pterocles orientalis. The sequence continues at coordinate 868,407 of WKFP01014309.1, read as the reverse complement.
ATTCGTGTGATGATCTACTGATCTCCTACGAACTTTGTGGCCTATGTCTTATTTTGATCTCTGGATGGACTGCTCCTTTTGACACCTTTTGTCAAACACTTGATTGCTCTCAGATAACAGGAAAGTATTGTGTCTAACTCTGGGCTGAGGATCGTAACTGACTCTTTTTCAAGGGACTCTTTGTGCAACAGCCCATTTGGTTCTTTCCTGAGTAACAGGCAGTTACTCAATATCATCCCCGATTTTGCATCTCCTGCCACTTCTTTTAAGTGCCTGTGTACACTGTACTGTGCCCAGTACAGCAATAAGAAAGTTACTTCTCTAGAACAAAATGCTATTCATTTTGCCAAACTATGTGCTGCTGTTGGAGAAAACATGAACTATATCCTATAGCTACTATTTTTCCTGTGGTTACAATTCTCTTCAAGGCTGTTGGTGAATATTACTTTTAGTTTCAGTGTTCTCTGCCTCACTCTTGCAGCCTGAGTTAACACATGCTTTCAGCTGATCCTTGCCTTTAAGAGCCCTCCACCACTGCCATCTCCTGCTCTTCCAACAGGAGAGTTTTTATGATATTTCTAAGATCACATACCTAGCAAAATAAAGCCTCCTTCTGTCTTTGCCTGTGACTGAAAGTAGCAATTTGAGCTATGACCCCTTTGTTCTGTTTGGTGTTTTGAAGGTCCAGAACTGGGACTGTCTGGGTTTGTTTTGTGGGGAGGTTAATTCCAGAACACTGTTAACAGATGTGCTCTGTTTGTATTCTGTGTAATAAAAACAGAATAAAAGCCCAGAGCAGAATGCCTAGGAGATTGGTAACATTTCAAATTGCAAGTTATGTTGGCTGGACTGATTCCTGATTTTTCATCCATTGTAGAGAGGAATTGTAGTGACTGGTTGTATTCAAGCACTGCAGTAGAACCCGCTGGTTCTGTTAGCTGACAGAGCTGCATTATCAGAGAGAAAGGTCCTTAATTCTTACAGAAGCAAGAAATTACTACATATGTAAAAGAAATCTTGGGTTCTGAAGACTTTCAAAACATAAAAGGGAATTCGTATTTCGTTCTTATTAATCACTGTTATTTATGGTGGCTTTTACCTTTGCTTTTAGAACTATTTTTTTAATCTGATCATCTGAGGACTCTGATGTTGACAAATGTGTTCTAAGAGATGATATTCTGACAATATGAGATACTATTAACTCCAAATATCTATATCTCTTTCAGTTCTCCCAGATGTCTGTATCCCTTTTAGTGGAGTATTTAATTTTTACATTGAACTACACCAGTGCAAAGTTTGACGTAACGGCTTAGCCAGATGATGGAGGTGGGTTTGAACTAAGCTCTTGCAGTTTTCAGTAAGTTATTCAGTTTCAGGCACAAATGTCAAAATGCTGTAGGAACAGTGACTTCTGGCACTTCTTTTTGACAAATCCAGGGCAGGGCTACATAAGTGATCAGGGGGCTGGAACACCTCTTCTATGAAGAAAGGCTGAGATTTGGGGTTGTTCAGCCTGGAGAAGAGAAGGCTGCAGGAAGATGTTACTGTGGCCTTTCAATATATGAAGGGGGCTTATAAGAAAGATGGAAAGAGATGTTTTGCCAAGGCCTGTAGATGTTTTGCCAAGGCCTGTAGTGACAGAACAAGGGGCAATGTAACTGAAAGAGGGTAGATTCAAACCAGACATAAGGAAGAGTTTTTTTGTGATGAGAGTAGTGAGGCACTGGAACAGGTTGCCCAGGGAAGCTGTGATTTCCCCATCCCTGGAGGTGTTCAAGGCCAGGCTGGACACAGGGCTTTGGGCAACCTGGTCTAGTGGAAGGTGTCCCTGTCCATGGCCGGGGAGTTGGCCTAGATGCTCTTTAAAGGTCCCTTCTAACCCCCCAAAAAACCTATGACTTTTTTTTCTCTGGCTTTAAAGTTGACCAAATACAAGTGTAACTAATATTGTGAGAGCTTACCTGTTACTGATAGCATTCTCTGGTGTTACTGAAAGGGTTCACTAGTTTCTCATTTTTTTAACTAAAATGGACTTAGTTATACCTTGGATAGATACTTTTCTTCTGTGCAATCTAAAAGAAATGTGACTTTTTCTGTTATGTTTTGTATAGTGAACAAATTCCAGAGTAGTTCTATATATAAGCTTGAGTCATAAAAGTATAAAATTATTTTCTGAATTGAACGAATATAATCAGATGTATCTTCAGAATCATTATATTGAAAACTATCAGCAAGGTGTTCCAAAGCTCTTTAAGAATACACTGTCAGTGGTGCTTTATTGAACATCTGTTTTAAGATGAAAATATATGTGTGCTTGTGTATATATGTGCTCAGTAAAAAACACATCAATATTTAAAATAAAACAGAGAAGCTTTAAAAATTGTTCTCACTGAATGTTACTTAAAGGTAGTAATTTCCCTGAAATTACCTGATATGAGGCATTTGACCTAACATTTATTTGTATATCCTAATACCTGGAATAATGATTCTTTTAAGATACTGTTTAAGAATTTTCACACTTGCTTTACTTTTAGGTTATCAGCTCCAGCTAGGAAAAAAACAAACATACATTCTGGAACACAGATCCTGATGGGTTTAAAGAAACGGCTAACAAATAGTTTAGATTCCATCTGAACAGGACTGGTCTTTCCTTTAGATTTCTGCAGTACAGTCATCCATGTGTACCATAATCTCCTTTTAAAGTTGACAGAAACGTAAACATTTTTTACAGTGCAGTTCATGTGACCTGTTTTAGATAAATCATGTAGTTTGAGGTAAATTGTGTTGCAGAAGTGCTTGTCTTTGTTGACTAAAAAGCAGATTAGCCAACTTTCTAAGATTTTAGTATATATTTTTTCACATTAATCCAGTCCTTCATTACAGCATCTTTAGAATGTTGCTTATTTTATTTTCAAAGGCCTACACTTAATATTTAAATGTTGAATGCCAAGTAACTGCTTCAGTATTTCTGCAGGGAAGAAAAACAGTAGAAAAATAGGCTTGTGATACAGATTCATTACGACTGTAGGTCAAGATATTGAACTACTGCAGCAAAGGATTTGTACAAATTGAGGGATGTAGTCGGCATAAATTACTGGGATCTTCTGAAGACATCTTTGCGAACAGCTTGTATCCTGAATGTTTTTTGCAGTGTGTTTTGTCTTACTGTAAATTCTCCAGTTTTGTTGTCAGTATTTTCGTACTCTGGGAACCTTAAAAATACTATTTTTCCCCAAGAAGTTGGAAACTAGGTAAATTTTAGATGAGTGTACCAAGGTTATCAGCTTTATCATTCTTTTTCTCTTTTCTTAAGCCTCTTCCATAAAAAAACAGTATTAAACACACTTGCACCATGCAGCCTTTTATAGTATGATCAATACATTTGAGTCACCTTAATCTACTAGTAATTTGGGTAAGAAACGTTTAGAAGTGAACAAAGCGTACATATATGTAAGAAGCTACAGGGGCAAAGAAGACTAGAAATGCTTACCTTGAATATGCAAGCAGATATGAATTGCAGTGAGCATTAAAGTGCCACCCCCTCAACTCCTCCGGCCCCTCCTCCCCTCACCTGGAAAATAAAAGCTATGTATGAAAAAAGTTTGATGTGCAGTTATTTTTGGTAGGTTATTGGGCTTTATGACCCGAGTGGTTCCTCCAATTCCATGTTCTTCAGTGTAAGTGCTATTTTTACAGTCCTTTTCATCTGGAGAGATTTGTTGCCTTCTATACCTCATTCTTTTATCAGTATGTTTTTGTTCAAGGAATATATCACTGCTTTTCACTTTTTTCCATGGTATATATCTTCATGGACATTCTTTGTCTAACAGTTGGCCAAATCTGGTTGTGTGGCCTGGATAACTACAGATCTCTACCTTAATCCTGTCTATAAATTTAATTATTTTCTAATATGATCTTCTTTACGATGCCTTACTGAAGAGGCTTTAACAGTTTATGGTGTTATATGGGCTCCCTTTCCCATTGCTTTTGCAGTCTTCTGTGAAGTGTTGCTGTGAACAATTAGGGTGATAACAAGTTGTGTGTACTACCATTGGTAATTACGATAAATGGCTTTGAGGTATTTCAGATACAATTCCAACAAATTAGTTTAAAAGCAACTTACAATAATTGAGTTGATGGTATTTAAAAAGTAATTCCTATGAAACAACTTAATGCTTACATTCCTCCATTTTGACATTTGACAGGAATATAAGTAAACCAGTATATTCTTTGGCACAAATATTACATTGATTTCGTAAGACTGACATCGTGTTGAGCATATGTAATACCAAGAACTACTACTTAATGCTTTCTCAGATAATTTATCCCTTTATAGGGGAAAGGGATGTCCTTCTTAATCCTCAGTTTCACAGAGTGAAAGTAATCTTTTCCTCTTGATATTTTAATATAAAAAAAAGATGCAAAATAAAATGAAGCAACTACCTGTCTCAATATTTTTAGTTAATTTCATGAAATTTATAGGGGCTTTTGTCTCCATCAAAGACCAAATTTGTAGAACTTGAGAAAATATTTCTTACATTACTTTATTAGAGCACATTCCCAACATGTTTCACTGCCTTTCCTTTCACTGCTTGTAGTGACTGATGTCCATTTCCTGTCTGAGAGCTTCTTTTAGAATTTATTGCTCCATGTTGGCATAGAGTCCCAATATTAGTTTTCCATATTCAGTTTTGCTTTCTTATTTTTCTTGTGTAAGGTCAGGTGAATTGGCTCTACGGTTTGTCTTGCCACTTTTTGAAGTGCTTTTTTGTTACTAAGTCTGACAAGTACAGCTATGTGAATCACGATTTGCCAGTGACTTCTCAGACGAATTAACTTGATATATGTGTAGAGACTTTTTCTCCCAGCTGCTAGGTCTGCAGAGATTTGGGAACTGGGCTTGGTTGTTTTTCTTCCACATGCATCAGGTTCTCTGAGCCCAATTATAAACTTTGTGATATGGCATACTGTAGACTTGCACGTCTGTACCTTATTAGAATTTAGTAAACTGGCAGTGCACAGAGAATATAATACATCCAAAATTAGAGTTTAATTTTTCTTCCGCCATTCCAAATTATTTTAAAAGCATATTAAAGCAACAGATATGACTATGCCCAGAGGGTTAGAACTGAACTGTTGGGAAAAAATATGCTTTCAGTTTCAGTGCATGTGATTTGAACAAATATTTTAAGTTGCCAAAATACTGGAGAGCCCTGGTAGATGTGATGGGTATATGTTATTTGTCATGACATGGGTGTCTAAATTTCAGATATGTGTTCATGTTACTTAGGTCACGTATGTTTTTCATGACAGAGGACACCTATGTTTTGGCTGGATAATACACATTTTTCCAGTTGTGGAACAGAAACAGTTCTCTTAAAAGTGGGTGGCAGGAAGCTAGAACTTAAACCAAAGCTAGCTGGTTTTGGCCTTTGTTTGAAAGGGATGGTCACGTAAAGCATATGGAATGGAATCCGCAGCGCTCTTCTGTAAAGTTGAAGAGCAGCATTTCCAAAGTATGTTTTTGACCAATCTCATGTTCTTACTTTCCTTTCTGGTTTACTCTTTTCAGTGTATATTTCTATAATGCATATATTTATTCTAAGTATGTAGCGCTGTAGCTGAACTTGACTGATCAAAGTGTAACTTTTTTTTTCCTGGCATCTCTAAATTTGTTGATTATTTTTTTTCCCTGAAGAGCAGAGATCATGCCATGAGTTTTGTGGGTTGTTTGTTTGTTTGTTTTTTTAAAAAGGTAATATGGAAACCTCAGAAGAAAAAAAATAAATTTAAAGAAGTAATAGAGGAAGTAAAATTATGAATTTTGCTTGCTGATGTGTTGTGAAGAATTGGAAGTTGGATATTAACTTTGATTTGCAGGGTTTGACAGCATTTCTTTTAAAGTCAATAGAGTGCCTTTTAAATCAGGTATAACTACGTGACAGACAACCTTCAGAGAAAATTCTGTCCTTAAAAAATGAAAGCTTGTAAATTCACACAGACGCTTGTTTGGGTATTGGTTGCTTTTCCTCTTACCAGCATCCCAGGACTGATTGATGTATATAAACAGGGGTACACATATGAGAAAACCACATGATGCTCTGGACCATCCATTTTAGTTTTGCTTCACTGGAAACAAATGTATCATATTGGTTAATTTATGTCTTGTGTAAAATTTCTGACAGGAGTAATCTTGTTTATTTAGGAGTTGTTTGATCAGTAAATAAATATATCTTTTCTGCAGTGGGTCTTCCCTTCAAAATTACATAAAACCACTTAAATATTTAAATACTGGTAACAGCAGTTCTTTCTAGGACTGTAAGATAAATAGCTTTATTGTTTTATAGGGTATGAGATATGTCTATGGCTGCAAATCATCTAAAGAAAGCTAAGAGTTGGGCTGATTGCCTGCTTTCAGGTAGTGGATTCTGTGTTGAGCCTTGTCTGTCTTCGTCTCTTCCACAGGCACCCGAGCCTGAAATGTTACTGCTAGTCAGGCAGCCGTGCTTGGTGGAAGGGAGAGTGTCTGCTTCTGTCTCTTTGCTTCATGCAAGATCTGCCATAGCAGAGGAATCAAAGATGTTAACAAACTGTCAAAATGGTAGTTCTGAGCAGTGGTAGTATTTTAGCTGAGAGGCAGGAAAAGCGAGTTCTCAAAGAAGGTGTATTGGCTAACTCATTCAGTTGCTGTGCGTACTCACACAAATCTTGGCCAGGAGGTTCATCCACTGTTGCAGGGTTTAGCTCCATCAAATACAATTGTGATAACCTTAAAAATGTATTTTATTTCACATTGGAAGTAGCTGTTATTGGGACTATACTCAGGCAGAAAGAATGTTACTTGATACATTTAAAAACTACATGTGTTTTTAGTTGATATTATTCCAGGAAATTGACCATATTGTTTATTTCCTGAGAACAAGGAAATTGAGCAGGTTTAAACACACAGGATGAGGAATGATTTATTGTCTGTAAACAGTTGAAAAGACTCCTTTTAAATCAATTGCAGATAATGAAAGAGAATTAATGGTGAAAAGAGAAGACATTCTTTCCTTTTTTTTTTTCCTGAACTTGGATTTAAGATGACTAATGTTGAAACAACACATTGGAAATTTGCATGAGTATCTGAGCCAGTGAAGCTAACAAAGGAAGAAGAGCTTCCACCTGTGAAATTCATGGAAATGCTATCAAAATATCTACCACACTCTGGATATTTCTTACTTCTTTTGAAATTTATACGGCTTTTTTTGAAACCAGCTAGATTTCTAAAGGTAGTTTGGAGGTGTCACTTAAAATGTGCTTCAGTTTTCTATTAAATTCAGCATGCTATGACGTTTGAAAACTTTTTCATCTCTATGTGGAACTTCTACATATGCTGGAAATTAGTATCTTTTGTTCCTACAGTGTCTTTTAGAGAGTGATTCTGTCCTGATTAGTGTACGTATACGCACATAACCCTCATTTATAATATTTATTTTCTCCGTTTCCTGACTAGTTTATGTATATAAAAAAGCAGATTTATGTAAGATAAATCTCAGTTTTCCATGAAGAATATTGATCTTGCACTAACAACATGTTTCTAAACACAAATGTATTTTCTTTGTATGTTTGCAGTAGCATTGAACAAGAGTGGTTGTGGCTTTTTTTTTTTTTAGGATAGGCATAATGCATCTGTTATTTTTGCCTTTGATAAAAGACTTTATTACTTCAAATAACTTAAACTATTATTTTTTAAGGAGAAGAGAGTAAAAATCTGTTGAACAAAATTATTATGAGCAGCAAATTGGGCTGGTAGATGAATCAGGCAAAAGAAATGAACCTTTTTGACACTTCCAAGTATGAGGTACAGACTCTGTGAAGCTCAGAAACAAGTGTCAAGGAGTTTTATGGGCCCCATTAACTTTGGGGCTCATAAACCATTACCATCAAGCATGTCCCTCTGTCTCTTTTGTAGAATAAATAGCTCAATTAATTTATATAAGTCTTTCCATTTTATGTGTAAAAGAAGAAAATTAGGGTAAATTCATCTGAATAAATTTGGTTTGTATTTTATTCCATTAATCCTGTAAGAATTAGTATCACAATGATACTAATACTGTCAATTTTTTTTTCTTAGAGTTCATTGTCAAGAATGACAAATATATTTGTTTTCTTGGAATGGTGATGCCATTAGAAGTTACTTTCACAGACCAATGTAGGACTTAGAAAGTTTGAACTGAACTTTGTACACATTTTTATTGCTTAGTGGATGTTTTCTGCATGGGTATTTGAATTTTGTCTTGTTTGGAGCTTTGTTTACACATAAAATCACAGCTCCCTCTTACTTCTGTACATGCAGTGCAAGTCTGGAGATATGAGTGGCCACTTCACCAAGACCAACCCATGCCTGAAAAGCAGGTGGGTTCCAGGGGGATATTTTTGCTGCCATGTCTGTCTGAGCCAAAGATGAGGAAGAAAAGACATCGTTGAAGCTGTGATCTGATTTAGTGGCGCAAAGACAGATGTATTTGTAAATATATTGTATATATTTACATTATATTGTATAATGTTGTATATTTCCAGCATTATTTTGGCCTTCCTGGATTCAGTTCTTACTGCCTCCTCTTTAAACAGGAGTTGTTTACAAAGTTTATGATGTTCACACTTGGCATGGAGTTAAATGCTGTGTGTGCATTCTGCTCCTTGCACTCTAGATCTGGAACCTGATGAGTAAGTAGGAGGAGTATGATCATTGTGAGAGTCTGAAGATGGTAGAGAAAAGACATGCCCATTTTCTCCTGCATTTGTGGCCTGAGAATAATCATGCAAGTCACTTCAGTCTATTACTGTTTGCCCTCTGCAGCTGTCTTTGGGATGAAAGTAGGAGTAGTTGGAGATCAGCTATACCAAAGCTGCCAAGTCTGTTAGAATTGATATGACTGTCTTCCTTTTCTCTATAACGTGGAGGTCATCCAGCAGAGCCACAGGTGCTGTCTCAGACTGGTGGCCTGGTCTGCAGCCCAGCTGACAGGTGGTGTTAGACAGGAGGGTTTTTTACTACTTTATTGAACACCTTGCTTAGAAAAAGGTGATCAGATTCTGGCCAGCAGCTGGGAACACGTCCAGCGCTGGTGTGTCAGACTGTTGCATGGTTTAGTACTTTTAACACCTGGTCAGCAGTCATAATGGAAAGAACAGTCTTTCTGAGCTAAATAAATATGATGTACATTTCCGTAAATGCACATTAAAGCTCAAGATCAACCTCTTGTAACTGCATTTACAGAAAAACAATTACTTCACTAGTGTCCTAATTTTAGCTGGGACAGAGTTAACCTTCTTCATGGTAGCTGATAAGAAGCTATGTATTGGATTTGTGCTGAGAAGAAGGCTGATAACATACTGATGTTTATAGTTCCTGGGAGGACAGCTAAGGACTTTTCAGCTTCTTTGTTGTGACAGTGTCTGCAGGTGCAGGAGAAGCTGGGAGTGAGCATAGCCCACAACTGCGTACTTAGGATTTGACCTTAAGTTTAGGACTGAGACCCAGATTGTCCAGTAGTCTATTCTGTTTCATACACATCATGCCCAGTACATAGATGAGGCTCTGTCCAGAAGTTCTCTCTCTCAGTCAGCTCTTGCTCTCTTGGACTTTGGTCTCTTCTCTTTCCCAAGATTGCAATTTCAGGACTCTCTCTGGGATAATTAGCCGGGAATGGGCTGAGCCTTGGTCATTGGGTGGTGAGCAGTATCACTGTGTATCACTTGTGTAGTATATTTGTATATTACTACTATTATCATTATTATAAATATTATTTTCCATTTTACTGTGGTTTAGTTATTAAATTGTTCTTAACCTATGAGTCTCTTTTCCGTTTACCCCTTTAATTGTCCCTCCAAACCCTGGGAGGGGGGAGGGTAAGCAAGAGCCTGTGTGGTGTGTGCTGTGGTTAAACCACACCAACTAGTTAGAAAATATTGTGTCAGTTTCTCTACAGGAAAATCATTGGTTTGACCCCTTTTCAAAAGAACAGAACACTTATTAAAATGGTAGAAAAGCGAATATTTTCTTGCACTTGATTGACATTGGAGCAGAAAGAATAGTGTAAGGCTTAGTCTTCACTGAATCACAGTGTGTCTTTTGTTCCTCAAGTATGTAATTCCCCAGTTAAAAACTTATGGCAAAAAGCATAATAATTTGGGATCTCTTGTTTCACTGATCAGGTTGTTAGAACTTGCAGTAAAAGAGGGAGAATGACAGAAAGGGATTAAGTGGTTACTTTCTGTTTATAATTCAAGGCTCCCCTTTTCAACAGCTTCTTGATACATTTAGGTAGCTATTGTAGTGTGTGAGTAACTGGCAAATTTATTTTAGGGTAGAATTGTGTATTCTTGACTGCTGATATGTATGAACAGGCCAACAGTTGATATTTCTAATTCATTTTCACATGGATAATTATTTTTAAATCTTCTGAATCTTAATGTGTTTTATTTTAGTCCTTTGCTGGTAATTTTCTAAGAACCTACTGGAAACAGCAATTATTCTCAAAGTTGAAGGCATTTTTCACTAAAAATGATATGATTTTTTTAAACAGCTACTTCTTCTCCTGCTTTCCAGATAGTAAAGTTAGGAGTTCAGTTGTTCCCTACTAAATGAAAAGCATTAATCATTTTATTTTACATATAAAATCAAATAGCTGTTGCAGTAGCCTCTGTTTGTAGAATCTGTTGTTTGCCTGGTTTCACTGTTTTAGAACAAATTATTTGACCGTAGCATGCTTTGGTACTATACAAGTCTGGGATATTTTGTATTGCAGTCAAGGGCCTAAATAGTATCAAAGAATGCCTTGTATCTAATGCTTCAAGAAGCAGATACAGGTAGGGTGCACGTGTCTAATTTAGCTTGCATTTTAAATCCTACTGATACGTCAAAATGTAAGAAAAAGTGTAACACCAGTGGATGATATTGAAGACAAGTAATAGAACGGGTGTAAACTATGGTTGGATGAAGTACAACTTCATGTGTTTGTTAATTATCAGCATGAATTTCTGCAGTAAAATGAGAGCTCATCTGTAACCGTCCAGGAATAGGGTTCCTTGGCATACTGTTTTGCAGGACAGCTATGAATCATCATTGGGATTGTAAAAAAGATGTGTCACCCCACGGTGGATTAGAAAACAGAGAAGTATTAATGTTGCTAGAGGTAGTGTTATTGAGACTTAATCAGCAAAGCTATGTATAATTCCCTTTATTCAGAACATCATACTGAACTAGGTGGAAAAGTGGTTGGATGTTAGGAGGAATGGAATAGCCACTCCAGAAATGAAATTTAAAAGTGGTTGGCTTGTTTAGTCAAACAACAACTGAGATATATAATAAGGTGCACCAGGAGAATAAACAAGAGAAAATAAAAAAGAAAAAGAAAAACAATGTTAGCTCAGGATTTAGTGGAAGTTGAATGTAATTAATTTAGAAAAAGGATTTTAGTACATAGGGGTCTATGATAGCAAGGCACTGGATTTGATGACTTGAAGAGATCTCTTCCAGTCCTTTGTTTAATGATATTGCTGTTCTTAATGTTAGACATCTGTGAGATGGTAATATCTAGCTGTTAACTTATTTCTGTGTTGCCTTTCTTCTGTGTTCCCTTTTTCCCTTTTTTTTTGTTTTTTTTTTTTCCAACAACCAGTCCATTTTATCACTCAAATGCTCACTTTTAGTTTAAGCTATTATGAGCCAAAGTTGTGCAGCATCTTGTCATAAAACTGGCCTTGAAGTTTCCCCTGACAGTGTTTCCCAGACTGTGGGTTGTGCCCCTTGTGGAGAAGCCAGTGAGGGAGAAGGCTTATGAATAAGTTGCTTTAGGGCACATATTATTTGTATTTGGGAGGGTGGAATGTGAACAGGCTGCCATTCCCTTGAAGCAGAAGGCAGAGCTGTAGTAGGTTCTAAACCACTGCCAGTAGTGATTGCCAGTGATTCATGGTGGAGGTGATCGTATACATAGTCTAGCCCGCCAGCAGCATTTATTAAATGTTCCTATAAATGAGTATTTTTGTTTGCTTGATACAAATTAGAACAATACGCAGTGTCCAAATAAGAATATTTTACAGTCCTAGAGCCTGTGGTTTTCAACCACTTCAAGTCACTGTGACTTTGAGCTCCTACCACAATGAGAGCCAGATCATGGAAATGATCCCCATCCAACACATTTTTATTTTCATTTTTTCTTCTTTTTTTTTTTTTTCCCTCTCTCTTCCTCTTTTCGTCAAATTGGTTTTCAGACAGATAGCTTTCTTGAGTGCTACGGCTGGCATAAGGGTGTGTAGGAACATGTGGCTGGGATAAGGGGGAGGTTACCCTTTTTGATAACAGTCTGCACTGAAACGTGAATGCCTGGGTACTGTATTTGCTCTGGTTACCCTTTTTGATAACAGTCTGCACTGAAACCGTGGAATTGCCTGTGGGTTACTGTATTTGTCTCCTGATCTCTTACATGTTGGTTAGTTCCTTTGGCCTGGTTGATAAAGCTTTTTAAGTACAAGTTATGAGTTAGAGCTGGACTCTCAATTCCTCAATGTTGTATGTCCAGTGGAAATGTACTTATCCTTAGGACTTCCCAAAAAGAGTCCTAATCTTTTGGGTAACATTTGTTTTCCTGATAAAACACATTTAAGTACCCAAAGTTGTCTGATATTGTTTATCTATCATTTTATGGGTTACATGTCTATTTAGTTCGGTTCTTTATGTTTACTGAAACATAGGAACAAATTTACTTGGTTATATCAACAAGTCGTTCAGCCCAACAGTCACAACAGTAAGAGTAAATGGATACCTAGGGAAATCTAAGGAGAGCACAGTGACACTTGTGGCACTTATATGACACTTGTCCCCAAAGCCCTCTTGGCCCCCAGCTGGTTCTGCTCAGGGAGTCCTGGGTTGGGTGAGATTTGAAGGGAGTTAGTAGACCACAAATGATTTCCATTAACTCAATTTAGTATGGGTGTTGAGAAATTAATATTTTTTTTGCATCCTGTATTTCCTATGGTCGCCAGACACCACTGTAACTGGTGTAATTTAGAACAGCAATATTGTGCCATAAATGGAATCCCACTGCAATGGGCAACAAAGTATAAGAATCAGGAAAACACCTGTTTGCTTGAAGTGATGTAATATTTTTTTTCCAATATGGCTGATACCTGGTCTGTTAAATAATGATAGTCATGTAACATTCTTTATCACATACATAGCTGAAGTCTGGAATAGCAAATGAGAACATGTAATACTACATTTGAGAACAGTAAGCATGTTATTGTGATGAGAATATGAAGCACTCCCCTATGAATAACGTATTCTAAATCTCCCTTTTGCTAAATTCAGAATAGTATGCTGTGTGTTTATGTGTTTCCTAAAGTGTTTCTTATGCATCCATTGAGATGAAATTCTGTTCTGTTTTTTTTTTGTTTGGTCCGCTCTCCCCCCCCCAACCTCCATTCAGAAATGACTTCTGTGGAAAGAGGTATTTTTTTTTTTTAGGGTCATAGGAAGATGCTCAGTTGTGTAGGAATTTGTTACAGAATTCTTTTTTTTTAATAATAGTTTTAAAGATAAACAACATGAAGTAGTTTTTAGCTAGGATTTTAAACAATAATTCAGTCTTGTTGAAAGACAACAGGAGTAAAATGGTGAACTTTACTAAGACTCTCTAAAATTGGGATTATTCAAAACTGCTTCAAATCTCTTTTCAGCCCTAAATCCCTACCTTCCCCCTGGTATTACAACGAATAATGAACACTCCACATTTCATTTGCCTAGTTGATCAAAGCAGTGGATTTCAGAAATCTCACTGGGCATATCTTTCCTGGCTGAAATGAGGACTGAGATTGACTTTAGTATTTTGACTCTTTAATGAATGTGATTTTTATAAACTACAGTTTATTTCTTTTTAGCAAACAATCCTGTAAGATCTTGTGTGTTTAATGCCATCATATATCTCATCTATTTTAAAACTATTTAAATAATTTTTAGATTAAAATTCTGCCTGAAACTCTAAATTAAAGGAGCACTTCAGATTATGACTAAATTCTTTCACTGAGTAAGCGGATTTGAGTCAATATAGAGGTGACAATTCTGAGCTAACATCTGCCAAGCACTGGCAGTAACGTAATACTTGTACAAAAGCTTATTACATTGACCTCATAGGCAGTGAGTTTAAGAGAAACATCCTTGGTGAAAAATCACATCAGAAATGTTCTTTCTGATTGGCTTAACAATACTGTTACTATTAACTTTATAATGTGCTACCTAAGGAATAATTAAACCAGATGGCGTGTTAAACCCAACTGAAAGAATAAAGACATTTTTACTTTTAAGTTGATCAAAATTAGGTAAAACAACATATGTTCATGTGCATTACGATTCCTTTAACTACATATTAACTGCTTTCCTTAATAATCTTCCTAGTGATCTGAGAGCTCTGCCTCTTGAAAAAACAGAAAACCAATCCTTCTTAAAATTCTTCCATTCTGACTCTCTGGTCACTCATACCCCTGTCTTACTTCGGTTTTGATGTAATTTAAATAAACACATTGCTCACTGCAGCATTCTCTAATTATGTGAAATTGGCTATCTTGGGCCATATTCAAATTGTACAAATAGGGGCAGGTACATCCAAAAAAGGATTTGGAGATTGCCTCTAAAGAAGCACAGCTTGCACAAATGAGCAAATTACATTTTATGCAACAGACGTTGAGGAGGGAATTACAGATACTCTAGTTTCTGTTATATTAGTCCTGACTTGCTACCATTTCTCTTTAGCAATGGCATGCAGGGCTAATAATACAGAATAACACACCACACCACATACATTGTAACTAAAAGTCTCTCTGCTGCCCATGAACTGGAGCTGTGTTAGTTTACTCCCCAAAGCATAAAGCACTATTATAATTAACCTTGTCATACCAATAACTCTTTCCAAACACTGATAGTATTTCCCTCCTGAAGATTGGTGAATGGAATACAGCTCATGGAAATACATAGTCCCGTTGCCTGAACTGATATAAAATTAAATAAGAGTGGAAGCACCCAAACGAGATTTATGATCATAAAGCATTACGGAATAATGTTTTATCTTCACATCTGCTCCTTATTGAGGTGCTGTTAAAAGCACTGCAAAAGATTCATAAAATGAAGCTAACTGTATCTTGATTTTGTGGGGGATTCTGAATAATGGGCTATCATTACCTTGATCACTTTATATGCTTCTGTTTTCCTAGTGTAAATTACTCCTTAGTCACAACTACCTGTTCAATCCAATAACAGAATGTAGAGTTAACAGTGAGTATCTCCTGTTGTGACTGGATAAGCCTTACTTCGGATTTGTTATGGTGGGAGCTTCAGATGCTTGAAGTGGGAGAGAAAAATTATCTTTGTCTATTATCTATAATTGTCTATTATTTTCCTCAGTGTTTTAGTTTTACACAACACCACTAGCTCCTCCTCCCATCTCCCCCCTCCCGGGGATGGGGGAAAGGATTAAAGGGGTGAAGGGAAAAGAGACTTGTGGATTGAATTATAGAATCGTAGAATGGTTAGGGTTGGAAAGGACCTTAAAGATCATCGAGTTCCAACACCCCTGCCATGGGCAGGGACACCCTCCACTAGACCAGGTTGCTCAAAGCCTCATCCAGCCTGGCCTTGAACACCTCCAGGGATGGGGCATCCACAACTTTCCTGGGCAACCTGTTCCAGTGCCTCACCACCCTCACGGTGAAAAATTTCTTCCTAATGTCTAGTCTAAATTTACCCTCTTTTAGTCCTCTCACTATACTCCCTGATAAAAGAGTGTTTCCCCATCTCTCCTGTAGGACCCCTTCAGGTACTGGAAGGCTGCTATTAAGTCTCCTTGGAGCCTTCTTTTCTCCAGGCTGAACAACCCCAGTGCTCTCAGCCTGTCCTCATAGGGGAGGTTTTCCAGCCCTCTGACCAATTTTGTGGCTCTCCTCTGGACTCTCTCCAACAGGTCCATGTCTTTTTTATGTTGAGGGCCCCACATCTGAACACAGTACTCCAGGTGGGGTCTCACGAGAGCAGAGTAGAGGGGGAGGATCACCTCCTTTGACCTGCTGCTAATGCTTCTTTTGATGCAGTCCAGGACACGGTTGGCTTTCTGGGCTGCAAGCGCACACTGCCAGCTCATGTTCAGCTTCTCATCCACCAATACCCCCAAGTCCTTCTCCTCAGAGCTGCTCTCTATCCATTCTCCGCCCAGCCTGTATTTGTGCTTGGGATTGCCTCGACCCACGTGCAGGACCTTGCACTTGGCATTATT
>WKFP01014309.1:826467-841832 GCA_011057875.1 Pterocles orientalis | reverse complement strand
TGCTCTCGTGAGACCCCACCTGGAGTACTGTGTTCAGATGTGGGGCCCCCAACATAAAAAAGACATGGACCTGTTGGAGAGAGTCCAGAGGAGAGCCACAAAATTGGTCAGAGGGCTGGAGCATGTAGACAGGCTGAAAGAGTTGGGGTTGTTCAGCCTGGAGAAGAGAAGGCTCCGAGGAGACTTAATAGCAGCCTTCCAGTACCTGAAGGGGGCCTACAGGAGAGATGGGGAGGCACTCTTTATCAGGGAGTGTAGTGAGAGGACAAGAGGTAATGGTTATAAGCTGAAAGAGGGCAGATTTAGATTAGATATTTGGAAGACATTTTTCACTGTGAGGGTGGTGAGACACTGGAACAGGTTGCCCAGGAAAGTTGTGGATGCCCCATCGCTCGAGGTGTTCAAGGCCAGGTTGGATGAGGCTTTGAGCAACCTGGTCTAGTGGAGGGTGTCCCTGCCCATGGCAGGGGGGTTGGAACTTGATCTTAGAGGTCCTTTCCAACCCTAATCATTCTGTGATTCTATGATTCTATAAATACAATTCTATTTAAAGAGTCATCTGTGCTCCCTACATGGTCAATGGGTACATTTCATGTAACTTCAAGGATGTTTAACTTACTCTAGACACTGTAGTACATTTCCAAGAGGAGAATTCATACTTTATGTTAAAACATACAAAACAGTAGTTTAAGAATTCTAGAAAACCTTAAATTGTAGGATTTCTTTCCGAATGTTTAAAAATGGTGGAAGAGTAATAGTTCATATTCCTGTTACTAGACTGCCCTCATCAGACAGTTCTCCATTTCTTCATTTAAGGAAAGATTCACAGATCTGCATCCCTTGGAGCCTTGAATTATTTGGCTGTGTTCTGTCGATTGGAGTATCTCATGTTGTCATTGGTATAATAAGAGATGAAGTCACATTTCTTGATGCTTTCTCCTAACATTAGCTTTAGCTTTGTAAAGATGATATGGGTGTAATAGATGTAAAATTTGGGTAGGTTTTTGCTGAATTACACTGGCTGCTTATACAGCAAAATAGCACATTAATAGTCAGCATATGTCAGCTAATCTATTCATAGGATTTGAGCTAAAGATCGCTTAGCTCCTCAGTCAGCCTTTAATTACTTCAGAGGCTTAAAAGGGATCTATGGATCTAATAACTCAGGGTTTTTTGAAACTGGATTATTCAAGGATTATTGGTTGTCTCTGTTTACTTGTAATTAGCCATCTGATTTTGGCTTTTTCTGTCTCTAGGGGAGGGAACATAGCCATTTTCATATAGCACAGGACTGAGACTCAAGAGTCCTGTTAGCTCAGTTCTGTGATTTGTGTGCTGAGTATGCTTTAAAAGGCACTTGACCTTTCTGGGCCTAAGTTTTTCCGTTGATAGCAATGGAGATCACAATGCTAAACATTCTTTGTAAAACATTTTATGAGTATTGATAAAAACACTGCATGGGACTAAGTACTTTTCTTATCATATCCAGTTAGCCAAAACAGATCAAGTGGGAGAAAGAGTGAAACAGAGAAAATAAATACCATGATAAACTTATTACATATAAATTAATCTTGCAATAGGACTTGATAAGAAAGTCATATAGCTGTTAATGAGGCCAATCTCAAGTAAGCGGAGAGTTAGTGCCAAAATCTTTGTAGCTGCTGATCTAAGCTTATTTATGCATCCATCACTGTACTATATGAGAATTGCAATATTGTATATTAAATCAGTGTTAGTCATAGATGTCAGAAGAACCCAGCATGTATAAGACAGCATTGATGCTCTTCTGCTCACTGCTGTAGTGCATGGACTTCATGGAAGAAGCTATGTGGTTCAGTGATTCTAGAACATTTTAGACAGGAGTACCACAGCTGATGTGAGACAGTAGTCAGTCAAGGAAGTGAGGAAGCTGATCTGATTGATGTACAGCCGAATTCTTCTTACCTGTGAACCTGTCTGTTCACTGATGGAGAGTACCTATTGTTTGGTGCAGAGCTGTCTTTTACCAAAAAGCATTGCCACTTTCTGTCTGCATAAGCTGCAAAAACACATGAAGCTACCTGTGATTTTATGAGGAATATATAAGCCTGTCTGTCTGCTGGAAATTATTTAATTCTGTATTTAGAATTTTTGCAAGGACAAAGGACAGCGGTTTGTCAAATTAACAAGCCAAGGAGACTATTGCTTCTCCTTTTTCTGTGATTCAGGCTACTAGCTCAATAAACTATGGAGTCATATCCTTTTCTTAAACAACTTCATTTTTTTCCCAGCATTTAAAAATTAATCATTTTTCTTTTTCCTTATGGTGTTAACCCTCTTTGGCTAGTTTAGCCTCTTGTTTCTCAATGTCTAAGCAGAATTTAATAGAACCAATAGATTACACCATGATAATATACAGCTTGTTATTTATAGAATCATGGAATATCACAAGTTGGAAGGGACCCATAAGGATCATCGAGGCCAACTCCCTGCTCGTCGCAGGACTACCTAAAATTAAACCATATGACTAAGAGTGTCGTTCAGGTGCCTCCTGAACTCTGACAGGCTTAGTGCTGTGCCCACTGCCCTGGGGAGCCTGTTCCAGTGACCGACCACCCCCTCAGTGAAGAACCTTTTCCTAATGTCCAGCCTGAACTTCCCCTCATGCAGCTTCATTCCATTTCCTTGTGTCCTATTGCTGGTCACCACAGAAAGAAGATCAGCACCTCCACTTTTGCTGACCCCCATGAGGAAGTTGTAGACTGTGATGAGGCCACCCCTGAGCCTTCTCTTCTCCAAGCTGAACAAGCCAAGTGACCTCAGGTGCTCCTTGTAAGTGTTGCCCTCAAGACCTTTCACCATCTCAGTCACTCTCCTCTGGATACACTCTAATGGTTTTATGTCCTTCTTATATTCAGGTGCCGAAAACTACACACAATACTTGAGATGGGGCCACACCAGTGCAGTGTAGAGTGGGACAATCACATCCCTAGCTATGCTGTGCTTGGTGCATCCCAGGGCATGGTTGGCCTTTTTGGATGCCAGGGCACACTATTGACTCATATTAACTTACCATCAACCGAAACCCCCAAATCTCTTTCTGCAGGGCTGCTCTTCAGCCTCTTCTCCCTCAATTTGTACATATAATCAGGATTACCCTGTCTGGGTGGAGAATCTGCCACTTGCTCTTGTGAAACTTCATATCATTATGTAAAATCGATGGAGCCTCAAAAAGTTTAGTTTTCCAAAGGTTAACTGTGAATTGTGATGGCCTAGGACAAGACCTCACTCCGGAGAGCCTACAAGTATTCTGCATGTGATGTGGCAACCATCTCTCTTGGAACCCTAACCACCATGTCTTTTCAACAGGTACAATCAATACTACATGAGAGAAACACTTTGTGTTATAAGCACTGTAGAAAAGCTAGTCCATTACCTTTGTGTTATGCCACCACATACAGACTAAGCTTTAGTTCTGTTTATAGTGAAAGAAAAATAATGTTTGTTTATTGTGTGTTGCTGATGTGATAAATATGTCACTTTGAGGTAACGATTTAAAAAGTGTGCCATGTCCAAATCTGTTGTGGGCTTGGAACAGTTATGGGGTAGGAACTTGATTTCATTTTAACTGGTTAGATTATTTTGTCAGTAAAGACATTTCCTTCCAGAGAATTTGTAATTCTTCTGTAAGACTACAGATAAGAAAATAAATTCTGTGAGGACCAGAGGGAAATAATGTTACTATGAAGAATGACAGTCGCAGCGTACTATGCACATTGGTAAAGTGGAATATTTTCTTTGTACAGACTTTTAATGTAGGGAAGGGGAACTACAGTGTAGGGGCTTTTCCATTTATATCAGGGTAAAATATAAGGAGTTGAGACCAATTTATGAGTCCTACAAAGCTTGAAACTTGACTTCCTAGAAACTGCTCCTTTGAGGCAATGCAGTTAGCAGCTCTCTAAATGGAACTGGTAGCTCTATGAATTTAATTGAGGGATGATGAAGGCTAAAGATCCTGAATGCTAGATTAACATCCTTTTCTTTGGTGCAACCATACAGACTCTCTGGGTTTTCAGGGCTTTGATGCAAAGTGTAATCCCTTTCTTAAAGGATTTTTATTTGTGTGGTTAGAGGAGAGTTTAGTTACATGGATCTTGATGGGTGAATTATATCAGTAGTTTTGATATAACAATTTTAATATAAAAATATTCGTCTATAAAATCTGTAACTATTGTTTTGAACAAATGCATTTTCAAAAAAGAATAAATGCAGTTCATATTAAAAATGAAAAGTAGGTGTGTTCTACATTCTCTTATGTGATGATATAGATAGAAATAAACATAACAGGGTTTGGATGAAACATTAGAGTGAATGATCATCCTAAATACCAATCCTGCTAAGTGCCTTCACCTTATAATGAATGATATGGAAGATGAAGAAACTCAGCATCAGTCTGGATGAGGCTGATTATCTCCATTATCCCTCTATTCATTAATTTCATTTCAAACTTCTGAGATCATCACTTTTAGGAAGCTCATCCATACAGGATAGTGAAGAGGGTTTATGTGCTGCTTATTGTTACATCTTTCCTGGTCTTTACAAGATTAGACAATGTCTTGTGAATTCATTTAAATGTTGATTACACTGTCATTATGTGTGCTCTGGGTTTTTTGCAGGAGAAGAATGAGATGATCAAGTTGGTATACTGTGAATAGACTTAACAAGATTGCAACATGGCACTTTTATTGGAGGAGGAGTTTTCATTTAAGAATATACTATAAAATATGTTTTTCTTAAATGCTGAACTGATGATTCCTTTTATTTTGCTTTTCTTTCTTGAATGTGTCATTTAGGAAAATTAACAGAGACCTACTGTTCGCTGGAACTGTGGTTTGACAGTGAGTGCTCAGGGCGTTGTAGTGATTTTTATATTCTGTGAGTTTTTTCTCCTTCTTTATTTGATACTTCTGTATTTTGACTGTCCAGCTTTTATAAAAGAACATTTTTATGTAAACAAACTGGGAGTTCACTGAGTATCACAATCTCTAAAAGTAATTTGAACTGGAGGGAAAAGTACTCTCAAAATAAACCTTAGCATTAAATTTCCAGTCAGTTGTGGATAGCTAAATAATAATCTTTTCTCTCGCACTTGTTCCCTAGTCACGATTGCAACATGTTGCTGTGTAGCCATGTTGTTGCAGGGCAAGGAAAGGTCTCTGATAGCATCTGCAGTAGTGCTTAATTACGATGCAGATGAGGGAAGAGCCTTTTCATAGACCATATGTTTCCCTTAAGATAGGGGCATATATATTTAAGAAGCTAAGATAAAGTATACTAATTTTTTTGTTATATAGAGCAGGTAAATGCTAATGTTTTGTTTAGAGAGCAGGTAAAAAAAAAAAGGAAAATGGATCAGTGGGATTCACAGTTTCAGGAAAAAAAAAAAAGTGCCCAAGCAAGCCCTAAGTCATTGAATATTTTAGAGAGGATAGAAGTCACTGGAATTGTTAGGAGGGAGTTTTATGTTTACTAGACATCTGGAGTATTTCCATGGAGTCTGTGGCTTAGTCGGAATTTACAGAGATGTAAGAACCAAATTTGACTTCAGAATTTTTATGTTCAGTCCTTCCTAACTCTCTTACACTTTGACATTCCTCCCAAATATGCGTGTATTTTCAGCTGCCAGTACTTATGAACTCCTTGAGAAAAGGAGGTTAGTGTATAAGAATGTAATATGTATATATTTCTTATTATCCAATTAAGTAGCTATGTTTGGAATGGATAAAAGGAGAGTAGATTGCACTGCAGTCTCTGGGATTTTCACCCTGACCTGGACGTCATTTTAAAAGAGCTCTGGTAACAAACTTGAAATGATTTAGATGAGTGTCTGTAATCCTCCCAGGTAGATGCTTCTGTTAACTGTATGTAAACAGCAGGTGAAGATTGTAGTTCCTAGTCATTTGAGTAAGTAAGAAATTGTGACATTGTTAAAGAGTTAGGTATGTTAGGTATGAAGCTCTTAAAAATAGTGCCAGAGACAAGGAAATATTGCAGATCGTGTACTTTTAAAAAGCTGGGAGGTAGTTCACTCTTAAGCAGAGTTTTAAGCGTTGTGTATGTTAGAAGTGTGGACTGGACCTGAAACATTCAAAAATTTCTCCTTTCATCATTTCATTTTAGGACATATCTAAAGTGTATTTCAGAAAGCAAAATGATGGTTTTACAGTGGTGTATTCTGGATAAAGAATTATTAACACCATAGATATTAGTAGAAATAAGTTTGTTATTTCACGGTCTAAAGACTGATATTTCAACTGGAGCATAAGGTATCTTGGTTACTGTGTTGCATCTGGAAGTGCTGGTTCATGGTGATCATAATAAGAAGGGCACTGTAAAACACCACTTAAAATGCCATTTACTGGAGCTAACACTGTAAAGAAGGTCTTTTGAGCTCTTACAGGATTTTCTTAAAAGAAAACAGTTCTATTAATCATTTCTACTGCAAAAAAAAAAAAAAAAGGGATGTTGACATGAGAACTTGCTGCATTTTTAGATAAATGGAAGGACACACAGGTGGTGTAATCACCAGTACCAAGTGGGAGCTGCCCACAGGCTCCTCTGTTACCATGGGTTGGTGAAACTTTTCTGGTAGTCAAGGGATACGGATGGCATGGCACAGGCCTGATGGCACAGCTTATGTGCAGCACAGCACAGGCATGCACCTGCTCAGGTTAACTGTTGTGTGGATCGCTAACTCTCTTCGCTGTACAGTGGTCTTCTGGTTACAATCACTACTGTTACAGTTCTGGATTTCTAGAAGGCTCACTTGGTGCAGTCATAACATAAAAAAATATTGTTATACTATAGAAGTAGTTCATACTATTTTTTATGCTCAGTTTGAGATTCAGTTTGAGTCTTTCTGATAAAGTCTGGACTCTTATACCTGCTTAACTCCTGTTCTGTCTGAGGCTGACTTTTTCATCAGTTCATTCTTACTGATGGAAATAAATGTCAGCATGATATATAACAATCTCTGATAGTCTTCTTGAAGGTTTTTTGTTGGTTTTTTTTGTCTTTGGGTGTTTTTGGTTTTTTGTTTTTACTGTTTCTTTGGTGACTTGAGGACCAAGAGCTGTACCTTGGAATTTATGTGGTGGTTTTCAAAGGATCAGGGCCCATACTTTCTGTGTTATAAGCTGATAACTTCTAAGTTGGAAGTGGTAGGCTTGCATGTGTCAAACTAAGTGTAATTTAAACACAGTGGTTGTGTTTGCTCTTGTTTCTATTTTGAAAATGTGATAAAAGTTGCTTAGGTCATTGAGCCATAGCATTGTGCACTACCTAAAACTACAGGCTGTTACAAGGAAGCTGTAGGGGTGTCCCACCTCTTAAGGGTACTTGGAGACACAAGCATTCAATTCCTTCCTATGTCTTGAAGCAGGAACTGGACCTGAAGGTCTTCCCTTTTGTGTGCCTTACCTGAATATTTATGTGGCCATTTACCCTTTTTGTCTTTCCAGAATCTTACCAGATGAATTCCTACCTGCCTTAGGTCAGAGACTGTAGCCCTAGCCAATTCAGCCTTGTGTTTGGGGTGTTCACCTACAAGAAACTGAACTGTTTCCTGCTGCCAGGCACCAAGCCATGGCAGGAACAATGATCACTGCTGTGGATGTCCCCTTCAGCTTTTCTCATCCTTTGTTCTTCAGGAGAAAGATCACAACCTCAGGAGATTCCAGCTGTGAACGAGGCATCTTTTTTCTTAATTTTCATCATTGTCCTAGTGTCTAGCTTTATGTAGAGGTACCTCAGGTGGCTGTGCTTTATTTGCTCTTTTGGTTTCTGTTCTGGAAGGCCTCACAGTATTTGATTTTGAAAGCAATTAAAATATTAAACTGTCA
Source organism: Pterocles orientalis (assembly GCA_011057875.1). Lineage (NCBI taxonomy): Eukaryota > Metazoa > Chordata > Aves > Pterocliformes > Pteroclidae > Pterocles > Pterocles orientalis. Next base: position 833,949 of record WKFP01014309.1, on the reverse strand, counting down.
CTAACTGTATTGCGTTTGGACAATTTGTAGCCATCTAAAAATATGTGTCGAATTTAAGCCATTTCTATAGACTTTCATCGGAGTTAATGGAAAAGAAAAGGCACAACCAGCTATGATTCATCCTGTTATTTTGGGCACATATCTTATGGCAGCATGAATAGTTTTTTGGAGGTGTCTCTGTGGTGGCCCCTGGTGGAGCCAGGAAGACAAATGACAGCTAAATATCTTTTAGACTGCTAAAGTTAAGCTTGAGCCTTGTTAAATTTCATGAAGTTTGCATTGGCCCACCTCTCAAGCTGCAGTTAAGTCTCAGCTAAATATTTTGCTGAAGGAAATTGAAAAACCCTATGGCAAGAAGGGATTGACTGTCTGCACTCTTGACCATTTTACTGCTAGTTTGGAAAACAATTTTTTAATTGAGTGTTTACCCAACCATCCAACTCCTTTTCATATAATTGGATTTCAGTATATGATATGGATTATGTCATCTGTATGTTCATTTCACATTCTGTTAGTTTCTTTTATATAATGAGAACTTCTCAGCCATGACCTTTCATCAGAAGAAGACTAATCATTAAAGAATATTCTTTGAATGCTGGAAAAAACCTACCATGAGTATGTATGCCAAAGAATAATTAAATACTTTTTTGTGAAAGGAAGTAGAGAGCAGGATGTATGCAGGGAATTTATGACTGATTTTTAGATTTATTCTGTAAATCTATAGAAAATAAAATATTTGCACAGTGTTGGAGTACTCAAGCACTAGAATATTGATATGACCAATAGATCTTTCAGGGAGACAGCGAAATCATCTTTGTGTCTAAATAAAATGGTTGAATCATTCTTTAAAAAGGAATAAAAATAAATAACTATTGATGTTGGCATTGTCTAACCTTTGTTTGCTGAATATTCACTTTAGTGCTTTAAGGTGGTCAGTCCTCTGATGTTCCCCGGAATGTCCAGTTTAATTTGCACATAATGATAGAATCATAGAATCATAGAACAGTTTGGGTTGGAAAGGACCTTAAAGATCATCGAGTTCCAACCCCCCTGCCATGGGCAGGGACACCCTCCACTAGACCAGGTTGCTCAAAGCCTCATCCAGCCTGGCCTTGAACACCTCCAGGGATGGGGCATCCACAACTTCCCTGGGCAACCTGTTCCAGTGTCTCACCACCCTCACAGTGAAAAATTTCTTCTTAATGTCTAGTCTAAATTTACCCTCTTTTAGCTTATACCCGTTACCCCTTGTCCTATCACTACACTCCCTGATAAAGAGTGCCTCCCCATCTCTCCTGTAAGCCCACTTCAGGTACTGGAAGGCTGCTATTAAGTTTCCTCGGAGCCTTCTCTTCTCCAAGCTGAACAACCCCAGCTGTCAGCCTGTCCTCATAGGGGAGGTTCTCCAGCCCTCTGATTAATTTCGTGGCTCTCCTCTGGACTCTCTCCAACAGGTCCATGTCTTTTTTATGTTGGGGGCCCCACATCTGAACACAGTACTCCAGGTGGGGTCTCACGAGAGCAGAGTAGAGGGGGAGAATCACCTCCCTTGACCTGCTGCTAATGCTTCTCTTGATGCATCCCAGGACACGGTTTGCTTTCTGGGCTGCAAGTGCACACTGCCGGCTCATGTTGAGCTTCTCCTCCACCAATAACCCCAAGTCCTTCTCCTCAGAGCTGCTCTCTATCCATTCTCCACCCAGCCTGTATTTGTGCTTGGGATTGCCTCGACCCACGTGCAGGACCTTGCACTTGGCCTTGTTAAATTTCATGAGGTTCTCCAGCCTGTCCAGGTCCCTCTGGATGGCATCTCTTCCCTCCAGAGTGTCCACCACACCACACAGCTTGGTGTCATCGACAAACTTGCTGAGGGTGCACTCCATCCCACTGTCCATGTCTCCAACCTGTAGACTGGTGTTTTCAGTTAAGCTTATTATTTTTTTACTCTGCATTGTGCACCTTCCACAGATAGTTTCATGAAGGCTCAGCTTCTAAATCTTGGAAGGTAAGACATTCATATTAGAAACAAACTTAACAAAGGCCTAACTAATGGTTCATCCAAGAGGCTCCTAACTCAGTTATGTGAGATAGAAAAACTCACTAGTAGCCTCCACCAAAAAGAACCTCTCTCCACTGATTTTTAAAAAAATCTAAGTTCCTGATTTAAATTTCAATTAAATGTCCAAAATTAGAGGAGATTTACTCAGGCATACCTTTCCAAAGAATTTTTTCTCATGAATTAAGGTTTCGACTAACTTTTTGATATTTTAACTTTTCCATCCCACACAGCATTATCTGTCATTAAACAGTTACATATTGCTCCTACTGTATCCATACTCTGTTGCTGATCAGAACCTGTTTGCTAGTTTGAGCCGTTAAGCTAACTGCAGTAGATCTCAGTAGCTGCTATTTTCGGCAGTAATCAGAACTTATGACAGGAGAGGCTCTTTCAGGCCTGCTGCATACACTGCTAGTGTTTTACGAGAGGACTGTGTTGCTGCTAATGCACTGTTTGTCATCTTGAATATTTAGGACTAGGTAGTATATTTGGAATAGCAAATAAATCAGAAACTAGGGGTATGGCTTAATCATTTCAGACTAGTACTGCTGCAACTGCAGAACAAGTGGTAAGAGGCACAAAGGAAAAAGTCAACCCAAATGTAGTCTGTAGAGAACATTTATCAAATGCCAAATTTTGTATTTTTCCTCTTTTTTTCTTTAGAAAACACATTCCTTATCCATAGAGGGAACACCTGAAGGGATTATTAGACTATGTAATCACTTCCCATGTTAAGCAGGCCAGAGAATATCACCAAATTGTCTGTGTATCAAATATAGTGTTTGTTTCCTTGGTTTTCCCTAAAGCATTGTGCTGAAATCTGATATCAGTAATCTGTTTAGCACATCTTTAAGTGAGAAATTTTATTAACCTTCATGGCGAACTTATTTGCTTGTTTAAAGAAATAGGATAAACAAGTGTAACAACAGATGCTTTTTAAATCATGTTATCTGTGTTTCAGTCACTTATTGGGCAATAATACAAGTACATCAGCATTTGAGGATGCATGGCCTGCTGATAAAAAAATTGGGAAAATATTTCTGATTTAGTTTAAAAGATAAATTATTTTAAATATTACAATAAAATATATTACTCTAGAGATGTACTTGAAATTATACAAAATTTTTAAACTTCCTCAAATGAAGTTCTATTTCAATATTATTATAATTTTTAAAAGATCTCTTTTTCCCTTAAACAAATAAAAGAACACTTTATATAACAAGTTTTCTGTAAAAAGCTCTCTGAATTCTGATCATGACATCAAGAATCTATGATGATAGGGAAAAAATCTGTTATGATGGCGAGAAAAAAAGCTAGACCAAAGGTTCAGTGAGGAGACAGGACAGACAGCAAGTAATCAGCAGAGATTAAGTTCTTTAAAAGCTGCCTTAGAATGTTGCAATACAATAAATGTTGTGAAATAAATGAATCAATCAGATTCATATTGTTTCCCCAAATGTTTCAGCAAATGAAGTCAGTCTTTTGATGAAGTTATATTTTCTGGGAGTTTTACTAATATTACCTTTTGGACACCAATACTAGTAAGCAAGCAGGAGGAGCAGATGCTGAGGTACAGTAAACCTGCTGATGACATATTCAGATACAAAAGCTAAAGAAAAGTACTGATTACTTAAGATGACTTTGGGGGAACAGGGTGGATAATAAGGCAATGGAGATGTTTAAAAACTACTTGCCATCTGCCTCTGACTATAATAGAACCTGTTTCTCCTAATTTGTGGCCTTCTGCGTTACAGATGCCTTAGCATCTGGGAAGAACAAAGAACATTGAATCACCCTTTCTGGACAATTTTTCAAGGTGCTATTGGCGTAGTATGAAGTACATAGGTTAGAAAAAACTTTAAAGCTTTCCAACACAATCAAAGCACTTCCTCCTGGTGCTCCTGTGTGGCTCAGGGTCAGTCAGCCCAGATGCTTTACTTGAAAACACGCTCAAGTCATCTTCAGGTGCAAGCCTTCAGGTGGAACAGGAGGCTTCCTCTTGGTGCTAGCAGCCACCAGCTCCCAGCCTTTGCCTTCCTCAGAGTTTCTTCTGATGGGTCTGCTAGGGACAGACTCTGCCTGCGTCTCCGCTGCAGCTTGGGTTCAGGGCTCTGAAGCTGTAGGGTCTCTGAGAAGATCCTGTCTAACTCTCATTCATCCTCTCTGACACTGTGCAGCCTGTTCACTTCCTCCCACAACTCCTCCACTTGGTGATGCAGCCCTTCAACAAAAGCACAGCTCCCCAGGAAAGGGGACCCCCTCTCCAGCCTCAGGGAGAGGCCACAGGCACTCCTTGCAGCCTGGGACTCACAGACCCACACCCACGATCCAAAGCTCTGTCTGGGTTGAAGCCTCTGCCTGGCAGGAGCAGCTGCCCCAACACCTGCTGGAGAACGCGCTCTATTGGCACATCACTGCTGCACCTGAAAATATTTAGTCTGAGCTGGGCTGAGTTGAGCCCCTTTGTGCTTCTGCATCTGCCAGCTACACTCTGGGAGCTGTGCTTCAGCCCTGGTCTCTTCCTTGCACCAGTTAAAAGGGTCCTTGGCCATCCCTAATTGTGGAGCATCTAACAAAGGCTGCAGGTATTCTTGTGTCATGGGCAGCTGATTCAGCTTGTTAGAAGCTGCTAGAGCTTTCTCAGTCTCACAACTATGTGGCTACCCTTACCTTGTCCTTATCTGGCAGCAGTAGGTACCCTCATGTTTCTCAGAGGGTTCCTAGGAGTCCCCTGATGATCCTGGACCCTGTCCCCAGAAGATCCAGAAGCTCCCAAAGCAGAATCCATATAAGAGTTTGGTAATTCTCTATCAAATTGTATTTTCTTGACAATGGTCAAACTTGATTGATATAGCCATCCTCACAGAAGTGTTAGGACAGGAGAATATGAATGCAGGTTTTAGGATAAAGGAATTCACTGTGAAGGTTCAGAAATACCATATTCTAAGAAGCACAAATGCGTAAAATAGCCAGACAGGTGTGACTGCTGACTACAAGCTGTTTCTAAATCAGCACTTAATTTTGGATCATGAAACCTGAATGTTGTCATAAAACCGTCTCTCCGGAGCAGTGGGACAAGATTTTTTTGTTTTTATTTGTTGTTGAATATTTATTTTTAGAGTTAAAAAAATAAGATAATGACTTTTAAATTATAACATGGATACCATCTATATTTACAGTTTGGAATTAGCATTTTCATCCAAGTTTTTTGTATTAAATCGTAGAACTGAAATTATTCAATAACTCATCTTCTTTGTGATAGCTCTGTTTCTAATGCTACCTATGTAGCTTTAGCAACCCTCTGTCTTAATACTTCACCATTAGACATATTCTAATGCCTTTGCCCTTCCCTTTAGATAGGGTACTTCCTATTTTCTCACCATGCTTCTAACTTCAAAGATGTTAGATATACGTTATTTTCGCTGACATCCAACTGATCCTTCAAGAGAGGGAAGAGAAGCAGGAGAGGGCAATAGCAGTGTTTTATTCAGTTGCCAATGTGTAACGAAATACAGCACACATTACATCAAGGAGTTGATTGTGGCTTTCCTTTTATGTGATGAGGTGGTTGAAGTATAAAACATAAAACTGAGAATAGAAATAATGCATGTTTCACTTCTCTGAAGCATCTTTTGATGATGTAAAAAACATTACCCCTATTATTCAAAGGTGAAAACTGAAGTTGTAAGAAATTAAGTGACTGTTTCTGAAATCACACATTATAACATTAAATTAGGTCATCTTGTTCTGATTCTGGTGCACAGTTCAGCATAGCCCAGTGAGAAATCTTCCTCAGAAAGACTTGGGGAAAAATAGTCAGTAGTTCAGGACTTCTCCAGTTTTTATTCTATTTTGAGAGATGTACTTTATATACATTTCTTATGCATTTTGTTACACCTTCTAAACACTTCTATGCAACCATGTGCAAATTTGCATGTCTTTCATCTTTTGCTAGTAAATTAATAATTGTTAAAACTAAAAATCTTAAGGAAAGATTAAAAATGGCAACTATAATCTTACCAGATGAGAAGAGCTTCCTTAAACTTTTTTTTTTCTTTCTAAGAAGAATGGAGACAGAAGGCGCATAAAGGATGTTTTTGTCAGGAAGATTATGTATTTAGTAATAGAGGTTTTTGTGTGGAGATTTTCTGAAATGTTGTCCCAGAAGTGATGACTTGCTTGTAGAAGCTTTACATGAGATCCCATGAAAATAGAACCTTAATCTGTCAAGCTAATCTAAATAATTTAGGCAGGTTTATTTACAGAAAGATTTCACAGAACACAAGAAAGATTCTGGAAACAGATTGCTTGTGGTCTCTTTTGGATTAGGCTAGATCTTGAAATGCCATTTAAAGAACAGGTTTTTTTTGTGGTTTTTTTTGTGTTTTTTTAGTGGAATGTCTTCCCCTAGACTCTTGCTGAGAAAAAAAAAATTATTGCTTCCTTTCAGACAACTATTAATATTTTTTGCTTTTTTGAAACTCTTATTTTGAAGAAAAAAGTGAATAAAGACTTTGGTGAAAATGAAGTTAAAGGAATGTGATAGTTCTCCTGCTAGCAACCAAGAGAATTAAATGACACAGGAAGTTGTGTGAGCTTGTCTACTTTCTCTTGGGGTAAACCATCTTGCAATTCACTGATGTGGCATGTCCTTTTTCTAAATATTCCCTGAGCACATATGTTCAGACCTCCCTACCTTACTTTTCTATATTTGGACCCCGAAGCTTGTTTTGCAAACATATGAGAAGCAGAAGCTTTCACTTATATGTCCCACTTTCAGAGTCACATGCAATCCAATTTCTAAGCAGTTATCATTGTTGCTATATTAGCCTGGTAAAGTACAATTTAAGCAGGCAGTAAATTCTGTTTATCATTATGTCAAAAAGAAAGCATAGTAATAGTGAAGTTTTCAGTAAAGCCATATTAGAATGGCATTCTTTTTCAAAAGACCTGTAATAGGGCATACTCTTCAACTACAAGGTGTATGTTGTATACAACTTGCCCCAATCTGGCTGTTTCCCTAATTTTTCTATTGGAACATGAATTGAGCTTATTGATGATTTCCCTTCCCAAAATTTTTTTCGTAGGCGTGTTTTTAGTGCAGTGATCACTATGGCTTAACCATTTATCCCTAGCAAGCTGTGAGGTGGTAGCTAATGCAAGTATCAGATCAATGTCCTGTATGTCAACTTAATTTTTATTCATGCAGCAGGATTAGGCAGTATCCATATTTTGCAGTTGTGATGGGTTGGCCCTTGGCTGGGGGCCAAACAACACACACCCGCTCACACAGTCCCTGCCCCCACCCAATGATAGGGGAGAGAATTAAAGAGGTAAATGGCAAAGAGGACTCGTGGGTTGAGATAAGGACAATTTAATAACTAAACTACAATAATATTAGAAATAATACTATATACAAAGAT
>WKFP01014309.1:786511-825610 GCA_011057875.1 Pterocles orientalis | reverse complement strand
AGTCTTCTTCTAATATACTGGGTATACTGGATATGACGTGCATGGGATGGAATAATTGGTCAGTCTGCTTCTCAATCTTTACCTAAAAGCAAATCCCAGGCTAGAAGCCAGACTGTCTCTTCTCCCCCAAAAGGATGAATGTATGTCCTTGAGAACAAATAGCAACATCCTAGCAATAACTATAACAGTTCTTCTCTTATCAATTCTCTCCTGAGCAGGAATCCAAAACATAGCTTCTTGCTAGCTATTTATGAAGAGAAGGGAAAAGGAAAAAAAAAATTAACTCTGCTCTGCTTAACCCACGACATTCTCCACCCCTTATTCCATACCATTCACATCATGCTCAGATCCCACTATTTTCCCTTAATCTATGGACCACCCCTCCATAATTTTATTGAGTTCATTTAATCTATGACTTTGGGCTTCATCTGTCGTGGAAGTCTTTCAAGGCAGGATAAAAAATGATGCAAAGTCCACTCAGTTGGTAGAGCATGTTGTTGGATGCGGAAGATGGATGCTGTATAGTCTCTGCTACATACTGCATCTAGAACTCACACTTCTGGTATACCCGGCACAGTCCATGTCTATGGTCTGCAAGCTGAGGATGTCAATCTCAGGGAAGTTGCTGGAAATCAATTCTGATTCTGTTGAACCTGCAAGATTCTTAATAGGATATCATTAGTATAATACATAACAATCATAACAATGATAATATGCAATGGCAGGGTTATGCAGAAGCTAACACTGTACAACTAAATCTATCGGCCACTTTCACCCATCATCAAATCCCCCTGAGGTACACATCGAACCTCACCATCCTTCTGCATTACCCACCAAGTATACCCAGGTCCTTGAGCAAAAGCAATCCCACGAATGGGTTTGCCTTTACCCGAGGCAGGAATTCAAAACATAGCTTCTTGCTAGCTGTTTATGAAGAGAAGGGAAAAGGAAAAAAAAAGTTAACTCTGCTCTGCTTAACCCACGACATTCTTCAAAAAGACAAGATACATTTCAGGAACATTACATTTAAACATTAAGCCAAGCTAGCAAAAAGCTTCCTTCCTGGAGTAAAACATCTGCTGAAACTACTGAAGAGTCTATTTTCTCTTAATAATATGATGCATATATTACTTCTATTGATTGAGTTACATGTGCATTTGAAGAAGAGAATAAAAATTCTAAGGAAGCCTGAAGATATTTTTTCTAATCTAGCTTTCTCATGTGATTACAGATTAGGATAAGAACTACTAAGCGGTTTGTCCATAGATTTCTATTATCATTACTTGTAAGTGTGACAATATATGGACCTTGGGTTGGAAAGTAAAGTATTGTTCTAGTGTCATCCACATTTAAGTGAAGCAGCTATACTCCATCTCTTCCAAAGACAGTGATTGGTTGCAGCTTCTCTCTTAGGGATTCAGATAGTGTCATTTCTTTTTCTACTGTTCAATTACAGTATCACGGTACTGTTTGTGGTGGTAGTCTTGGGGAAAGATCGTGATGAGTAATGTTGCCTTCTACACTTAGGTCCTTCACACTACTGCGTAGTGCATAGCAAAAGGACCCCACAGTTTTGGAGTATACTTGAAATCTGTTTCCCCGGTTTTAAATACAGCAGCAAGGCTTGGGGCTAGACACAATTTTTTCCTTATATGAAAATTAGTTATCATAAAATAAAATACTCCTGCGTGGCATACATTTGGCTTTGCAAAAGAAGGGAGAAGGAAAAAAAAAAAGACGACATTCTTTAATCTGAAGGCATAAGGCATTTTAAGAATCACTATTCAGCAATGGATTTGAAGGGTTTTTAAAGTATCTATACTTTATGAGACTGCTTTTTCCTTGTTGTGAATTATCATAAAATGTTGAGGTCCTGGAGATATTTCTACCCCTGCAAACACAGTAGTATCCAACCAGAAATTACATACTAGTGAAAATTCTGATACTCTTTTCCCATCTCTAAAAATTAAAATAATGTGTAGTTCCATAGTAGTTCTGCTACAATGTATAGTGGCCGAAGCCTCTCCTCTTCTCCACCTGACCCTTGCTGCCTTCTTGTAAGAGGGAGAGGAGACAATGAAATGGTTAACTCCTGTTTTAAAGTTAAGTGATCTCCAGTTCCAGCTGCTTCATCCTGCAGATGATTCTGGAGATGAATTATGCTGGAGAAAATGTGCATGTATGTTACAGGTATGTTCATTACCAGACTGCATCTCAAGTGTTGTACTATTCTCCATTTTGCTATGGCAGCCATTCATAAAAGATTTGATGGGAGAGTATTGTGCTGCTTGCAAGCACACTTCTCTGGCTGATTTCACTGAGGACTCTCCATTCATTTGAGACAGCCCTAGAGAGCCAGATGAAATATCTGAGCTAAGCAGAAGTCCTTTTGTAACAGCGCTGACAGGCTATTTGGAATGTCTTCCTATTTATTTTTCCTCTCGAAATAACTAAGTACTGGTACATTTGGATGTGCAGGTGTTGGAATACTTTGTTTTCTTCCCATTAGTCAGGGCCGCAGTGCATACAATAACTGCCTTTTAGGAAAAGGCATGACTAGCAGTAATTTGCACTGCTGGGAACTTTAGAATGAAAACTATTTTAAATGGTAATTATTCTGTATGCAAACAAGGAGCTGAATTTAACTTGTGTCTAAGCACTGTAAGGCTAGACGAGCTTCTGTAAAACCCAAGTGATACCTTTGTCAAAAAAGACAGGATGTCCAAACTCTGAGTTTCATATGATAATATTGATGTTTTCCCCTTCCCACTATTCTGTCCAAGGAATTTGTAAAACTTGTGCTCTTGTAATACACTGCAGTGTAGACATATGGCTTTACTCAACCACTGAAGATGATGTGTTGTCAAAGATTCATGAGAGCACTTGTTTCACCAAATAGTTTACTATGAGGAGCAGGGAATCCAACCTGGTTATCAAAATTAGATGTTTTGAGAGAGCATGAGAAATTTTTAACTGTTATGTTTCCATGACAACAGCTTTTCTGCTTTCTAGTTGTCTTCATGATTTATCTTTGCCATTCATGAAACTATGAAGCGGAGTATTTTATGTTTAACCATTATGAGACTTCTTATTTGCCTCATCTTCACTGCATAAAATTCACACAACTGCACTTACTGGTCTGTGTAAATTGTGTAGTACCAAAACTACCTTATATTGCTAAGGCCACCACATTTTTTGTGTAATCAGCCTGATTAAATGAGAATCAGGCCTCAATGATACTTTATGTCAACAATTCAATAAGTAAAGTTTTAAAGTAGGTGATGTAAGAACAAGATCAGGAGCACAGGGGTCAATTTTCTGTTCTTCACTGGGCAAATATTAGTAACTGTGAGCAAAAGTGTTGGGTTCTTTTGAACCTCTGGTTTTGGATGTTTAGTTTCAGGTACTGAATAATTTTTATGGTGCTGAGCAGCTTCAGGTCTAATTTAAAAGAATTTGATAGTATAAACACACACTATCTGTCATAATAAATAAATAAATCAGCTTCTCACCCCTGTCATAACCAGAGAAAATCACAGTGAATTAATCAATCCCCTTCCAACTCACAAAAAAAAATAAAATGGGGAGAGAGTGTCATTTGTTCTCACTCCATAGTCAGTGTTGTTGCCTTAGGGCTGCACCAAGCTTGCTACGCTCTCCCCTCTACAAGACAAGAGAAGAAATCAGATGTGTCTGTGGAACTCTGAATGCCTTGAGCAGGTGATGCAGACACATGTGCAGGCACACCGTGCTGCTCCCACGTGAAGGCAAAGCACCATTTCCCATGTGTTTGGAACCTACTTTGGTGTTATTAGAGTGAGAAATATTTTTCCTCAGTGGATTGTGTGTGCTTTGTATGTAAATATAAAAGATTGAAAATACCTGTTTAGTCTTTCACCAGTGCTTTAGGATTTGGTTTCTCTGACGATGGTTAATAAAGTACATAGAAAATGGTTTGTTCCATGAGAAGTGGAACTAACAACACTTGGTTTCTTGGGGATTTCTATTCTTTATCCCTAATCTGATCTTCGTCCTGCAATCAGCATATCTCTCTCCTTATGAGAAAGCCTCTAGGCAAGAGACGGCACATACTGTGGCACATTTAGAGCTGTTCAAATGGGCCGGCCAATACACCTATCTGACTGGCCAGCTGGTTGCTGCCAAACAGTGTGTTACGAGCTCTCTTCTCCCTGGGTCTCGCTTTTAGTAAAACTCTTTAGCTAAGGACCCATTTTAATGAAAATTCTAGAAAAGCAATGGACTATGTTTTTCAGATAGACGGGAATTGTCCAAACGATTAAAAAGTTAAGGAGTGCCAGTTGGAAAGACAGACATTCAAAGCAATGATCTGCATTTTGTTCCTGTAAGAAATAAGCTAAAAATATACTACATCAATGTTACTCACATCTCAATGTCAAGTACTCAGCAATTAGAAGACGTAAGAATTGTCTCTGTAATGTGTTTTTAACCACTTTGTGAATATGCTGTATTTTTAAAGCATTAACCATTTGATAACATACTGTATTTTACATCATCATCTGGAATTTATGTAATTATGAGGACTTCACCTTGCTGGAATATTTTTTCACATATTTCTCTGAGATTTCACATACAAAGGTCAAAGTCCCAAATTCAGGTTCTTGTGATTAAATGTACATACACACACACAAGCACAAACAAAATCTTGGTAATGTTTTGTTTTAGAGTACCAGTACTTCTTGCAGAGATAGTTAAGTTATTGATTGGGCTTGTTTCTGCTCTTATTTAATTGACATAAACAGGGCTTACTCTAACTGAAATCAATAGGGAGCACTGACTTACGTTACGTTTTATTTACATAGAATTTAAACACAGAATGCTGATTCTTTTTCATAATTTTCATCTGAATGGCAATATGTTTCACAGTGATAAGTATTTTTGGAGGTTGGAATAAAAGGTTTGCAAATCCTAAGATTAGTTCTGATGTGGCTAAGGTCATTGTGAGACAAAACTGGTATAAATGGCAGGTAGCTGTCTTTGCTTATAGACCATGTTTACATCCAACTTCAGTTATTTTTCTAAAAAAAGCCCCCTCTTTTTTGGGGGGTAAAATTTATCATTTGTTGTTGTTTATATTTATGTAAATAAGTATCAATTATAAATATTTACGATGCCTTCTGTATATCAAATGGAGTTTTGGAGTCAAAATTTTCATGGATACACATTAGACTGTTTAAATCAACTGTAGCATTTCAGATTTGAACAATTTGTACCGTGACACCTAAGTCATTGCTTCTAATTTAGCTGATCTACTTGCCTGAGAGGGAAATACGTTTCGTACATGCCTCACCTTCTGAGCCCTCCATCATGTAATCTGGTTGATTTTGGCACCTGATAGGTGTAATGTTAGGCATTTCAAGGAAGACTTCAAGATGGGTGCAGACAGTGATTGACAAACTGCGTCCTACTAGTGTATGTAAAAAAAATAGCTCCTCAAAGAAAATATGGTTTCTTTCTCTTCCTTAAAAATGTGCATCTTTCTGAAATGACATTAATCCATTACTTGTCTTATTTTTCCCTTAGATAAGAGAGATGATCAAATTTATGTTCCAAATTGACACTGAAGAATGTAGTACATATATATCCTGTGCAGAGATTATTTCATATTTCAGAAAAAAACCTGAAGGATATAAAGGGATGAAGTCATGCCTTGTCCTTAGACCCAGAGATGTTTTGAAAATTTTTTTACCGGATGATTATAGTTTGATAAATGGAAACTCTAAGGCTAGAGACAACAAAGATTAGCAACTGAATACCATTTTGTAGGCGTAACGTATGAAGATGAACAGAACAAAATGAGCTTGAGTCTGATCTTTTACTTGGGGAAAACTGAGAGTAATTCTTCTGAAATCAGTAGAATTACATTAGAGCAAAGTTACATCTATAAAAGGGAAATAGACCATAATAAATTATTCTGTTGTAATTATTTCCAAATAATTCCCATATGGACCTTCTGTTCTGGAAAAAAATGGTATTGTATTAAGAATAATTTGAGTCAATTTTTTTTGAGGTAAACCAGGCCTAGTGCCCTAATATCAGAATTTTTTAATCTGAGGAAATCTGGTGGTTTAAGTATTAGCAGTATGACACAGAAGTTTGGATATTGTCTTACTGATTTAATTCTGAAATTATGTTCTGGTAATTAAGCGCTTTATGCTGGCTCAACTGGTAGCCTCAATTTGTAGTCTCCTTTATCCTGGACACTCTTCATATTTAGTATCCTACTTGACTGTTGTGGTAGAGTAATAAAAGACTGGCTTGTTCTTCATCACTAAAAAAGATACGTTTTTTCTGGAGTATAGTTAATCACAGGTATTATGTAACCATAAAATTTTGATTGAGGCAAAGCCATGGAATTTTTTTTGCCATTTTATAAATACGGGGTCAAATACATAGTTAGAAAACTTTCTTCAATGGAGACATCATACGAGAGACAAAATTTACTGCCTAGAGAGGAAAAAAGAACTTCAGGCTGTTTCTATCCCCTCCTTTTTCTGGCCTGTTAAAACTTTGGGCTCTCAGTATTGTTTGTCAAGTTGTGAGAGCCTCCTTATACTGTTTCGGGGACTGGCTGGTTTCAAGAATTTTGTTAGCTTGTGTCTATATGACACTCTTTGTATCCCAAGCCCTAGTCGGACTCCTTAGTAGATAGTATTGAAACTGTCTTTTGTAGTACCCACAGTGGCAAAACAATCCTCAGTGTGGCGGTGGGGCTCTTTGACCTCTTTAGACAATTCTGAACATATGATCTACACTGACAAAATGTATGCACAGATGAGCTTCATGTCGCCTAACATATCAATCACAGTGCAGATGTTTACATCTGTGCTAGTTCTCTAGGTTTCCTCTATAATTAATAGGACAGGCTCTTCTGAGGGCAATTCACACAGACTTTCCCAGACGTGCCGTTTGAGAAGCAGTAAGTAGCATTTCCAGAAGGATCCATTTCTCTCCATTGGCTGTCAATTGAATCTAGACAGGTAAGATATTTAATGGTATATGTATTGTGAAATTCTCAATTTACATGAGAAAACTTAATTTCTGCGCCATGATTTCACCCTTAAGATCATCCTCAGTTGCCTGATAGGTGGGCCAATGACTTAAACGACAGACAGAAGCAAAGGTACAAGACAGGACAGGCAGAAGAGCAGTCAGATGCACATGGTGTGCTTACAGCCAGGCTGAAAGCTGCTCGTGCCCCGCAGCGCTGGTGAAGCCAGCAGGTCATGTATGGGCAGGAAGGATGCCTCTGTCCTGTCAGGTACTGTCCTTGTGCACTGAGTACCAAATTCTGCTGCTATGCTGATCTTTTCCAATGATTAACCTGCTTGTGGGCATGCACCAATTTATTTAGTAACTCTGATCAGAGAGTAAGGAGTCTTTACAGTTGTTCCATGTGTTTTGCATAGAGCTGGATACAAAGAATGAAATTGCCCCTTGTTACCAGCTAACTGCCAGTGTTTGTCTTCTGCCTTGCTTTATCTACATAATTTAAGACATGGACCTCTCTGGGTTTTACACCTGGTCAGTTTGCTACTGACTTAGTATCATCAAAGTAAATGATACTTGCAAAATTATCCTCTACAGCCTGTATACAACAGTTTCAGTATTGAGCCATGTTATCTACTGCATTTTAGACATTTGACAAGACCAGGACACTTCCTTTAGCACAAATCTTGTATACTACATTCTGTCTATTACCCAGATCTTAAAATATATTTTGTAATTTGTAGAAGAGGGATTAATCTGAGTTGAAACATTGCCTTTCATGAAGACAGTCAAACAACTTTTCTTGGGGCAAGTGACACTGAATGGGCCAGCGGGATGATAGATAGACAATAAAAAACAGTACTATATTTATTGCAAAATAATTTGTTTGATGAGTTTTAAAATTTCTTTGGACGTCAGCAAATTACCTTGAAATAGACTGAAACAGCTTCAAGCAGAAATTAGTGAATCTAAAGCTGTGAAGGGAGGAAGTTTAGACATCAGGTCCTCACTTGCTGGGGTGCTGAGATTTGTCAATTCACTTTAGGAAGTGAATGTGACTTGCTAGGGATGTTTTATGTCTTGCGAAAGATAGCTTTAAATTTAGCAGTAAGAGTATTTCTCTGTGTGTAAGATGGAAGTGTATTTCACTTCAAAACCTTTGCTCCAGACAATACAGAATGAAAGATCTCATATGGAAAATGGCTAGAAGTAGGCCAATGGTAATGAATTCATTTAGAGCTTGACTATGTCGATGTTTAGGAAATGTACTTTTATAGATATATGCCAACTAGAGTTGGCATGGAAGAAAAATACATTTATAAAGAAGTATAGATTAATAATAAAAATAACCAAATGAAATTTTAGTTGCTTTTTTCAGCATTTTCAACTTTTTAATTGAAAATATTCCCAACCTATTGATGTTACTGATACAATTAGAACACTACTGTAGCAGAATACAATCAAAACCTGCGTTAGTTATCTATCTAAACTTAATCCAAATCTGTGTTAATCTGGGCTATACTTCCTTGGGTATTAATGTAATCTGTGGAAAAGGGCTACCTCTTGGGGCTAAAATGAAGCAATAAAAGGTAAGAGTGTGAATATCTTTTTTAAAAAAAAATTTATACATGTAACAATTAATTTACATAATTCAGAAATTCCTTTGCCTCATATGCCATAATTGGCAAGTGATTCTCACCAAAAGAGTGGAATCAGTGCTTGCTTGTCGAGCTCTGTTCTCCACTGAAGTCTGCCCTGACAGCACATGTTCATCTTGGCAGGGCTTCAGAGGCAATGTGATAGTAATACTTTCTGTCCCAAAGTTGCAAAAGGTGCTGCAGTTTATGCATTGTTAACTTAGATGGCAGTCATGGACTACTACTGTGGTTTTACTTTTCAAACTGTATTTTCCAGGATGAAGCAGCTCGATGTGACATACATCTATATGCGTATCTCTGTATGTGTACTTCTTAGCTGTTGACACACAATTGTGTTTAAAGCACACAGATGGGCAGCTCAGTTCCATTTACCTCTGGTGTGCATTCTGTCATTGGCAGCCAATGTGAGGAAGCCACAGGGACACATCTCCATACAAATGTGATTTTAAAAAGGCAATTTTCATTTTTTGTTGTGGCTTTATAGAGTTTTCACAAAATTCAATGTGCAGATGACTTGCTACAACATATTGAAAGTCAAAAGGCCTTATTCAACTTTCATATTTAGCAGATTACATGATGTCTCAAAATAACTGCAATTATAAAATGTCATTTGTGGTTAGACACAGTGGACTTCTTTGCAGAGTTTGGTATATAATCATGCAAGATACTCAGCTGCCCTGAATAAAAAAAAGGCAGATGTAAAAAGCAACGTGCAATAGTTTAATCAGTATAATTACTATTTAAATGCATGTTTAAAGTTTTAATGCTTTTGAATTATAATCAATTATCCTTACAGTGAAGCTTACACATTGCAAGAAAGACTGTGAATCTTTGTTAATACAGTTATCGCTGTTCTTTAGTACTGTTGCTCTGCTAAGCACTGCTCGAGCAAAATTTTCAGTTAACAACAGCCCTGGAGAGAGGAGACTCCTCCATAGGCCAAGGTAATGTCGCTGCCTCTTTGGCTGCCCTGGGCTGGGCTGTGCATAGGTTGACATAGTCTTTGATGCCATTAACGACAGGAGCAGCAAAACTCCAGTGTAGCACTAACGGGCTCTGGGACAGTGGAAAAGGAATTCTGTTGTTTAGTCTTTGTCCACTTCTGTAACATCCATTCCCTGTATCTTTCAGAATCGCAGGTGAAACAAAAGCATCTATTTGTCCTGTAGGTCATCATATAGTCTGTACTGATTTATTATTATTAAAAACTGACTGAAAAAGTAAAAAAAAATCAGGGACATGAAAGATTTCATAAGTGTTACAGTATTTACGAATTAATTTCAAACTCTTCCTTCAGTTAACTGAGCTCTGTGTAGCTACAAAGTCTAAACAGTCTGTGAATTCATACAATTAGTTGACATGAGAGATAATATGTTTACGTTTTAAATATTTCATGTGCTGTCACTATTCTTAGCTCTGCAACATATCCAAAACAGTCAATCCCTGGCATTCCTCATACTAGGGAATTCTTGCTTTTGCAAACACTTTCCAGTCAACCTGGTGCTTGTTAATTATTTTATTGGCTTAAATACTAGCAGTAATAGAAGAAATAATACCTTCAGTAATAAATATTTGTGGAATTAGTCCTTAAAAGAAAGATTCTAAGAAGATGGGACACATGGCATCACAAACAATAACTGAAATAATACAATAAAATTATTCTCAATTCTTCTGGACATAATGGAAAGCATCTTTCTTTGGGATTTTTGAATGATGAGTGAGTTAGGTTTGTTAAGTGAATAAAATTGTAAATAGTTTTCCAATAAAAATAGCTTTTAGTAGAACCATAAGTATGCTATTCATAAACAGTTCACATCAATTATTTTAAGACTAGATTGCCTCATTTCTTGTACTGAACAATTTATAGGATCCATTATAAACATTGTGTTATTAACTTTTCATTTACTGTTTTTCTTTCGAAATAGTTAAATGACTACAGACCCTTAGTGGGGATGCATTTTGCTGACATCAACTTGGCTGTTCCCCCTGCCCTGGGGAAACATTCATATTATTTCAATCAAACTTCAAAAATTCCAGAGAGTTTAAATTACTTTGCTGTATGGGGAATAGTTATATGTGGTACTTTTGTATATAGACAAATTCATTAAAAATATTTATCATAAATGATAGTCACCTGTACAGTAACCTCTAATTAAATGGGTAGGCGTCAAGGAGATTTTTTTCTAAATTCATTTTCCTATAATTAAATGTATTGCAAGATCATCCCCAGTAGTCTTAAATTTATCTTTTACTTGCAGATGTGTTTATGTCTTGCACTCATTGTGTTTGATATTTTCTTTTTTTGTTTGTAACAGAATCTTACTACATGGGGTACTAGATTCATTTTGAAAATCTTGCTTCCCCCACCAAATTGTTTCCTTTTCCCATTTTAAATATTTTTAAGTCTCTCACTTGTTCATGTAAATATTGGCTCTGGACAAATTTAGATCTTATTTAGCTGAGTTAGCTAATGAGAAAATTATTTGGTAAATGGATTCCCCAGGGAACTGAAAGTCTAGAAGATTTTTAGACTTTCTGCATTGATCTGGCCAAATAAATGAATTTTGGAAATAAGTGAAAATAAATCAGTAGAAATCATCCACTTATAATGACATTTCAAAAATTACCTGAAAATAATATTACTGAACATTGTTTAATTGGGAAATTGTATTCCCAAGTCTGCTGGTGATATACTGAAAGATAGTCAAGTCTTCCACATCCCTGGGTAAGCTGTTCCAGTGAATTATTGTTCTCATTGTGAAAAATTTATTTCTTATGTTGAGATGAAACCTTTCATGGTGCAACTTTCACCTATTGCCTCTTGCCCTCTCCATATGGCTCATCGTGAAAAGAGAGCCTCTGTCCTCTTTGTAGCCGCCCTTTACTGTGATGAGGTCCCCCCGAGCCTTCTCTTCTCTGGGGAGGAAAGACCTAGCTCCTTCAGTCTTTCCTCATAGGGCAGGTTCTCCAACCTTTTGATCCTCTTCGTGGCCCTCCTTTGAACTCTCTCCAGTCTGCCTGCATCTTTCTTGAACTGTGAGGACCAGAATTGGACAGAGTAGTCCAGGTGAGGCCTGACAAGTGCTGAGTAGGGTGGGATGATCACTCTGTGTGTCTGCTAGTAATGCCCCTGCAGATGCAGCCCAGGATCTGATTTGCTTTTGTTGGGGAAGGCAGTGCATTGCTGACTCATGTGGAGCTGCTTGTCCACCAATCCCCTTCATCAAGGCAGCTCCCCAGCCACACAGCCCCTAGCCTGTATTGAGCTCTTTGGTTATTGTGTCCCAGGTACAGGACTTTGAACTTGACTATGTTCAACTTCATACGATTCTTGCTGGCCCACTCTTCCAGCCTGTCCAGGTCTCTCTGTAGGATGTCTCTCCCTTTGTACATGTCCACCTCAGCACCCAGTTTGGTGTCATCAGCAAACTTGTTAAAGGTGCTTTCAGTCCCATTGTCCAGACCATCCCATCGTCCAGATCATTTATGAAAATCTTTAGCAGTGTGGGATCCAATGTAAATCGCTGGGGGACCCCACTTATGACAGGCTGCCAGCCTGGGAGAGAACCATTGATCACCACCCTGAGTGCAGCCTGTTAGCCAGTTTCCTGCCCATCTTGCCAGCCAATCTGTATCTTGCCAGTTTTTCTACGAGGAGATTGTGGGAAAGAATGTCAAAGGTAAACAGCTTCCACTGCATTCCCCACGTTGACAGAAGATGTGACTTTGTTGTAGAAGGTGATCAGGTTAGTCTGCCATAATTTACCTTGGTAAATCCATGCTTGCTTTTCTTAATCACCTACTTCATTGGTTTGTAATTGTTTCTAAGGGGACTTGTTCCATTACTTATATAAACAAAATATAGCAGAAAGAAAGCTATGTAAGGGCTGTATTCTGATATTACCATTTTATTATATATGCATAATTTGCAAGAAAAAGCAAGATTTACACTAAATAAAGTTTGTCCTTTGTTTTTGTAACATGGCCTTGATTTCGGTGTTTGAGATTACTTTTCCTGAACTGAAACCACAATTATCTTGATAGCCTGGAAATTTAGCCCTAGCTGTATTTCATTGTTCCATTTTCAATTTTACTGCTTGAGTCAAGTTTTTTACATTCACAGTAAACAGATAAAGCAATGAAAATGTATTGAAATTGTGTAGTGTGTAGAGTCACTGTAATTGTTAATAATTCACTAGTTTTGCAAATTCATTGTACTGTGAATTATCTGATAAAGAGAAATCTTGCTGACAAGGGTGCCTTAACCAACATAGATCAAATGGAAATGTGACTAATCCTTCAAATTCCAGAAAAATAAAATTCTGTCATCTCCAAGTTATTGAAGTACTTGCTATAAGATACACCAAAATTTGATGGCATACTGAATAATTTTTGACCCTGGCCTTTTATATTTTATAGTGTCATTACTGATGTCAGCACTGTGGAGACAGAATATAGTTGTGGCATACATAACACATAAATTTAACATTATTTTCAACAAACTGTTTAGATTGTACTTTTACTAACCTCCCTATGGATTATCATTACCAAAGTGTAGCCTAATTTTTCCATCTTGGGGAAAAAGTATTGGGAAAAACTTAAGTATATCCTATCATAGCTCCTTTTATCTTTAATGTAGCTTTTTTTCTTTTAGTTTTTTTTTTTTTTTTGCAATTCACTTTCTGCTATACAAATTCATATGGTGCTCTGCAATTCGTATTTTTCAGAAACAAAATATCTGGAGCCACACTATCTCATTGGCTCGTAAATTATATGGTCTTTAAAATATTCTCTTACTTTATCATGAAACTTCATTTTTAAAGGATATTTTAAAAATAATAAAATCCTGTCATGGACCATGCCTTATTCATTTTAGTCATTAGTTTTAAATTGTTTCTTTGAAAATAATTCAGTTTCTTGGCATGGTTTTAATTTTTAACTTTTTTTCTTTTTTTCCTGATGAACCAAGTTAAACCCACAATTTTGTTAATTCAATGAAAAGCAGTCCTGTTTCTATTTTTTAGTTGCTTTTTAACAAAGACTTGCACTGACATGCTCTTCTAGAAGACTGCAGTTCTTCATCTCTAAGCATAAACGTTTTATTACTCACAAAGAGAAGCTATTTGAACCTGAATTCATGTTTGAGCGTGAGGTAAAGAGACAGAGTTACTTTCTTTTTAAGTTCAATTTACACTGGAATATAGAAAACTCAAACATCACCAATTTTCATGAACAGCAATAGGGGCCAGGTTCTGTTCTGTTTTGCTGCCTGAATAGCCCAATCCTCTTTTTACTTACCAGCATCCAGCAGTACTGTGAAGTATCTATGTACCTTGCCACATAATTTCTTGGCAGTGGTCCTCTGTTGCTTTATACTTCAGGTCATTACTTTCTATGTACTATGCAAATGAAAGAACTGTTACCTAATTGTGGTGACTGGGACAGTACCATTTTTCAGGGGTAAAAAATTACAAAGTGATAGAAAATAGGTTTAATGACATTGGTTGTTTCGGATCTGACTTTAGATGTTCTGGTCATGCTCTTCATTTTACCTCTATTCCTGGATGAGGAGGGCAGAGAGGCATCAGCTCAGTTGGTCTCTGTTGGTTTAGTATCAAACACTTTGGTCACACTTCTGCTAGAAACACAAACTCTGAGATGATTCCAGACAAAATTATCCCATCCCACGACCCCCAGATCTTGCTTCTCAAAGGGAACAGTGTCACCTGTGGACACCTAACCCATCTTTGTTCTGCAGTCATGCTATAAACACTGCCCTGAATTTTCCAGCTGTTCTAGCGCCCGTTTCCAGTAGCACTCAATGTTTTAAGAGTTGAATTTGTGGCAGCTGTCTTCAGTTGTTTAAGGAAGCATGTCAGTAACACAGGCTAAAACATCTATTTAATATGTGAATTGTAAATAATCTTAGTATCTATCAGCATCATTCCACAAAGAATTGTGAAAAACTTGAAGTCTTGACTACTTTTGTGCTATTGCAACTGAAAGTGGAATATTCTCCAGTCACTGTGCAATCAAAACCTTTCAGCAATCAAAAATCAGTTGTTAGACTTCAGATAGAGGGAGCATAAGACTAAAAGAGGTCAGTTTTCCACCTAAGATCACTTAGTAGGGACAAAAGTTGTCTTACTAGGATATGAAATTCATAATGGTGGCTTAATTAATTCTGACTGCTGACTCTTCTTTTTTTCATATCTTTCCTAATACAGTACTTCTAAAAATCTGAAACTTTGCTAATTGTTTATTTTTAAAATGCTTTGAGTTGGAATTTTTTCACTCATGAGTTTTGAAAATTTCACCTCAGTTTTTCATTAATGTTTTAGTGAAGTGCTGTCGTCTTGAAATAACTTAAAATTAAATATGCATTTTTATCAAGCAGTAGGAGATTGGAATGTGAATGTCTTTCACTTTGATTATCTTTAAAAAGAGTAGAATTACTGTATCTCTGTTGTCATTAAGAAATAGGAAATGCAGTACACATTTCTTAGAAGACTCATTTTTCTCTATATCAAAACATTCTGTATGTTTGGAATAGGCTATTCATAAGTTTCAACACATAGACCATCAAGTAATACCTCTAAGAGAGAGGGTAAAACAATATTTAGCTAAAAGAATATTCATACTGTTTTTCATCTGAAATTGTTGTTTAAGACACCATTTGGAGGAGCTTTTTGCCATTTTTAAACATCTGTCATAAAGACTGGAAGTAGTTTTGAGTTTTTATGGATTTTTAGGTGTATATGTATATTTACGCATACTTATGCATGGTTTTAGTATAGTGCACATGATTTTTTTTAATAACTTCTGATGATTTTGCATGGTTATTTAAAATTGCACCTAGTTTTAAGTCACACATTTCATGTTTCCAGTATCAACAGTAGTGCTGCCGGTTGAGCTTTTAAAGGGGAAAGTTTAACTCACTTACACACTCAAACAAATGTTCTCTGTAATATTGTTGAATATATGACCTTTTTAATTCCCCTGAAGTGACTTGTTTTGTTTAACCATTTTATTGGACAACACTAAGTACTGCATATAGGCAAATCTATTTCCTAGGAGGCAAAGAAGGCTCCTTTCTGTACTTGGGTGGTTGTAGTCATTTGCTGACACTTGCAAAACTGCCAAACTTTCCAGTGTCCCTGTCAGAGAAAGGAGAATGATTATTTTCAGATTCTTGTGTGGATTTAGTGATGCATTCAACCTATTTCTCTCCTTTTTTTTTTTCTTGTTTTGTTTTTGGTGTTGTTTTTTTTTTGTTGTTGTTGTTCGAAAACATCAACAGGATTTCAGGGAGAAAGTCTGCTATTTGCAATCTCCAACTACCTTGCTGGGCCAGTAGTGTGAGAAAACATATAATTAACATCTGCATTAGTTTACTTACTATCTGTGCTAGTAAGCAAATGGAATTTTGAATTCAATAGATAAGTCAACTATGCCACTATCTTTTCTATTAGCTTTACCTTCTGTTGTTGAGTATCCATGTTTTTAAATCACTCCTTGGCTTGGTCAGTATTTTTCACACACTCTCAAGTATTATGCCTACTAGTTTTGGCAGGATATTAAGTTTAAAATCTATTTCAAAAGCAGCTATGGTTGCAGATCATAATAGAAAGCTTCTTTGGTGTTCAGACCAATAAATAAATTAGAAGGGCTTTAAGCTCTGCATGATAAAATGAACTGAAAGTAGGGCAGAGAAAGAACAACCTTTGTAACGAGCCTAGCCTGGGGCTAAGGAGAATCAGAAGTTCATTGTATATTTCAGAACATGGTGCAACAACAGTATGAAGAGTTGGTGACTGAGGTTTTTCACTGCCTCAGGATACCAGTGATTCAGCTGTATATAATGACAGGGAGTGCTAAGAATGCACTAAATAAATCCTGTATCCCTAACTCATAATTTCATACTGGAACTATGGGCAGGATGGAAGGCCTGACAAGAATTCGTAGCCAAGAGGATGCAGTATGGACCTGTTTGCTATATTTACTTGATCATTGGGGAACATAAAGCATGTTTTATTAGCGTGATATATAAAAAGATTAAATAAAATCACAATAGAAATAAGGCATGAACTGATGAATATTTACTTGTGGACTAAGGAAAACATCAAATTTGCAAATGGTAGCACATTTTCTCCTAAAAATCAGAGATGTCTAAACTACTTGTCAGTTGAGAACCCCCAAACTTCAGGGTTCTCCTTATTAAGCATGTACAAGATGTCCTATCTGATGCTACTTTCTCCTGTGCATGTTTTGCTTGTGAAAGCATGGTAAACAGCACAGGTGTAGGTGTTTGCATAAAACAATTTGAAAAAATATTAATCTGTTGAGCTGATTTTTATTAATATGCTTGCAGTTTGCAACAAAATTAATATGCTTGCAGTAGTGGATTAAGACTAGTTTGAACTGTTGAATTAGAACTTTACTAGGACATGACTTTCCATCCTTTACTGTATTTTAAATTTCTCGGGTATTGGTTTTCTACTTCTTTCTTAAACCTCTCCAATTATTAAATATTGCATTGGAAATGTTGTTACTAGGTGAAAATTCAGGAATACTTGACATGTAAATATTGCTATGAAAAGTTGATATCTGAACTGCAATATTTTGAATTGTGAGTGCATGGAATTTTCTCTTTTGCTAACATGGTCTCTGTAGAAACATCCCAGCCACTCGAAGACAGAGGAGTTCCAAGTGTGTAAATCACGGTAGTGACTGTGCTAATGCTCTTCACAGTGATTTTTGCTTAGAGGCTGAGTGAAAGCAGTCTTCAAGAGTGTATGGGTATAGCTTAGTGACAGGTCTGAGAAACATAAACTGCTCTCCCTACCCACTGCCCTAGCAGCAAAATTTCCCAATGATTAAGATGCTCATTTAAAATGGAAAAGATCCTTCTGGTTCCATTATTGTAAAAAACTGATTTATTTAAGTGGAGTTGTTTATTTCTCTTCCTATTCCAATCTCAGCTTCCTTTGCATGAAATCCATAGCACTATCTCACCTAGAAATGCGCAAAATCACTCATACGAAGTGTTCTTTCTGACCTGCTACTACACTTTTTTCACAAAAGTCAGTCAACTCTTTAAAACAGAAATAGTCACATCCCTTGGGGCAGTCAGCACTGGGCAGGCATGCTACTCAGGCTAGACAGGTAAACAAAATTTATCTGGCAGTAAGCAAAGCTGTTAATCTTGGAGAAAAATCTTTGTTAGATCTTTAAACTTCAAAATGTAGTGGCCTGTGATAAGAAATGCTACAGTTTGAATATCAGGTTACTACACAAGGAGGTGGAGGAAAAGTTCTTATGTCCCATGGTGTGACTATACTTACACAGTGACTGTTATCAGGACTACAAATACTCCTGCTAAACGGGTGAAATTAGGCTTTTAACAGCCCATGGGCAGTGCAGAGATGAAAAATGCTGGCGCAGAAATGAGCATTGCACAGTGGTGCCACTCTGCACTCCTAGGTCTCACTCTAAACCTTCGCCCGAGCCTGCACCCTGTTTTTTCAGCTATACGGGGCTCACAGTTGTATTCTTTTTTCCTAGGAAGTAATAATTATTTAAAATGTAAATTTGGTAATTAATGTAGAACATGTATACTTGCATGACTGTCCTTGATCCAAATAATATATTCTTTATTTCTAAAATATTTCATGTGAAATACATACTCTCCAATTACATTCACTGTCCTCCTCTGCCTTGAAGAGAGTGTTTAAGCCCATCTAAAACTGCTTCACACAGTGGCCCTCTAAAGTAGGCTTCATGGAAGAGAAGAGGGATTAACTATTCCACTTTTTCTGGGGTAATGGTATCCCCGTGCAAAACAGAGTTGAAGAGCCTTTGGGGCAGAAAAGAAGCAGGTGGAAGCCAGACTCCGTCCTTACACCAAATAATGACTGTCCAGCGACCATGTCGGGTAGGATGTGTAACCAGGTCACTGAATCACCCAACAGATGAGATCCTGCATATTTTCCTATGGTTACACCCAGGTACAACCTAGATCTAACCCGGCTAAGAGAAGAGCTTTTACTGATTCTGCTATGGCTGTATGTGGCTTGGAACAGACTACAGAGTCTGAACAGCTGGATACTTATCTGCCATGTAGTCTATCCTGAGGTCTGGCTTCTGATTCTACTGTGTTAATTGTACCACATCTGAAGTTATCCAGGTTATGTCTATGTGAGCTGTGTGAGTTCAGTAATTGAAAAGCAGGAGGTATCCTAGATCAATTCTAAAAATGGGATTTATCCTCTGTCACTCTGGTACTTCCAAATAGAGTTTCTCTCAAGTTCTTAAGCAAACATCCTTCCTAGTTCCAGTTAATTTAATACTCAGCGTTTCTTCTTACACATTGGCCTGGTCCTGAGTTAATACACATTTAGCTTTGAGTTAAGCGTAGTTATACTGTATCTTGGGTAACAATTGTTAAATAGTTGGTGACATTTCATTTTATAATGCTGATTTATCTACGAGGCAAAAAAACTCCATAAAGAGAAATTATGCTTACAAGTGCTAATTTCCTTTATTAATGTCCATAAACAGAAAAAATATTAATAACAGAAAACAGAATGTAAAAAGCAACAATTCAATAATAATTGAATGTGTTGAGTTAGAAGCCCCTTATAGGTGTGTTGAAACTAATGATGAAACACAAGAAAGCGGGAGGGGAAATATTTTCATTAAGATCAGAAGGGGACAAGGGATTGTGTGTGTTTATGTTTATGAGATATTAAATACTGAGTTTAATGTTAAATGGTTTACCAATCTTCGTCATTATCTTAATTTCTCAGCAAGATGTTAATGTTTTGATTTATGTTTGTGGTTTTTAGAACTGAGTCAACACAGCAGGGAGCTCTTTAAAGGGAATGGCTTGCCTCCTCCTAGGTTGCACTCTCCTTGTGTTAAGTAGGAAGGCGGTGGTTGCCTTTCTGCTTGTGCTGCTTCCGAAAGCATCCTTCCTCAAGTTTTAGCAATGGTGAGTCACTGCTGCTTGGACCAACAGTCAAAGAGGGGCCATTTTCTAAGGTAGGATGGGGAAATGCTGGGAAAATTGCTGTCAGGAATTTGTTCTCTATAAGTGAAGTCATTTTAAGCAGCTTTGCAACATTTCTGTGCTGAGGCCAGAAAGGCACACTAGTTATTTTGTGCCTCATTTACCTCAAATATCCCCAATTGTTGCTTGAGGGTTCTAAAATAGTGGCATAGCAATAAAGGAATGCACATAACTTTTCACTGTTGTGATAATAATAATAATAATAATATATTTAGTATTTATTGCATTAGTGTCTGGTAATGGATGCATCAATTAGTTGAGATTCCATTTGTTCGGACACCATTCAAATGAGGTATCTCAAGCAGCTAATAACTTGAAAGATTAGCAGATGACAAATAACAGATAAACTAAAAGAAAGGAGAGTGAATAACAAAGA
The DNA here is from genome assembly GCA_011057875.1 of Pterocles orientalis. Taxonomy (NCBI): domain Eukaryota; kingdom Metazoa; phylum Chordata; class Aves; order Pterocliformes; family Pteroclidae; genus Pterocles; species Pterocles orientalis. The sequence continues at coordinate 805,476 of WKFP01014309.1, read as the reverse complement.
CAGAGGTTTTAGCACAAACAAGTAGTGTGAAATACTTATGTTAAGCTTTTTATTACTCAGTTTCTGCTAGCATGTATGACAGCAGGAGGAACTTGAGAGTTGAGGAGATGCTGGCTTTGTGGATTCTGACTGGGAATTCTGTGCATCTGGCAGCTAAAGCATAGAGGCTGGCCTTTCAGGAATATAATATGATAGGGAAGGTACAATTAATTTTTTGAGAGCTTTGCAATTTAGGACAATAAATTCTGCATTGAAAAAGTAAAAGTGAGATCCAGTGAAGTTAAATACAAATTTTAAAATTATATAGTAGTAAGTGATAATTTAGAAAATTATTTTACTTACTAGGATTTTAAAATTATCAAAAGAGGAGTGATCAGTGAGTATGTTAAGGACTTGAGGCATCAGGATCCATAAGAAACCAATAACTAACTATTAGAATATAGTTCTTGCAAAAATAAAAAAAAAAGAAAGAGAAGTTACGAGATCTGAACAGTTATGATTCTTTCCTGCAGAAAGCAATGGTTCCCTTTACTGGTATTGCACTCTGTAGCTAATTAATATCCTACATGAAATTATTGTAGTTGATTATGCAGTCATTAATATCCCACAAAGAAGGACACTTGGTTTCAGTACACAAACTGCTGCAAAGAAAGACTCCTGTTTAATTACAATGAACACTAAAGCAAGAAATAGAAATAAGTGTTAATTATATTTAACACCATGCTAATTCCTTCCCATCTTTCTGTAAAAGGACATTTCATGAGCTATATTGGGATTTTCCTTTCTGCTTTTAGAACAACCTTCTAAAAATGGTATTTTAAGTATTCTTGGGGTTCTGTTGCTTTAAAGAGAACCTTGGTATTTGTTAACTATCCTACTCTTTATAATTTGTAGAATAACCAGCATAACAATAATGCCACTAATTAAAAAAAAATTCATTTAAACTACACAGGCAAAATGGGTTTCCATAATATTCCTGTACAATTAAGTCTTGCATAAAAATTAGATTAGGATATTCACTTTGAGACTGGATCAATGCTAAATCATGTCCAAAATTTGTATTCAGACTAGTCACCATTGGAATCTTCTGGTTTGTTTTTGTAAGAATTCTATCAGCTTGACTTGAAAATAAGCATGTATAGAACTGGCATGGAGTCAAAACTGAAGGGATGAATTTGTTTGAGGAATTTCCTGTTTTAAATTATTTTTCCTCTCCATTTGTTTTAAGATTCCAATTGCTATCTTACCCTGTAAGGTTTGTATATCATCTACAGGCATTATTTAAATGCCTGTTCAGTTATGTGTCTTGCCTCTTGGTTTGCAATTAAATAAACAAGAAGGGCATCTTCCAAATGACTCATACATTCATGCCTAGAGTATATGAAGTTTAGGGATAAATCAGAACTGATATTTTTAAACTGCATTTCCTGTGTTTTGTTTTTTGAAGCTTCTAGAATATATAAAGAGTGCTCAAACATTCTATAAGCAAAAAATAAGCCTGTAGTATTTTGACTTGTTTATTACTAAACTGTCTTCTAAACCATTACAAACTTGGCACCAATGTAAAAATACATAAAGTCAAGAAAAAGTTGTAGCATGTTGGGTAGTCATTAAAGCCACTTGGGTGACTGACGATACAGAAATATTCTGTAAAAATAGTACTTCATAAGATTTTAGGCTTTTTTGTTCCCAACATAAACGCTAGTTTATTGTTATAGTGGTCACTTCTATTATTTAAACAGATTTCTCACTTTGGTTATTACTCACAGATTATTGGTCTTCTCCCCAGTAATCTTTACCTCTAAAAAAATGCTGATATGAGATAAATTTGCCTGGTTTCCTCAGTGCACTACTTTTGTTGGCTTTGACTTCAGTAAAACTCAGAATAAAAGAAGGGTAATTCAGCCCAAGCTTAAATACTTGGTGTGTCTCAGTCACTGATCTGGCAAGACCAGATCCCTCAGAGTGCAGACTACACTGAGCTCTCATTAAAATATTTGAACACAATAGGGTATATTCAACTGCAAAGCTCTTAGCAATGTAAGGTTTCAAACTCATTTGACTCACCAAGATTGCCTGGATATCAGTAAGTGTGCAATCTATCTCATGCTTTTAACTTTAAAATATGAAAGGAAATGAGTTCTTGAAGATGAACTGCCTGACTGTTCTACAATAAATATAACCCATTCACTTTTCTAATGATGCATAGATGTCCTCTGGAAGTATTGTGACCAGATTCCATCTGAATATTTGAGTGAAATTATTGTTTAGCTTTTATTGAAGGATAACTGCCTGCAAACCTGTATTTAGGAAGTAGTCCTTGCTTTAGCCCTCATTCTGTAGTGTTCAGAAAAGTACCTTTCATGTAACATTTTTTCCATTAGCAGCTTTTAATCATGTAAATATCATCTATAGCTATAAAACTTAACAGAAATATGGAATGCAAAGTTCTCAACAAAATGTAATTTAATGTTGCAGCTATGCATAATTTTTCTGTGTATGCATACACTTTTCTGTACTGTTAAACATCATATTCATATATGTGAAAGAGGTCTTATATTAAACTATTCAGTGTACTTTGTGAAAATGTATCATTACTGAATATCAGTGTATTGTAATTTGCATTATCAAATTATTTTTAAATTAAGACTTTATATTAAACAAATGTTAGGATATGAAAAAATTAGAAATTGTATATTAGTTGTAACATGCAAACTCCTGTAGGTGCATCTCTTAACCAACTAAATTTAATTATAATAGGAAGATAATTCAAAATGGAAGTGACACACATATTTAGGAATACTGCAGTCTAAACTAAATGGCCTTATATCCCATGCATCTTAACAGTTATAGAGTATATGTATCAGTGTTTAAGTGTTCATTTCTTTCTCCTGTTAGTAATAATACTAATCAGTACTATTAACCTCAGGCAAGGTAAATTCTTTATGACCTAAATAAGAATACAGTTCTGCTCAGTGTGATACCCGGGTAAATACTAAGTAGACATTCACATAGACCAGTTTCCCACCTCTGAAAAATATGAGGGTGAGGATGTTGAAGTGTTTTTTAATCTTCATGAAAACTATTATGTTCTAAGTAACTGCAAGTTAGAAGACACAATGTATTTCTTCCTGGTTTTAGTGAGGGGTGGTTTATCCTTCTGGTCAACATCCTGTATCCTGATGACTACAAGAAGCAAAACATATTTTTTTTTGGTAAATTTTTATCCATGTAATTTACCAGTGGTTCAGTGTACTTTCTGGCTGATAGAATCACTGGAATTTTTTTTAATTTTCTATTTTTAGGAAATAATAACTTATGATAGTGAAAATAATACATAAGAGTTTCAGAACTGAGAAACAGCTGACACTTAGATTTTTTATTTTTTTCTTTTCTTTTATATTATTAAAAGTCAAACAAACCCTGGTATTCAAGAAATTCAAGGAAGTTAAAGGCAAAATGGGAAAACAGCCTGACCTACAGTGTTATTCTTTTGTTTGGGATACTACAGTATAAAGTTTGTTAGCAGCCTTTGAATGAAGAAAAAATGCACTGAAATTTTTAATGGAAGCTACAGTTTTAATAGATACTGTAAGATACCTGAAATATACAGGCACCAAGACTGTGTAGCCAATCTTGTACAAAATCACAAGGTGATTTACCAAGCCAGAAGAACATAACTGAATTTCACCTAGCATGAGTGTATTAAGCACAGCAAGTTCAGAAGACTTGCCACCCAAGTTTAGCTGAATGCAAAGTAGAAAACAGAAATGCAGAAACACAGTTTTTAAACACATATCACAATTAAAATGTCATAGTCAATTAATAAATATACTGACATATTACATGCTTTCTCAACATACAGGAAGATTTACACTATCAGAAAGACATCTATTCCTGTGGATTTTTATCCAAACCTTCGTATTAGGGAGGTGAATCTTTCCTTTAACCGGAATTTCAGAACTTTAGTAATAATTATAGTAATCCAGATGAACAGGCCTATTGCAGAGGGGAGTCTAATTTTCTGCGAAGTAACAAGAATTTTATCATGGCTTTGTCCTGTTAGACAAAAGAGCCATTTCTTGGTTAGTTGTACTAATGAACAAAAAGATGCAACACAAACCGTAACAGCTGGTACAGCATGCATCAAATTTATATGAAATGTAGTATTATAGTTCTGTTGAAACCAGGTGAATAATTTTTTTCTGTTCTGCTCAGAAAAAATTCTTATTTGTCAGGAGACTAGATTGTAGCCTGGAAGTGCCACAACATTTCACAAAATCATGTTTCCTGTTTTTGAGGCTTCTTTTAGATGACAGAAGCGCATTTACTAAATATTTTTGGTTTTTTATAGCTTGTATGAATCAATGTAAAAGAGATGCCCATGAATATTTTGTCCAGTATTTGTGGAACAGATTATAATAGTTGATGTTTTATTAGCTAAAGCATTAGTATCCCATTGTGGTGAAGTGATCAAACATAGGCTGGATTTGTAGGAAGGTTAATGAAATAAACCCAACTTCCTTACTGGTTCTTCCATTCAGTACTGTATTCTGCTTGGAATCTGCCTAAAGTTGGATTATCAGATCACCTTTCAGAAATTATTATTCTTGATGAAGATCACTATGAATTTATACTTACAGGAAAGTTTATTGACATATGAGATGAAGAACTAAATAAACAAGGCAGTTTCCAAGTGCTTTCTGACTTGCTTGTTCCCTCATTTTTAAATCAACCAAAATGAAGAATTGACCTTCATACAACCTCAAGTGTAAACCTGTAAGAGCAAAATAACTCAATAACTATTTTATAGGTTGTACAGGCCTGGATTGAATCCTATAAAAATAGAAGTAATATTCTTGCATCTCCCATAGTTGGTATATTCTTAAGGCTTTGATTACCATAATCTTTATTTATAAAAGGTAAACCACTTAAAACTATAAGGGTCTTAATCTCAAAATATGATTAATGGGTTCAATAAGTAAGCATGAGATTAACTACTATAATTCACTAGGTCATGCCTACCCATCAGTAGCAGTAACATGGGGAATTCCTTAAGGGACATTGTTAATAAATCTCTGATAGTAAATCTTCACAAAGGTATTTATAGTAATGCATGAGATAATATCTGATTCACCCTAAGAAGACATGGGAGGTAAAAAATGTTTCCATTCTTTGTATTCTGGCGGTATTTAGAACTGCTGAGAATTCTTATTAGCTAACATGTTTTCAGTTTGCCTGTCCACGTGGGCAAAAGAATATGAGTTAAAGAAGATGCAATCTGATAAAAATAGTCTGGTAATACCACAGGTATTAAAATATTTGTCATATATATGCCTGTTTCCCTATATAATGATGAAGCACTAGAATTTTTTTTTGAGAGAAGTTTGATTTAATTAATTGACACATTCAAAGAGAAGACATTAAAGACCTCTGAGAGGTGACCAGCCAAATCTCTCAGTGCTAAACAGTCGACCACTGCAGGAGAAATGATGTGTAAGTTTTTACAAGAATTTTCCATGTTATTTTTAAGAATATTTTTTTCTAGAAAGGATTTTCAAAGTAGGATCTGTTCAACTTGACATGTCTGCTGGGGTCTTTAATGATGTCAGAGAAATCCTTCCTCTAGTCAGAGCAAGGAAAGGAGTTCAGTTAAGTAAAGAATGAAAGGTTATTCCTGAAATATCTGAAACAGGAAATATATAAATGCATTCTTTGTTCACTGTAAAAGCTTATTGTTGAGTGCCTACTGGGAACAAGTTGGATATCATGAAAATTTTTACAATATCTGCTAATGATGTTACCAGAGCACATTTCTTCTTTCTGCTGCCCAGAACGAAGAGACAAATGTTAAAGGAAAGATAAAACTGAAATGGCTTTGTTAGAGAGTCAGGATGCACAACACAGATAGCTGTGTTGCAGGCAGAAAACTGAAGTCTAAATGTAGGAATTAAAACTCATATGACTCTGTCCAGGTGAGGCCAATTCTCAATATCAACCTGAAACTGTCAGTGTTGGACAGATTAAAATTTAATACCTACAAGGCTTAGAAACATAGCCAGCTTCATGATAGTTTTGCCTAATTAAGTAAATTGTGTTATATTTACACAGACATTGAATATGGATTTCTATTGCTTTGTTAATTCTTCTGAAAGCATATACGAATTAAAGTTGCAATATGAAGTCATAATATCTAGTAATTTGGGTTGGTGTTTGAGTTTTTGTGTAAGTTTGTGGAGCTGGAATATAGTATTTTTCAAGTGCATTCAGGTTTAGGCATCATTGATATACACACTTCTGTTGCCTTAGTCATCTAGCTCTTTATTTTCCTGTCTGCTCAGTCATGGATATTGAATTAGTTAGAATTTGTTGAGTACATTTAACATGTGCTTAATTAGGTCAATCATTTCAAATACCCTATCAGCATTTTTGCTAAGCACATGATGCTTAAAATAGTTTCAGGATGTTCTAATATGTCTGAACCTATTTTGGGTTTGTGCTGGGTTTTTTTTAATTATTATTTTCATTGAGGTTCAGTTTTGTTATAGGTATTGACATAAAAGAAAGAGTCTTAAGAAAATTTTAGTCATTTGCCTACTTTTATAATCTTTAAAGGGGGAATATTTTTGAGGAAAATAAGGTGTTTATATTTGATATCTCTAGGTCCTTCAAACTTACAGAGAAACTAGAAATATGTCTATATTCTTAAAAATGAATTTAAGTTAATTTTAAAGATCAGTGTCAAAGTGGGCTTGGCAAACAGCTATTACCTTTGTCTCTGTTTAAATACTGATTGTCCACATATGGTGATTGCTCTGCAGTTTCTGTCTTTGAAAGTAACATAGAATCAAAATCAAGAATACTGGTATTCTTCACTACACCAGAGACTCTCTGAATATATTTTGTCATATATTTCAGTTATCAGCATGCCATGAGAGATACAAACTAGATTGTTTTAGGGTATGGGAAAGACTAAGATTCCAAAGACAAAATTATCAGTTCTTTTTTGGAAACAGTTTTTTTCTGAGGATGAATTTAATGCACTGCAGATATATGGAGCCATAATTCTGTTTAGATTCCAAAAATTATTCAGGTGTATATATGACATCGCATCCTTTGTAAAGAATTATTACACGCTGATATCAAAGACCCTTTTAAAATAATTCTATTAATCTGTGTGTTCCAGAAAGAAAAGCACAGTACTTGCACCAGCCTCAACACTGCTGATTCTTGCTGAAGCACAGAACACTATCAGGTCCAGGCCTTTGTCATTAAACTTGTGTCATCTTGACCTCTTTTTGAGAAGAGATCCATTCCTTTATTGAAAAAAGGCTCAGTAAATTAATTCTGGCAAACTGCTCAGCTTAACTGTCCACCACAAAATCATATCAAATACTTAAAAAAATATTTAAATCTATCTATAAAATAGGAGTACAGAATCTACAGAAGAATGCCAAACTAGTCTGTATTAGCCCAAATAATAACTACCCTATGGCCATTTTCAGCACTATTCCAGTATTTTCCTCTTGATTAATCTTGAATTAAAAAAAAGGAGTATTTATCCATAAGCTTCAGTGTAAGGATATGTAATTATATATATTTTAACCTCATATCTGTATCCATTTATACATTTTCTTCTTATTAGTGTATATATATATATAAATTAAATGTTTTTTACCAGACCAGTTAATTGCTCTTGAGGAAGACTTTGCAAAGACTTTAGTAGGATGATATTAGAGATTTGAAAAAATGAGACTGAAACTCAGCTTTAATGAGAATGCAAATGAGAATTACTAAGGTTCAGTGAAGGTCATAGCAGCTTAATCATCAATTTATGTCAGCAACTTCTCACAAGTAACAAATGAGTATTAATAAAAACTGTTGTCTTAACAGATTAAACCGCAAAATTTTGATTGCTCTAGAATTTGACCAGCTGTCCTCATACATACACAGTTGTATGTGTTTATGTTGGCTCTGTTATCTGCATATTCAAGAATAATCTATGTAGGGATTGTTTATATATGTACATATACATATAAATGAACATTTGAAATGACTTTGTATGGCCTTCTAAAAGGAGTTCTAAAAGCATGCTTTGGTAGTGTCTAAGGAATATTTTTTTTCCTTGAAAAAACAATTATGATTATTCTCAGCTGAAACTGTGAGCTATTTGTTTCAATTAAAAATAGATAGATTTGGATATGCTTCTACTAAGTTGAATAAAAAAACCTGAATTTCCTAGGGCAAAATCACTTCACTGAAATTTAATTTGGATCTCTTTCTACCTTGTAACTTACATACCTACAGCTATGTAGTTTCCAAGAACAGAATGTAATGTTGAGAGGGAAAATAGAAAAAATATACTCCTTGTACCTGAAACATTCATGAAACCCAAACAGAAGAACCCAAAAATGCAAACTTTGTTTTAGCTCTTTTACTTTGCTTAAGGGTCTGTTTTGACAGCTTGGATATATCTACTGCTCAACTAATAGTACTCATTTGATGGAAATAAAATATAAGCTTAATATAATTCAGAAAAGTTAATTTTATTCTGTACAGTTGTAGACATATGCGTAAATATTTAGCCACTAACATATGGCCAGTTATTGCTGTAAGCAGGTGTTTCAATTTTAAGGAAAGCTTCCTGATCTTAAAATAAGCCAGTCATATTACAGTTCCTATAGTTCATATTCTTTTGGCTGTCTGAAGAATCAGGTAAGAGGAAGGATTCATTAACAGAGGCACAGTTCTCTGCAAACACGACTTAATAGCTGCTGGATCATGGACAAGTCCCACTCTGACAGCTTGCAGTGTGGGCTGTGCTTTAGCTACTTTCTACACCAAACTGTTTAGGCAAGCCTACAAACATGTACAAACAACCAAATTAAGAAAACTTTTTTTTTTTCTTGAGAAAGTTTCTAGTATCAGACAATCATACTCAAGTATCTCTTGCTATCTTAGAAACAGAAGATAAGTAAAATCAAGTCAAAGATACTGTGTATCTGTTATGAGGCCAAATCCCTCCTTGCCCCTTTTCCTTCTTATATCAAGATCTGGATTCTAAAGTTAGAATATTAACTTCATAATGCATTAAATCTTCCTATGGGTGAAGTTAAATAATCCTAAAAACTAAATTTTAGCAGAAGGGTAACTTCAAACTATGAAACTGATGAAAAATCCAGAAAATGTGAAATACTTTACTGTTGGGTATTTACAAAGAAGTTTGAATTAAGGACTTAAAGCAATTCCATCTGTATGATTGATTTTAGCTCAGTGTTACGTAAGAACTAAATAACTCTAGGGCAAATCTTCATTGTGAGGAAAGATGACTTCTCAAAAGCACAGGTACCACCTATTACAGTAGAGAAAAGGTAGTGACACTTGATCTGTCAAACTGGTTATATAGTGCAAGCGTAGTTTAATGTGTGTGCATGCACAGAGGTGCAAGACAGAAAGAATGCAGATCAGATCTGATCTCTGTCTCCTGTGGTACAAGTTATACAGCCACATGACTGTGGGCAAACCCTGCTTCAATATTCAGTACAGGTTGGATAGGAAGGTTGGGTAGGTGAAGCCTCTCTCCACCTCATTACCACCACATTACTACCACATGGACCTATGTTTGTTATAATGGGCTAGGGAATTTATTGCTGTGCAGTCTTTTCTTGCTGTCCAAGTATTGCTGTCAGTGCTTTTTAAATCTTCATTTATATGTACCTTAAATGCTGGTGTGCTTTTGTTGTTGTTTTTTTTTTTTCCAACTGAAGATGTATCCTATGCCTGTGCAAGTTTCTGCACTGGTGCTTTGAAGTTCCATACCAGTGCGCTCACTCAGTGTGACTCACCTCATCTGTAGCTGCTTCCAACAGGGGTCTGACGTAAGGTGAAGAGTATGAAGGCAGAGGTATGGTAACACCAACCATCTGTAATACTAACATTCTAGACAAATGACTAAAGCATTAGAATATTGGTCTTCTAAAGATAAAGATATTGTATCTCTACCTACACGCTTTATTTCATCTGTGTTCTTTGACCACTGTAGGCACAGCAACACAGCTAAACATCTAGGCTACACTTAAACTTGGAGGAGAGAGGTACGCATCTTCACCTAGGAGTCAAACATACAGTGGAACCATCTAGGATGCCCGTCTTCCCTCTAAGGTTAGAGGGAGTCAAGATGAGCAGCTGAGGTTATGTGTCTAAGCTTTTCAAAGCTGGAAGTTTGGTCAAATGTAGCTTCTCGGCAAAGGTGTGGGGAGACCACTGCTTCTCACAGCAGTCTGAACCGAGATTGTGCAGGTGTGCCATACCAGCACTCAAATTCAGCACAGGTGGTTGAACCCCAGGAGGGGAAAGTATACTCAGCACTCTGAGAAATTCACAAATAATTGCAAATACATTTGTTATCTTTTGCTGTTTTTTCTCTGAGCTGGTCATATGGAAAATAGATATTGATTTTATCTAATGGATGGCTGTGAGAAGTAATTAATTTTGACAATTCAATTTATTTCTTGTGTTGTTTGTAGCTTGTTAAGTGTTTGAAACATAGCACTTGGAAAGACAACCTATTATCGTCAGATAACACCAGTGTATTTGCAGTTCTTGACTAGTATCTCAGAATCACAGAATGTTAGAGATTGGAAGGGACCTCGAAAGATCATCTAGTCCAATCCCCCTGCCGGAGCAGGAACACCTAGATCAGATCGCACAGGAACGCATCCAGGCGGGCTTTGAATGTCTCCAGAGAAGGAGACTCCACAACCTCTCTGGGCAGCCTGTTCCAGTGTTCTGTCACCTTCCCTGTGAAGAAGCTTTTTCTCATATTCAAGTGGAACCTCCTATGTTCCAGCTTGAACCCATTGCCCCTTGTCCTATCACTGGATGTCACAGAGAAGAGCCTGGCTCCATCCTCCTGACACTCACCCTTCACATATTTATAAACATTGATTAGGTCACCCCTCAGTCTCCTCTTTTCCAAGCTAAAGAGACCCAGCTCCCTCAGCCTTTCCTCATCAGGGAGATGCTCCATTCCCTTCATCATCTTCGTGGCTCTGCGCTGGACTCTCTCCAGCAGTTCCCTGTCCCTCTTGAACTGAGGGGCCCAGAACTGGACACAATATTCCAGATGAGGTCTCACCAGGGCAGAGTAGAGGGGGAGGAGAACCTCTCTCGACCTACTGACCACCCCTCTTCTGATACACCCCAGGATGCCATTGACCTTCTTGGCCACGAGGGCACAGTGCTGGCTCATGGTCATCCTGCTGTCCACCAGGACCCCCAGGTCCCTCTCCCCTACACTACTCTCTAACAGGTCAGTACCCAACTTATACTGGTACCTGGTGTTCTTGCCCAGATGCAAGACTCTACACTTGCTTTTGTTAAATTGCATTAAATTTTTCCCCGCCCAAATCTCCAGCCTGCCTAGGTCTCGCTGAATGGAAGCACAGTCTTCTGGAGTGTCAGCGACTCCTCCCAGTATGCTGTAAACAGAACGATGGGTTATATGACAACAAATGCCATTTCTACTAAGTCTAATATTTTCATCCTCTTCAGAGACACACATGCAACTTGGACCTAAGCCAGGATAGCAATGGATGTAAAGAAATCTACCGCCTTACTGGTATGGGTGTGGGCAAGTATCCTAAGGAGGTTAGATTACAGTATACCTTACTAAAAATAAATTGATTTAATTAAATTTTAGATGTTTTAGGGAGAACTCTTCTGGATTCTTTTTCTGAGTCACTCAGTGTAAATGAATCAAATAAAAACATAAAAAATAAGTGCGTTTAAATGATTTATTGCATACTCATTATGACTCATAGAGGAAGGATATATATGATCTGTTTAAAGAATAAAATAATTTGAATAGGTACCATCTGACACATAGTACTCCTAAATAAACTCATTGCAGAGAGCTTCCTCATAATAAAATTTCCCTCTGTTGTACTATGAAAGTCTAATGTTCCTAATTTAATTAATTTTCCCAAGAAGAAGGATTCCCAATTGTTTTCAACAGACTTTCAATCACAGCAGTTTTTGAGGCACATTTATGACTGTCACTTTTAGGCATAGGTAACAATGTATTTTCATATTGCCACCTTTCTGCTCTATCTGGGAGTTGTATCTTTGGGGAAAATGCAAAATATGGGTCAGTTTATTTATTTACATTTATTTATATTCTTGTTGACTTTTAGAAAATATCTATTTGAATTTGTTCCAAAGAACAAAATCTATACATAGAAACATTTTAAATTCCAAATGACCTTTTATTTTTGATAACAAAAGCTGACATTTTGTGAAAGAAAATTCTTTATGCATTTGTCTTTGCAATGCATACTTACTGTAAGTGTATGACCTAAAACATAACTTTGTTCTGATTTACATAAATGCTGTTTACGTTATTTTTACAGCATTTTTAAAGCATTTACATTATGTTTGAAAGAAATGGTAACAGCATAGCATATTAAATACTGGAAGTATAATGTTAAAACATCACTTTCTGTTGAAATCAGAAATGTATTTTCTCTTTAAGAGCAATCTGTAGGTGTGGTTAATGCCTTGAAAGTAAAGTTTAAATTTCAGTAATCCTCTTTGAACTACTGCAAATAATTCAGTCATGGAAATGATCTGTTGAATTTGAGGACACAGAAGTGAACTAACACTGCTGAACAGACCTGTGCCTAATTATAAATTCTCAGGATTATTAAAAAGCAAAATTTCTTGGAATCTGGGATGTGAATGTAATAATAAAAGCTTCATCTTACACAGTGATGAAGAAATAAATGTCTGTCTCGGTAACATTGCAACCTAAATTCAGCAATAGCTTAAAACCTGCAAAGTAGATAACCTGACATTCTAAATGCAAAACCAGCATGTTTTAGAAGCTGCCTTCAACAGCATTCAAATTTTTCAAACTTCTGCATTCAAGTCAAACCACAAAGAGTTAAATCAGAGAACAGATACCAGCTATTTCCAAGAATATGAAATTGCACGCCTCAAATTACAGAAAATTATTTTTCTGTGTACTGGAGAACTGATTTACACCCTTTCGGCACCACTCTGGAACTTTCATTGCATTCATAATGACAAGAGTCAACTAAACTTAATTTATGATGGATAGCTGTTGCCTTCGTTGGCGCGGTGACCAGGTTCAGGAACGGCACGGCGACCAACCCCAGGCCGCTCGGTCCATCTGCTCACAGACACCAGTGTGGTGGACGGCAAATGGCGTTCATTGAAGTGTGAACAGGCTTTATATAACTTGCATTTTACAACATCACTTCCGTCGGCTTACATCACAAACTAAACACTATTGGCTGCCCAGAGAGTCCTATCTTTCCGTACAGCGCGACATCTTCCGGCCGCCAGCCCTAACTACAACATATAGCATAAGCCAACAGCTGATCTTGGACTACAGCTACTTTAAAGTCTCCATTTTTTTTAATTTATCAAAGGTGAGTGAAAGGTGCAGTTAAAAATTGGCTTGGATTTTAAATGCCAATAATTCTTTTTAGTGTGATGCAGAAGGCCACAAAAGTATATGAGTGTAGTACTCCCATATGAAATCACCATTGGCTTCGATGCTGCTATACCTTGATAGCAATCAGGCTTTTCCTATAGGGACATTACAGATATGACTGAAAATATACCATGAGAAGAAGTGTGTGGAAGTATGTCATGATGATGTTGATCATATTTCTGATAAAAGTGAAAATGCCCTGACAAAATGTCAGGGCCGTCCTAAACCCATACTAATATGCAGGAATACTTTAAATATAGTCTCTTGAATAGAAACCATGGAAATGATAACACACAAATGTAAAGTGTTAAGTAAAATGTTGTGGCATTTTTTAATTCCCTTATTCATTGCAAAGAAAATAGATGCTTTTAAGCATCTATAAGTTTGGGGTAGGGGCAACCCCAAGCACAAATACAGGCTGGGAAGATAATGGATTGAGGGAAGCCCTGAAGAGAAGGATTTGGTGGTGCTGGTAGATGGAAAGCTCAACATGAGCTGGCAATGTGTGCTTGCAGCCCAGAAAGCCAACTGTGTCCTGGGCTGCATGAAAAAAAAGTGTGACCAGCAGGTCGAAGGAGGTGATTCTCCTTCTCTGCTCTCCTGAGACCCCACCTGGAGTACTGCATCCAGTTCCGGAGTCCTCAGCACAGGAAGGACATAGACCTGTTGGAGGGGGTCCAGAGGAGAGCCACAAAAATGATCAGAGGGCTGGAGCACCTCCCCTATGAGGACAGGCTGAAAGAGTTGGGGTTGTTCAGCCTGGAGAGGAGAAGGATCCAGGGAGACCTTATAGCAGCCTTCAAGTACTTAAAGGGGGCCTACAGGAGGGATGCGGAGACACCCTTCATCAGGGAGTGTAGCAACAGGAAAAAGAGTAACGGCTTTAACCTGAAAGGTGGGAGATTTAGATTGGATGTTAGGAGGAAGGTTTTTCCTGTGAGGGTGGTGAGACACTGGAACAGGTTGCCCAGAGAAGCTGTGGATGCCCCATCCCTGGAGGTGTTCAAGGCCAGGCTGGATGAGGCTTTGAGCAACCTGGTCTAGTAGGAGGTGTCCCTGCCCATGGCAGGGGGGTTGGAACTTGATGATCTTTAAGGTCCTTTCCAACCCAAACCGTTCTATGATTCTATGAATGTAACAACCTAAGAATGACCATGTGGGTTCAGCACAATGGTCCATCGCCTCCTCTATCCTTTCTCGAACAGCAGTCGCAGGTCAGTGCTCAGGAGTGAAAACAGGACAAGCACATATAGTACCTCCCAGTACAACTCTTCTAGCTTTTCCCAGATTAGGAGTTTTCCTGAGCCTGGTGTGATTTGTCATATTAGTAACTCTTGATGAAACTTTCTTTTGCATACTTGCCCTGTCTTCTCTTGAATCCATCCCCCAACATCACATGTTCCACAGGTCTACTTGTGTTGAAAACCAAGTACTTTTGTTTCCCTAGAGCATGGCTGCTGCTAACTTCATTTGATAGTCCCACGTTCTTTGTACTAGAAGATACAAGGAATAGCTGGTTCCTGTCTACCTCCCCCATGTCACCATGATTTTGTCAGCCACCATCATATCCTAAATTTGTCCCTCTTCTAGGCTGAAAATTCTACCAGCCAGAAATGTTTTCTTGCATGACTTAACAATGATGCCTGTTTTGGTGGTTATATTAATATGTTTTTTAAATTCTTCAAGTTAAAACATCTGCCCCAAAACATCAGGCAAAGGTATTCAGGCTAATAAGCACAAAGTAGACTTTGTTTTTCATAATCCCCTATATAATTTCTCGTAATTTTTTTCTTTTATTTTTCCTTGCTTTCTACATTCTCTGTAAGTTGATGGAGTAGGAGAATTGATGGTGTAAGCAGAAATTGCTTTTAAAAACTATTGATATTTGCCTAGGTTCTGTTTGCATGATAAATGGCACTGTATGTCTCATTATTGCTAGGGACTACTGACTATTCTGCCTTGCAAATAAACCAGCAGCCAGTGTTTGAGCCTATAGGCCAGTGGCAAGAAATGCATATCAGAAAGGTCTCAATTAACAGAGTCCTCTATTTGTTGTGTTGTAACCTATGCTAGGGATATTCTGGTACTGACCTAGGAGCTGGGCACACTTCTATTCTCATATCACTGTATTTGTACAGCTTTCGTGAGAAGGCTTTATATACTGAACTCTATAGTTCAGGGCTCAGTAAGCTTTCTGTCTTTAGTACTGCTTCAGTGAGCCTGCCACTTCCCATTTTAAGATGTGAAACCTCAATTGTCTTCCTGTAATTCAACTGAATGGTTAAGAACCGTGTACCATATTGGGAGGAATTTGAGCTTCCTGTAAGTTTCTTATCTGAAATTATGAATTAGGATTGTCTGTTTAAGGGCTAGGGGTTTTTTACATTAAAGTGTTCTTCTAAATAATAGGAATATGTAAAAGGCATATAAAAACAAGGAAGCTATGTTCCATTATTTCCCAAGCTGTCTTCTGTTGTTAGGTAGTTCACCGATGTACAAAATTCCACATTCCCCTCTGTTTCGCACTTTAATGCTGTGCTTCTGTAGTGAGTATTTTAGTGGCTATTAAAGCAGTGTAGAAAACTGAGGTTTTTTTAAAAAATTGAAATGTGAATAAAACATTATTCATGACCCTTCTATAAATATAAGCCCCACAATCAGAAGATTTTTTATGAGTGCATTTATTTTATGAGTAAGTGCTGTTTTTTACTAGTATGATTTCCCTTGGATTCTGTATTTCCAAAGAGACTGGTAACATTTTCTTGTGCAGAATTCTGTTTTGGCACATTGCTAACAGCAGTAGATGTTAGATACTGTCTATTACCCTGCCTCTGCCAACAACCTCTAACGGAATGTTTGCATCTGCTTTGAGCTGTGCACAAAATTGGAAACAGTTGTCGTGCTTATATTGTGCCTGCACAATTGACTGATGACAACTGCCCCTCAGAGTACATGGGGTTTTCTGTGCCTAATTATTTTTACTGCAGAGCTGGGAACTTAAGAAAATCCTGTGAGCAAATCTTGGATAACTTGAAGTTAGGAATAATAGGGTAGTGAAAAGACTTGAGAAGATTATAGAAATTTGTCTGAAGCCAGAAAACAACTTTGCAGAAGTAGATTCATCCTTTCACCTTGAATATTTTAAATGTTTGAGAAGGTATATAGTTGCTGATTTTTCTTTTCATTTAGTTTGCAATTACTATAAATGCAGCAATCAGTACTACAGTTTCCCATGACATTTTCAAATTACTTTCTGGTACCTCCTCCTCCTTTCCTGGAAATAATGTTTTCAATGCATTACATGTGGCTTTGTGATACTAAGCTCAGTTTTCTACCAAAAAAAAAGAACATTCTACGTAGTATTGGCACATTTTTCTCGCATAAATTCTATTACTTTAACCAAACCTGTATGAAAATGAGCAATTAATTTTTCTTGGAAATAGAAATTCAGTTGAGACATACTTACTTTTCTTTAAAAATACATTACTGTAACCTGTATCTAAAACCAGAGATAAAAAGATTAAACCAGATTTTGAGTCAAATGAATGGTAATGCTTTTGGCCATAAATTATGTTATTTGCAATCCAAATATATCTTCAAATCAAATTATTATTTTATTAATTTATTCAAACATTAATCTAAATTAACAAGTAAATGGATTATCATATTTGGATTCAGTTGGTACTTAATTGGCTTGGTTTTAAACGTACTTGAAATTTCTGTAAAAATCCCTTTATTTGTATATTCATATATAGTATCTATATATATAAAATTCTGAAATACTTCAAGAAATGCAGTCATAGTTAACCTGTGTGTTGGTTTCTGTGATTGCTTTTTTAAGTCTAAAGCCATTCTATAGTATCAGTAATTTTAAAGTTGTCATCCATAAGCAGGAATACTTACTGCTTCTTGGAAATGAGATCATACCCAACTGCAAAGCTGGTCTGATGAGATACCATCTTTTGAAGGGAAAAGCATCTAAGTTTTCAAGTTTTGAATGAAGCTACTTTAGGAATAGTAGTCCAATGTGTTGCTATGCTTTATTGCCTGTATTTTTTCACAGAAAGGAAAGGTATATTTATCAGAGATATTTGATAAATTAGAAATATTTGGTCTTTGGAAAATGAACATATATGAAGTGCCACATAAGTTCTAAGAAATTTTTCATATATATACTTACAAATGTTAAACTGAAAGTGTTTCTTAATTTCTCTTGTTCCAGAAATAAAAGTTCTGCTTACAGGACTTGTTTTTGTTTAGTTTTGCAGGGGCTTGCTGGGTTGAGGAGAATCTATAATTACAGGCAGGCCATACCCAATTACACCAATGAAACCAACCACTTACATGAATTCTGCTTGTTGTATTGTGTAGGAATTTGGCAGTGATAAAGGTGTGTAGGCTAAGTTTGTTGAGAAAAGAATTTCTCACTTAGAAACTGGCCCTAAATTATTGCCAGTGGATTCCCTCTTTAGAACTCACTGTATCATAAAAACTGTAATAAAAAGTAAGTACTGTCACAGACACAATGTGTACATAAACTATCCTTAACAGTGGGCATCTGAAATACTAAAACAAAAATAATACATTTACAAGCTATGTAAAGCCATCACAGACAAGAAGGTAATAACCCAGTATAGGACTTTACTTGCTCTTCTCTACTGCCAGAGAAAATACTGCATAAAATTTAGAAAAGATACATGGGTATCTGGTGAATTTTGAACTTGTAAGTTCAGAAAAAAAGATCCAGAAATGTGGAAGTCCCAAAGGAAACGTCTGTCTACTTTGCTGTTGTGAGGAAGGCTCTGTGGGCAGAGTTGGCGGTAGGAATCTGAGGGTGACAGAGAGAGGGAGGCTTCTTCCTTGGGAAAAGGTGAGACTGAAAGGAGAGGGGACATAGGAAACCTTTTATGACCCTGGTAACTGACGAACATAAAAGTGCAAATTTACATGTTTGGGGTTTGAAGAAGTGTTATTATGTTGGGCTTCTGTGCCTGCCCATGTTGCCTAATGTCTGTTATGTTTTGATAATTCATACACTGAGGTCAATTTTAAGTCAGTTGCTTCAAGGTAGGCTGCATTTGCTTCCAAAAGGAACCAAATGAGGATAAGAAAAGTATTTAATTCCTTCCACTAAAACCTTTATTATCTTGCAGAATTCTGCTGCAATTGCAGACATTCATTTGGCAGGCCTTCATTCTTGTTGCTTTGTTTGGGTAGCACAGAATAATGGTAGCAACCTCATTAAGAGGCAGCCCTGCTAAAAAACATTAAAAGCTTACTATTCTTTATAGCTGCTTTATAGATTTGACTCTCCTTTGGCAGGTATAACTTTTTTTCTGTCATAATCTGACTGTTTATAATGTATGCAGCCCTTGTAAGTAAGCTATTTATTGCTTTTGCTACTAGTTTCATGTCAGAATAGATATGTACCAGTGTGTATGTGGGC
>WKFP01014309.1:766828-780528 GCA_011057875.1 Pterocles orientalis | reverse complement strand
AAAGTATTTAATTCCTTCCACTAAAACCTTTATTATCTTGCAGAATTCTGCTGCAATTGCAGACATTCATTTGGCAGGCCTTCATTCTTGTTGCTTTGTTTGGGTAGCACAGAATAATGGTAGCAACCTCATTAAGAGGCAGCCCTGCTAAAAAACATTAAAAGCTTACTATTCTTTATAGCTGCTTTATAGATTTGACTCTCCTTTGGCAGGTATAACTTTTTTTCTGTCATAATCTGACTGTTTATAATGTATGCAGCCCTTGTAAGTAAGCTATTTATTGCTTTTGCTACTAGTTTCATGTCAGAATAGATATGTACCAGTGTGTATGTGGGCTGTATGTTTGGTTTCTGGATGTTATTTATAGTAATGGATTCATTTTAAAGAGTGTGTTCACATGGTGTTCCATGAGAGTGTTTTTCAGGGACAGGTATGTACTAATTTATTTGTGGAAATGGTTTGGTCCCTGTTTTTTAAGCTTTACACAGTGATCTTCTGAAATAATATCTACTCCAGGGGTACACAGCACTTGCATGCAGACATTGGTTTTAGTGTGAACTGTTAGGGGACAATGAATTGATGTACAGCAAACACAGGAAGACTTTTTTTAAGACTCTAATGTCTTCTGTAAGAAGATTAGCAGAGTGTCTTTACTGTATCCTCCTTCTGCCGGAGGCTCCTGATTGTGTATGAGGGCTTTGACATGCACACAAAGGAGTAGTTATGATGTCTTTTTCTTCAGTTTGTATGTGATGATATGTAAAGCTATTCATATCTCCTGCAGCACACTGATACTTCCAGTAATGAAGGCATGTCTGACCAGGAATGGGGGTTTGCTACATACACTGAAAAGCTGAGGATCCCGGGCAGGCCAGATTCATTGTTTTTTACCTCAAGCATTTCTGTGACTGAAAAGGTTCAAATAGTGGCCTTTTCTTCAGGAAAAGACTTTCTGTGGCATGATAGTGGTTCTTCCATGTAAATTAATTAAACTCATACTGTAAGTAAACAACCAAATAAAACAGTATTAGTAGACAAATTTGTAGTATTTTCATTTATTTTTGTAATACCTGAAGTAATTCAATTTGTATTTTCTACAAAGGTGCATCAGCAGTAGAACATATGATACTCAATTACAACTCAGCAGTATAGTGAAAGGAAACAGGGATCCTCAAAATCTGTTGTGCTAGCCCCAAAATAAACAAACAGAAAGATCATAGCATCTATAGAATTGTAGGAATTTGGCTTATTAACTTGCTCAGCCAACTTGTCACCCTTAAGCCTCCTATTCTATAGTATAATGAAAAGTTAAACCATCACATTATAAATGAAAACATCTTTTTTGTTGTTATTGTTTTGTTTGGTTGGGTTTTTTTTAATAACTGTGGGAAGAAAATGGCAGTGTCTGAAACATTTTTATATATGCATTTTTCAGATTCTGTGCATCAACCCAATTCTATGATCATTTTATTTTAAGTTGGAGAAAATTTCCAGAAGCTTAAATCCTATGTTCCCTTCATATTGTTTTAGTAATAAAACAGTATGGATATTTTCCTAGCACAGTATTTGCTTTTCATATCACTGAGTGATGGAATTTGTGTTGTTGATGATCTGCTATTTATTGGAGTCTGTGGTGGGAGATGGTCAGTCTGGATTTTCTGAAACAGTTCAAGTCCAGCAGAATGCTTTGCATTTGTTACTAGAAGAAAGCTAAAGGAACCCATGGAGTTGTGACTGTGAATATAAATATGGGCTAACTTTCATTAATTTGGCTTGACAGAAAAATTGGAGCAGTGATGGTAGCCTATCTGTCTTCATAGTGAATATTACACATTGCATTGCTCTGCATTTTTTTTACCAAAGAAAACATTCTATGGCTTTGCCTTGCCTCACATATATTAAGTGAATTTGCAAGCTTTTCTAAATGAACTTCCACAGAATTTACTCACCATAGTTCAGACTTGAATTTCTCCTGCTTTCCCTGAGTGCATCTCAGTGTTCCTTTTCTTCTTCCCAGTTGTTTTCAACATATAGTTAAAATGACCACCACAAGGTGGAGTTCTGAACTTTCCAGCATGAAAAATGTCTTCATTATATCAACAGGCAGTAAAAATAATTTCTTCCTAAATATTAGACTTCAACTACATCTGAAATTTGCAGGAATGTTTATAGGTATAAACATTCAACAGAAGGCAGCAACAACTGCCATTTCTATGGTCAAGGTAAAGTCTTAATGCAGAATTAGTGCTGGTTTTAAACCTGGACTTTTTTAATCTCTTCTTGTCATTTATGTGCATAGTTGACTCAAAGAAAAAAAAACAAGAAGAAAAAAAGGTAGTAGATTTACAGTCTATTTTTCCATGTACTTCTACTCACTAAGAACCTGTTGCTGCAGATGATCTTATCAGTGCTTATGGAGAAGGAATTTTCTGTCACATAGATACTTTAAGTTTTTGGAAGAAAAATCTACACTTCTCACCTACATAAACAACTAATTTTTATAACGTGGGATTTGGTATAATTATTTGGCTGTTTAAAGGAATTCTGTTATCCTTTCTCAGTTGTTTAGTTGAAATGATATATTGCTTTGCAACTCTGACAGGATTTTCAAACACACATAGATTTAAAAATTACATAGTTTTAAAGGAATTTCTTTGTTGTCTCATAAAAATAGTAGTTTATAAAATTATCAGTGTTTCTAGTTCATTGTAAATGACTGGTTTTTACATATGTGTAACTCAGATCTCAGTTTGACTAGTTTAACTCGTGCCTTTTAAACATATATCTCTACAGTCTGAAAACGATGGCAGCACTCTTCTTGTTTCATAAGGTAATTAACTGCTGGGCTTAATTGGAGGAGTTGCAGTAGCACAGCAATGACTGGGGCGATGGGCAGGGTGGTGCTGAAAGGACAGCTCACGGAAGCACTCCATTGCTTCACCGATGACATATGTGCAGGAGATATACAGTCATTAGATAAAAATGATGAGTTAAAAATTTTTAAAAATGCAATTATAATAAGTCTTATTGATTATAAACAATTATTGTAGTGTTGTTATTCCTTATGGAATACACTACAACCTTGGAGGTCATACAAACTTGTCCTTTAGTAGGGCTGTGATAGAGTCCTTCCTTTAAATGTTTCTGCTTTCATGCTTAGAGAGGAACCAGTCTAAGATATTGCATATTGTTTTGTTTTGTTCCTCTCTTTTTTTCTTTAATTTGTTTCATTACTTTGTAGCATGACATGGTACTGTCCCTCAGCTTCCCTGCAAATCCCTCGTTTTGAGATGTCAGGCAATATGATTTTAATCTCTTATGTTACTCAGTAGTGATGAAAAGTTCAAACTATTAAGCTTTAATTGAACAAAACAAAACCAGCAGCATTATAAAGATGCAATTAACACTTTGCTCTAATTTTCCATACCTGTTTACTCATTCGTTAGGAATTTAATCTCTGATATTTTGAGCAAACTTTGAAAATCCTATTGATCTTTTCACTTTTCATATGCTATACATATGTTGCTCAGTTTAAAAGACAAACAAACCCCTCAAACAAGAAAACTTTTCTCTGGAGGTAAACATGGGAAATACTCTCACAAATATATACTAGATTCAGCAGTTTAACACACACATAAGGATATGCTTATTAAGGACAAAGAAGGCTTTTTTGTTATAATTATAGAAAATTATCTAATTAAGGACCAGGAATGATGTCTTGGTGGGCAGGGACAGAAAGAATTCTGACCTAACTCTCCTAGTAGCTTTCTCTGTGGCCTTAAATGGCTCACAGTATGTTCAGTGTCTGGGCTCAAATTGTCATGAAAATGTTTAAAATAAGTATCACACTTTGTGTGATTAGGTTTTCTGCTTAGCACATGGGCCCACCTTAAGCTTCAGTAGGACCTAGTACAAAAACAGATTTTAGAACAAAGTTTGGCCCTGTATATTTCTAATTCCTGAAAGAAAGTTGCAGATTTGTTGATATCATTATTTATTAAGGATTAGTTGTTGAACTATATCTAATAGTGTGTTGTTTTCCATGTGCCATAATTATAACTTTTTAAATTAACATTTCATTTCTTTATCTTTTCAAATTTTGAATAATGCTGCAATTCTTGACCATTCCATAAAGGTATATATTACCTAAATTCAGACTCAGTCAACTGATACAAAAAAAAAACCAAAAAAAAAAAACATTCACTCATTAGAGAGCTAAGCTTGAATTTATGCAAAATGCCAGTTTCATCTAAGATCTAGGTTAGATTTCACAGAATTCTGTTTTATTCATCATCTAGCCATTTAAAAGCCTTGGGCTAAGCAAAGAGAGACCTACGAAATTGTCTTTAAAAGCAACATAAAATGGACATACATTTAGAAGAAATGTAACATTCTCAGCTATATATTTTGGTGGACAACTCCTGGATAGCTGTCCACATTGACTTTCAAAGCTGAAACTACTTATGTTTGGCTAGAGGTTGCAGGTACAGTTCCAAGTCAGATGCATTTTATAAGGAAGAAGGTGTTTATTAAATAAGAGCAGTAAGGAGAAGCAGGGAAAAAAAACCTAATCCTAAAAGTACACAATATTTTCCAACTCTCTGACAAATGAACAGTGCAGATCCTTGCATAGTTTGATTTCTATTACTGTGAGTTGAGAACTCAGGGTTCAGGGGTAATATATAGCATTCCAAACCTTGCATGTGTTTACTTTTCTAACGTGATTGGTCTGCTACCTGCATGCATGCAGTGTGCACGCGGCAGCAGAGCATAGACATTGGCTCTTGCCCTCTTGGCAGGTCCACCTCCCACTGAGCTTCCCCCCCTCTTCTGCTGTTTACCAGTTCTCCTACTTCTTTTCCCTTGCTGTTTTTTCCCAGGAGAGCTCAAGGACTTTCAGGCCTCTTTATCGAAGTTTGAATTATGCACATACTTATGTCCCTGCTCACTGAGCCATTTTTCTACAGAGAACCTTCCCATTTCTTCAAAAATTCTTCCTAATTACCATGATGAAATAGCCCTGTTGGTAAGAACGTAATCTGGAATTACCCTTAAATGTATCAGCCTTTTAGGAACTGGCATATGAACAAGATATCAAATTGTCATGTTTGAGACAGGACCACGGTGACACTGGCTTAAAAGTGTTACCTTAAACCTCCAGTGTTAGCAGTAATCACTGTTAGCTGCCTTAGTTCAGGCTTTTGTCAGTGTTTTGAAAATCTGTTTCTTACACAGTCAGGTAGGCATAATTTTCGTATTAAGCATATTACATAAATACTATATGAAGTTGTGGAGTAAGAACACTATATCTACCTAGCTTGTTGCCAGAATTCATGTAAAGTTGACTGCATTATCATTTCTAGCATGGAAGCCTGAGGAAGAAACACTTGCCATGGTGGCCTGTGGATATATGTGTTGGCTAGTATTGCATGCCACGGCTAAGCTGAACAACACCACTTCTGTAACCCTCTTCTGTTAGAAATGGTTTCCTATCTCAGAACCAGGACTCCACTTAAAAGTATTATTTGTTGGAACCAAGTCCTTCTGGCTGTCATTCAAAGCTTGATATTGTATGGTAATGATTATTTGCTGAAGTAACTTCTCCAGAAATTTCTGAGTGCATCACCAACACCAAGGAAGCAACGCCTTCCTAATTTGTGAAAAGCTGTAGGCATCACTTTATCTTTTTACTAAGATGTAGATCAAAGACAGTACAGATCCCAGTTACAATTGAACTGGAATGGTGTTTTATGGTTCCTCTCTAGTTTAATGTTCACCCAGTGTCAACTGCAAATATTTAATAATATAGATCAAAGGTTCTTTGGTTGGGTTAGTTCCATTATCTGAGTGCAAAGAATGTACTGCTCTGTGTCATGTGATTTGAGGCTTTGGATGTTATGAATCTGAATAATTCATTTGCGCCATCTTGAATACAACAGATTTATTAAATTCCTAAATGCAAGCCATTAACTATTGGCAAAGAGCAAAAAAATCTTACTCTAATAGTGGCAGGATCAGAAACAGGTAAACTAGGATGGTCCTGCAACTTGTGTTTTAATAGAAGTATACTGTAACTATACATACTCACCATAACTAAATATACTACATTCTATAACAATTTAGTTCTTGCATATTCCAGGCTTAAAAATATTGATTTTTATAGTGTAAGTAGGACAGAAAAGTCTCACAATCTTCACCCTGTTTCTCAAGTGGTCTCACAGTAGGTTTGGGAGCAGATAGGCACCAGAGTTTTCAAAGTTGTCTTTATCTCTCAGAAGATTTTATTCCAGTTTAGCTATTCCCAGGAGCTCCTGCATGTCACTTGCATTTGTACAGAAATTCTTATCTGCACATACTGAACTTTTTCATACAACCACAAAAGGCAAGATCCTAAAACTAGACCTATACACCAAAGCTAACTCAAATACAAGGAATGCAAAGTTTAACTGAGAAAGTAGATGACCAGCCCAACAACATCATTTTGCAATATCCTCGTTATTTCTAACTTGTTTTGGTTCTCAGACTGAGCTATGGGCTCAGTCTCTTCTGAATATATTTGAATTTCTTAAGTATTTGTTTTAATTCACTGAAGTCCATCAACTTATAATTAAAATCAGGTGGACTACAATACAACTTCATCAAGATATATGGTATGTGCAGGTTTAATAGAATTTCTTTGGTTGCATTTACTGTTACACCGTAGCTTTTGTTGCAACTGGAGTAACATGAGGAAGGGCATGTTATTGCAGCATTTCTTTATCCTGCTTCTTGGCTTCACTTTATTTGCCAGTCCACATTCACTGTGCTATAGATAGAAAACTGGATCACAAACATTTAGCCTGCATGCTTAGCACCTGAATACGAGATACATAGTTCTGTGTCTGTTGGGTTCCAGTTGTATTGCCGTCTTGTGAATGAATTACTCACTGATTTCCTTAGGGTGTATCTGACAATACACATTAGTACCATCTTCATGGAAATGGCTGGATAGACATTATTTTCCTGAGATTATCACCAGTTATTTTGTTATGGTACTTCTTGTAGACTGAACTATGTCATTATACATATAATAATTCACATATGTATGAACATAATTATGACTCTTTAACCACTGGCAGTGCAATTAATTTTTTGATTCACTGAAATTAATACTAGACATGATATGAAGTATCCTTCCTTTAAAGAAACACTCAACAATTTGGCTTACATAAAGTTTTTCTGTCAACTTTTATTTCTTCCATTTTGCCAAAGCTTTTGTTAACCTTTGCCTAAATTATTAAGACAGGACAAGAGACAATGGGCATAAATTGAGATATAAGAAGTGCCATTTAAACAAAAAAAAATAGCTGTAAGGGTGATTGAACACTGGAACAGGTTGTTCACCAAGGTTGTGACAATCCACATCCTGACACAGAAACAGTCCTGAACGGCCTGCATCACCACTTGACCCTGCTGAGCAGGGAGATTTGGCTAGATGGTCTCCAGAGGTTCTTTCTAATCTCAACTACTCTGTGATTCTATGATTCTATGAAATCAGAGGAAATTTTCTGTGTTTCCCAGTGAAATGAGGCTACATGAGGCAGTCTCAAGTTTTCATTTTGATCTTCTATGTGGTAGCTACCAGTAATTTCCCAGATTTTTCTCATTCATTGGGCCTTTGTTTTCTGAGCCAAAGTCATAAAGACTCTGTGCTTTCCCATAGTCGAGCATAGACACAGAACTAACCGAACCAAACCAAAACCAAGCCAACAAAAAAACACCCCACAACTAAATTTCTGACTGTCTTTTTAAATTCATTTGCCAGACTGGAGATTATTAATGCAGGCAATGAAAGTGAGACCTTTTACAAGAGAGAATGAATGTGCTTTGTTCGTGCCATTCTCTAAGATCTTACTTCTATAAGTTGTTGACAATCTGTTAGATCCTGGTAAAATTAGCGCAATGCTGCTCATGACAAAATGTCAAGTAACATTTTATTATTTTTTTGTTCACTGAGTCATCATCATTCCCTTTGATGGTTATGTCGATGGTGGTTGTCCATTTTAACTGAAGACATCAATTTCAACTGATACAGTTCAGGGACTCCTTTCATTGATATGATCTTCCTATAAGGAACAACAAGGGCTATTGTCTAAACTGTCACAACTAGCTGAGACTCCTACAGCTTGCCTAGCTCCATATGTTCATATTTAACAGCTTAACTTTCCGTTTCCAGCATGGAATTCCTGTGGCTTTCTTCATTAGTGCTTGGCCAGGCACTCCGCAAACCTCACAGCAGAGGGCCCTTGCTAACATCTTGCAAGTGGGCTCTCCGGTACTCGCTTTTAGTTTCAGTAGTCTTTCTTTCCACATTTTCTGAGAAGCATCCTGTGGGTTCCTCCACATTCTAGGCAAAGGTTCATTTTCTCCTTGAGTGAGGACTTTGCTCCATGTGTGCAATTCTGGACTTGCCAAATGGTGGTAGTGGGGGTTTTTGTTTGTTTGCTTGTTTGTTTGTTTTTTAATGAATCCTTTTTACAGTAACTACTAAACTGCACATAAATATAACCCTTCTAATAAACTGTGCTCCAGTGAACATGAATTGTTTGTGTAAGGGACTAAACTCCTTCTTAGCAGGAGCTATGTAGGCTGCCTTTTCACATAGTGAAAATACACTTGTTGATATTATTATCACTGTTGTATAATTTCAGAAAACTGAATAGTTTCTTCCCAGTCAGCTGTATATCTCTGAGGACAAAGTAGAATGAAGAATATAGTAACCTGCTCTAACCAGATAATACAGTTTGATCTAATTTTTACAAAGCAGTCCCAGAGGGGATTATATCTCCTAGTTTAAAGTCTTCCTTTAGTCCCTCCTTAGAAACAGTTCCCACAGTTGTTTGTTAAAACACTGCATCCCACCTGGAACTAGGAATCATTTTATCCTATTATTCTTTTGTTTGAGTGCAGTTCCAGTTATCCCCATCCAGTTCAATTTTCGACAGTCTCAAAAGAAATGAAAGAAGACAAAGTAATTGTACAGGACACTAGTTTGTTGTCTTTCATGGGACATTTATTTAGCTTTTATGAAACAGAATGATCTATACTCATCATATTGAATCAGAGTGTGTGCAAATGTAAGCAGGTAGCTTACAGGAACAGGGGCAAACACCTTGCCCTGGACTTCAGAGAATCAGAGAAAATTAAAAGCTATTCCTGTGACCTAACTGAGCACCTAAACTCTTTAATAGCAAGAGTCTCTGTTTCTCTAATCTAATAATTTTGCTAATGTACAGGCCATCTTCATAATTTTTCTATTACTCAGTGGTAATAAAAATGATAATAAAAGTTACCCAGAAGTACCCAGTCATTGCAGTTTGCTGGTCCTCTAGTGAAGGTATGATAGGAACTTAAATCACATTTTATCTAAATTTGGATCTTTATGTAGTCTTATAGGGAACAGACATCTGGTCCCTCAGAATAGGATGTTCCTTAACATGCTAAGGTTGATGAAGGTAGACACCTAAGGAATTTCCAGTCCAACTAGGGATGTGTCAGTTTAAAAGCATATAGAAAGAACAGAGGGAGGGATGAAAGGATGAGGGAAGCGAGACAGAAAGGGGAAGAGTGAGCTGATAGGAGAGGGAGGGAGAGAGTGAGAAAGAAAGGGGGAAAAGGAAAGTAAAAGAGGTGCAGGAGAGAGGGAAGGAAAAGAGAGAATAAGGGGTTCTAGAATAGGGGTTCTTGGAGAATAAGTGATCTGAATAGCAGTTTGTACTATTTGTACAGTGACTAAATATATGTGTGACTGAAATGGATCTGATGACACAATCTAGTCTATCCCCTTATGTGAATTAGGATCACCCCTAATCGATATTTATTTAACTTGCTCTTAAACATGTGTTGAGATGTGGATTACCTATCAATGATAATCTTCTCCATCGTTCAACTATCCTGATAGTTGAGCTATTTTCAGTTAGCATCTAATGTAAATCCCCTTTGCTATACTGTCGGCTCTAATTAAAACCAGGTGTAATTTATCTATATCTTTCTTAAAGGATGAAGCCACAAACTGAGAAACATGCTGTTCAGGAGTGAAGTTCAGGAGAAACTACTTACCTTGGCTTTTGTTTCTGCCAATGAATTCCAAAATTATACTTCACTGTGTTGCAAAAAAAATTTTTTTTTTGCATCATTATTCACTTTGTGATCTGCTACACCTTCATACCTCTTTACCTTATTTATGCAATTGTCCTCTATTTTCTCTTTTTTAATTGTTTAGCATTTGAGGAAAAATGTAATGCCTATGCTCCCCCCCTGGCAAAATGAAAGACAAGTTTCTGTGTTCCTGATTCAGTAGAATCATGTTATCATTTGATCAGATCTCTGAATTCATGAAAATGAATCTAAATTACTGCTAAACTATATATATTTATGAATATAATATATTTGCATAATTATAAATTACATTTATAAGCCAAATTAGGTTCTCTGATATTCAGGGGTAAATACACTTCAGTTTTCCCTTCAGATTTGACCTCATTAAAACTGAAAATACTGTATATGTCTTCTTACAGAAATAGTTTATCCAAAAGGAACAATGCAGGAAATACAGCTAGTCTTTTTTTGTTGTTTTTTTTTTTTTTCCCCTCAAAACCAGGCTTCTCTGTATAATGTAACACTTTACATTATCAGAAGGAAAATATTTGGTATCAAAATCATGTTCTGGCTATGATGCCTCCTGTTCTGAATGTGACGATCAGGGAATTCTCTTTCACTGCTCTCGTATATCAGAACCAGTTATGGCCCATATAACTGTCATTGTTTCAGTAACCTGAAAATTTGTTGCCGTAATGAAGCTTCCCGATAAACAAAGTTATTTTTATTTATTAAGTCAGTGGTTGGATCTACAGCCAAACAGAAAGGCTTATTGTGTAAATATCTGAGGTTATATGTAACATATTTTGAAATGCTGTATATGGACAGGAGAATAGAGTCATGGTTACAGCAGTGGGCAGGAAATCACAGTTTTGAGTCTTGGCTGTGCCACAGACTTTCTGTGTGACTTTGGACAAGCTACTCTTTGTGCATTAGCTAATAATACTATCTCTATCTCCCAGGGGTGTTGTGAGAATACATTCATTAATGTTTGTAAGGCGCTTGGATACTATAACGATGGGGCCATATAAGCACTTAGAGAAACAATCCATTTTTGCAACAACGTGCATCTCCCTGACTAAGGACTTTTTTTCTGGAAGTTTTTCATAGATGCTTGTTATGATTAAATCTACTTTATAATGATACAGTGAGGTTAAACTGCCTTTTAGAGTGCAGTTTCACTTCAGTATTCAGAACAAGTGTAAACAGTCGTAAGTTTGAAAGAGAACAGAATTTTTGTAGTCAGACATTTGAACAGAAAAGATACCTCTCCTGATTCATCTAGTTCAAAACATGGAGGATTATTTACATCTGTATCTGTCTCACAAATAGTTTATTCTCTTTTAAGTATTTCTCATTATATTGTCTAAACTACCTCCTCAGGCAAGTCATTCCATTGCCTAATTGCCTTTAAAGTTAAACAATTTGCTCAAACGTCTACCCTATTTTTCTCCTTGTGCGTATAAGCTGCTCTTTCGGTCTGTCCTTTCTTTCTGAAATAACCTTCACTCATACGTGTTCAGTTCAGACACACAACACAGTTATAGCAGGTTAACAAGGTATTGCTTTAGAGCTGATGGGAGGTAAATTGGTAAGCCACTGTAATTTGATTTGATAATTTGCCTGGCTGAGTGCTCTACAGTATTAAAATCTGAACATGGGGCTCAGAGCATTAGCACCAAGGAGAAGAAAAAGAATATTCAATATTCCCAAGGCCTTTGTAGAGGACTTGCTGGTGAGAATGGGTGGAAGAGGTGCTGCAAAGCCCTTCATAAAGGTGGTTTGTTTTTGTTATGGTTTGTTTCATTTTCATTTGTAGAATCTAGTGGCAGCAGATAAATCATGGAAGTAAGGGGTTTGGAAGAGTGTGAGCAGTCCCTGAGGACAGTGAAGCGGGGTCTGCAGGTTTGAGGCTCAGGAAACGAGATAACTGTTCTGCTTCCATGTAAAACTTTTTAATTTGGGTGCTAAGTTAAACCAAATTTCTCAGAGAGACAGACGTATCAAATATAAGTTTCAAAATGTTTATGAAAGTAGGGGATCATTAGAAGAGAGAGACCCTCTAAATGTTCCAATGGTGGGAACAGATATTATGTCCTCTTCTACCATATTAAATGTAGTGAATTAACATGCTCTTAAAAAATATGCAACTGTAGGAAATCTAAGCTTACATCAATTACAAGATGGAAACATACAGAAGAACAGGCCTTATTTGTTCTGGGGTTCATGGGATTGCCTGTTTGCTGTGAAGTCCATCCCTCCGCCATTGTTGTTTGAATATGTACTGAATAGGATTGTTTTTAATAAAGTTCCCATACAAGTAACAGTGGAAATGCTTCACATGATGGTGGCTTCTCAAGATTAATATTGTTTTAAGCTATGACTTTCCTTACAATGCAGGTGAAGAGAGCTTTGTCCTTTTTAATTTTTTTTTTCCTATGATTGTTGGGGATTGAATGAGGTTAATTTCCTCTATTATACACATATGTAACATATACTACTCTGGACACAAGAACTACAAATGAAAGAAGAAAGTAAAGTACATTATTGTGGTGTTGTACAAACTTATTACAAAGGAGCCATGAGCACCAACTCCTAATTTTAACTCAGATTCACAAGCATCAAGCTGCTCCGAACCTCATATATTGTATCTTGTTTTCTGGGTTTAGCTAAAGGCTCAGTACCGTCATCTTTTCTTTCAGTTGGTCAGTAGATGCAGAACCTCTATTAGGGGATTCTTAAGCAGAATTCCAGATTTTGTAATATAGCTTGATGCAGGATTGAATAAAATGTATCAATAAAGTTAAGGAGAGGAAGCATCATTAACGAGTGTTAATGAAACATTATTTACCCCAGTTGCTTTATACCATAACATCTCTTTCCAACTTTTAGTTTATTGATGTTTCTGTTTTATTAGGCATTATTTAAGCCAAATCCTTCATTACCAAAAATCTCCTGCATTAATATATTTTCATAGTAGGCTACTGCAATGACAATAAAATCTCTAACAAAATATTCAAGAAAAAATGTAACTCAAAGGATTAGTTTTATCTTCTTAAAAAATAAGAAATGTTTTACATTTTGTGTCAAACTAATCCTGTTTGATACACTGTGCATCACACACAAAAAAAAAATAATTGGGATGATAAAGACTAATATAGTTAGAAAAAAACAATTTAAGAAACTAAAAGATGCCTGTTCGCCAAACTCAGTTCTGACAGTCAGCTGATTAAAAAAGATGAGCATTCACAAACAGTGGAAAATTCAAATTTCTATGAAAAATTTTTTTCCTATGTTGTGTCTGTCAAAAGGAATATACACATCTTTCCAGTATATCTGGAAAAAGAAAAGAAAACTGTTAAACCTACTCAAGCTAGTACAGTTGCACCAGTCTTCAAAAAGGGCAAGAAGGAGGACCCGGGTAACTATAGACCAGTCAGCCTCACCTCCATCCCTGGAAAGGTGATGGAACAACTTATTCTTGATGCTCTCTCTAGGCATATCAGGGATAAGAAGGTCATTAGAGGCAGTCAACAT
Source organism: Pterocles orientalis (assembly GCA_011057875.1). NCBI lineage: Eukaryota > Metazoa > Chordata > Aves > Pterocliformes > Pteroclidae > Pterocles > Pterocles orientalis. The sequence goes on along the minus strand of WKFP01014309.1, from coordinate 766,854 downwards.
GGCTTCACCAAGGGGAAGTCATGCTT
>WKFP01014309.1:756269-766621 GCA_011057875.1 Pterocles orientalis | reverse complement strand
TCTGGGCAAGAACAACACCAGGTTCCAGTATAAGTTGGGTACTGACCGGTTGGAGAGTAGTGTAGGGGAGAGGGACCTGGGGGTCCTGGTGGACAGCAGGATGACCATGAGCCAGCACTGTGCCCTCGTGGCCAAGAAGGCCAATGGCATCCTGGGGTGTATCAAAGGGGGGTGGTCAGTAGGTCAAGAGAGGTTCTCCTCCCCCTCTACTCTGCCCTGGTGAGACCGCATCTGGAATATTGTGTCCAGTTCTGGGCCCCTCAGTTCAGGAAGGACAGGGAACTGCTGGAGAGAGTCCAGTGCAGAGCCACGAGGATGATTAAGGGAATGGAGCATCTCCCTTATGAGGAAAGGCTGAGAGAGCTGGGTCTCTTTAGCTTGGAAAAGAGGAGACTGAGGGGTGACCTAATCAATGTTTATGAATATGTGAAGGGTGAGTGTCAGGAGGATGGAGCCAGGCTCTTCTCTGTGACATCCAGTGATAGGACAAGGGGCAATGGGCTCAAGCTGGAACATAGGAGGTTCCACTTGAATATGAGAAAAAACTTATTTACAGTAAGGGTGACAGAGCACTGGAACAGGCTGCCCAGAGAGGTTGTGGAGTCTCCTTCTCTGGAGACATTCAAAGCCCGCCTGGATGCGTTCCTGTGCGATCTGATCTAGGTGTTCCTGCTCCGGCAGGGGGATTGGACTAGATGATCTTTCGAGGTCCCTTCCAATCCCTAACATTCTGTGATTCTGTGATTCTGTGCGTTACTACATTTCAATGACTGCCTTCTCAAGGATGCTTTTCTGTATGAGAAGCAGCAGGGTACGTAATCTGGAAAGGGTAACGCATTTTCCTTCTGGCAAAGTAAATCACAGCTATTTCGCACAGTAAATCACTGGTCATATACTGATTTTATCTACTTTCATACAACAACATTATTGATAAACACCTTCATACCTATGGCATGTCTTTAGGAGCGATGCCAGTTGCACATATGTACATCAACAGAATAACTTCTCCCTTGCTTATCCCCCAGGCAATACTTAATATACAGTTAGATATTATCTTGCTCATACTATCTGATATTTCAGTTTACTACATAAAGTACACACCTGCTTCTCTTATCTTCTTTATACTGATCTAAACTGATTATGAAAAGAAGTATTTTAAAACCTAATGATACCTAATGGAAAAAAAAAGTCGGTTATGTGCAGGCAAAGAGAAGAAAACAATAAAAATGTGGTTGGCATTCAAAATAAATCTAAACCATCGTATTTAACCTTAACAATTATTCTCGTTAGTATACGCTCTTTTGCTAGTCCCTTATTTCTAGAAGTAATTGTCATGTGTTTTGGGAGTTTCATTTGTTCTGGTTTTATAGAATTCCACTAGTTTTCTGTGAAGAAAAAAAAAATCTTGTGTTGTTTCTTTATAAAAAAAAAGAAAAAACACCACAAAGCAAGCTGTTTGTGGATCCAGCACTTCATGGCTTTAGATTTTAATTTGTTATTTAACACAGTTTTATTATGAAGGCTATAACTAGATAAGTGCTATGTACTGTACATAGCACTCCTCCTGTGTAGGGAAAATATGAATACTTAACCTCTTTCAAAGAGAGGAGAGAGGGGGAGAGAGAGATTCTTTTACCAAGTTTCAATTATGTCAGAGGCAGTTGGATGTATTTGGTTAACTTATACCTGAAATGATGCAAAAAACTCTTCTAAAATCAATGAAGGTCAATTATATGAATACTGTTCTCAGCATCTTAAAGCAGCTGTTACAAACAGTAGGATGATTGTAAGGGGAAACACCAAAATCTTCAATTCTAAATCTTCAGGTGTGTGGGCTGTTAAGACCCCTAATGTTGTAGTTTATTCTGTGTTCATTTCCTTTTGCATTTTCAGAAGTTATTTCAATTGAATCATTTATGGTTCTTCCATTCAGATTATAACAGCTATTTTGGAGCGGAGAACCCTCAATGGCTGTATATGAGACATTGCCCGGGGTGCCTCCAAGATGCTTTTGAGCTGGGTAAGGAAATCACTGAGTGTTGACACATTCTCAAAGCACTATGGCATGGATTGAGAGCATAAAGTTTATAAACTGTATTACTGACCTATTGTTGTGGGTATTACTGACAGAATAGACTATATCAGTTTCCTCTGAAATATTAAAGAGAACCAAATAAACATTTTTTGTAAAAAAAAATATATGTAGCAAGTATTTTAAAAAATTAAATACAATATCTAATCTGTATGTTGTAATTCATACATAAAAACCTTAATTCATCATTACCCACTTCTGATATGTCTACTTTTACTGTAGTAGCCATTCAATGTATAATATTATATTAATGTAATGTCATAATAGTATATTAGTATAGTGGTGAGGTAAACCATACTCAGCTTTTTACTGTGACTTTAAGGTCAAAGCTGTTTCTGCAGGCATAGCTTAACCAATATGCTAGTTTAAGACTTAAATTCCCACTCAAGCTGTAATTCCTGGATCATCTCTTCCATCAATTTATTACCTAATACACTCGTGTTCAGTTAGGAGCAATTATCTATCATGACTCATTTGCCTTTTTGGATGTGGACACAGGCAACTAAAAACATATGGGCTAGTGAACTTGAACCTGCGTGTGAAGGACATTATAGACATGGGGTGTCTGTGTAGGGCTTTCATTGAGTGTGCGTTAACAGAAGAAATCAGAGAAAGCTTTCTGTTTCTTGTTCAAAAGCCTGCTGATGAGTATGATGATTGGGATAGTCCAGCACAGGTGTGATGCTAAAACCTCCCAGGAGCTGGCACAAAGATGGCTCCATGATCCATTTCCCTCCTTCTCTTTTTAAGGTTAAGCAATGTCCAGGGAGAGTGTATATTCTCCTGTAGAGAAGGATGTTCTAGCTTTTTTAATGTTTGAATAATGCTCTTTGTAATGTTTTATCCAGCTGAAATCCAGCTGAATCAGCTACAATGTCTCCAGGATTTTTCCAGAAGGTAGCTCAGGCTGTGCACTGTCACTAATTCAGTTGCAAGTTCACAAAGCTAATACTGCCCCGTGTGCCACAGGTACTGTTTTAATAGCTGGCTTTTTGTTAAATGCCCAAATCTTAGATGCTCCATTTCATGTTGTAATTAAAGCTTTCTATTTTACAACAATGTAAACATGCAGAAAAATGGTTCCTATTAGAACTTTAGAATTAAAAACAAAACCAAAGAGGATGTTTCCCTTTAAAAATAGGCTTTTTGCAAAAAGTTCTGTGGGAAGCTGCTATATAGTGGCTACTTGATTAACTGTAGTAAGCTATAGGCTGTGTGATGTATTTGGTAAATAGAAGAAATAAACTTCCCACACAAACAAACAGACAAACAAATAATAAATAGGTTGTATGTGCAAGGGAAGTTTATATTAATCTGTAGTTCCTGCCATTATCCCACACCAGGTGTACATAGATGGGTCTCCAGTGTGTTAATTCCACAGAGTCCAGTAGTAAATCTCAGATTAGATTGTAGTAATCCATCTTCATCCTACTGAACAAAATATTTCTTATACTATTTAGTATTAACTGGCCATATGTAATAGAAGCTGGAGACTGGCTAATACTTTTTTTTTTCTCTTTACTATCAAGAACTAGTGAACTATATTATACATGAATGGCTTGTAAAATTACTGGTTTATATTTCATAATGACAAACAAGTTTGTGTTCTAAGATTTAAAATTATAAATGTAAAAACCATTATCTCCTTTATTTATTCAAGATTTTGGAATGAAGCCCTGAACGCATATGTAAACTTCTGGGCCTCCTTTAATGTCACAGGCTGATGCAAGTGTAGATTTCTTGAAAACATGACAGTTTCCAGGTTAAAAAAAAAGAGTGCCATAGTGGTAAACCCATTTTGATTTATATATAAAATGTAATAATTGCTCATTCTGTGCATGTAACCATTTTCAACTGTTTATTTGAGGTTTTGAATAATTTTAAAGCATCTGCACTTAACATTTGTCTGAAAAATATTTGTTTCGCCTCCACTAGATTACTAGCTATCAAAGATTACCTCTTAGCTCAGTAATATCCCCAGTGTGATCAAACATTACAGAGGCAGCCATCGTCTCTTCCTCATACGTTCAGAACATGTTCTGACTGTGGAGATGCCTGGTTTGTTCTGGATGTGTTCCATTTTTGCTTCAGCTCCCTTTCCTACTTGCTACAGTAAGAATAGCTAATGGAAAGAATGGAAAGTGTCCGTTGTGGCCTGACTTCAGCTCTTGATCAATTTTTGTGATATCCCCGTTGTGAGGTGGAAAGTCAACAGCTAAATAAATGTAAAGAAAGTTCTCCGGTTAAAGTTCAAGATATAGGTCATAGAGCTTATTGGTTAAGCCACCAGTGAGTATGAGTTTGTATAGCAGAATTCACTCCTGTAGAATTTGGATTTATTTCCCCCCTCCACTAAGGCGGGGAGAGGCAACAAGCCCCCAAAACTTATTAGCTTTGTAACTTTTCCATACTACATCGCTACTGGACATGCTATATATGTTTGCTGTGAGATGACTTGTAGAATTACGACCTATTTGGTGTGGCTTTCTCCATGGGTCTTGTTTTCAATGAAGAACCTATTCACTGAATGTTACAGCATTTCAGTTGTGTGCATTTAGGCTAGGCTCTCAGGAACTGATGCTGGAAACTGTGGATCACAAATTCTGTTAATGTCATATGATTAATCATCTTGGTTATAATAGAAATCCTTTTTCTTAAAAAAATAGTAAACAATTGTATTTTGAGAAGTGTTAAAAAACTAGATGATCTTAAAATACATTAAAAGTAAAAATATGAGGATAAGTCTCTCAATTTCATAGTGATTTTTGTGAATAGTCCTATAGTCATTGGAACATTCAAGCCTATGCCTTGCCTACCAGTCTTAAGTTCTAGTACGTGTATACTCCCTGAATTATCATAGAATCATAAAATCACAGAACCGTTTGTGTTGGAAGGGACCTTCAAAGATCATCTAGTTCAACCCCCCTGCTGTGGGCAGGGACATCTTTCACTACATGAGGTTGCTCAAAGTCCCATCCAACCTGACTGGTTTGAAGTGTTCAAACTTCGTTAGCATTTCAAAGCAATAATCTTGCAACTGGAGGCAGGTAGAAGGACCCTTGAGACCTTGTAGAGTTTCTCTTTGAGATTAATAGTTCTGGATGTAAATTGCTACCTATTCAGGTCTTTTTAGCTGAATGAAGGCATATTTTGAAAACAAGAATAGATGAAGGCCATAAACAAAACAGAAAAAAATGGGAGCAGGAAAGAATGGGCAGGCAGACATTGTAATATTACAAGTTCTTCATTAAAACGTGGTTTTGTCAGATTAATACTGAGTTTCTTTTTCCCCTCAAATAGATAAAACTATCCATAGGCAGCCATAGAATATGTAAACATGTATCATAAAAATCAAATGTCTCGTCATTTAAAGGACTTCTTGGAAGTATTTGCCTCTTTCTTCAGACATCAGAATATTTCTTCCTGAACAGGCTGAGTGAAAACTTGGTACATCTCAATGATTTAAAAAAAAAAAAAATCCATACTCTGGAAGGCAAGGATGAGTTTCAGCACTGCAGGTTCTTCACACAGGATATGCTGCCCTGGCTCCTTCCTCGTTGGCAGCTCATTCATTACAGCTCATGTATTTCCTCATATGCATACTGGCACTAGTTCCTTTGGATCTGTACTGGTTGCAAGCACCATCAGCGTAGGAACTGGATTTTTTAAGGCTCTAAATTTTGTAATCCCAGATGCGTTGGGGTTCTTCGATGTAGAAAATTCCCCAGGTCACAATGCTGTCATTGTTCTCAGTAGGAAGCCTTAATTGCAGAGCTACTTGGATAAGAGTTGAATTAGCTGGCAGAGTGTTGTCTGGAAAATCTTTCAGCTGTGCAATGTTATCGCTTCCCCTACATCCCCCCACCCCCGCCCCTGAGGATTCCTAGCCTACTGCATTTGGTGAGATACATATGTTTTCCCCAGCTACAGGAGCTGTGAAGGGTTCCTCTGGGATATCTAAGTATAAATACCTAAGTGTGTCTTCAGTTGCTAGGTTATTTTTAGTCAATGGGTGGTTACCAAGTCATCTATAATTATGCTGTTAAATCTGTCAGAGCAGCTACTGCAAAGCTAGGTGCTCCCTGTAACAGGTTGAGTGTATAAGGTAAAATGAAAGAGGACAGAAGCGGCTTAAAGACTTGTATTATATAAGGGGAGAGTGCTTGATGAGCACATATGTGTGAGATGATCCATGAGTACAACATGGATGGAGGAACATGGTAACATAGCTTGACTATGCTACCCATAGTACCTGTGAGTGGCATACTGTGTCATTTCAGATTTGTTTTTGGGGCCAAAAGCTATTACCAACTGGTGACTGCTATGTGGCATAAAGTGCAATGAGGTTCCAATGGGCAACTGTCCACATGACATGAACTGCTGGCACAGCTCTTTCTCTATAAATAGAAAAGAGGAAGAAAATCATACCTAAAAAGAAAGTTAGTAAGACAGTAGAAAGGAGACAAAAACACCAAAATAATACAACTGAAAATCAAAAGGAAACAAAATGACTTAAAAAAATGTTTTAAGTAGACATGATGCACTGTAGCAAGGAAATTGCACATTGGTTATTCTAAAATATCTAGGCTGGACTATGTCTCTTATGAATCTCCCACTAGGAGAAAGAACAGGAAGCAGAGTTTGGTCTGGCAAATACTTACTGAAGACATATTAGCATATCCCCTAATTGGGTAAGTGAAGGAAAAACAAGTGAAAAATTTTAGGTGGTCATGAAAGGAGATGATCAGATGGCTGTGCATTTGTGGTTCTTGTGGTAGCTGCATCATATCACAAACCAGAGATTAACAGAATCTTTTTAGAGATTAATTTCTACTCCCGTGGCAATTGTACAGCATCAGCTGAAGATCAGTGATGAAATGTTGAGGACTTCTGTAGTTCTGACTAGCCCTGTAGCAAAGAAGTGTGAACCAGCCATTGGCATGCAGAGAACAGAGGGAAAAAATAATTAAAGGCTGCAAAACTAATTGGTGGAAATATATCCATCTGTATTCATTACTATATATTCAATATATCATCTATTTTGGTTAGATTCAAAATAGAAGAAGATTTATAATGCCACTTAAGGCATATGTGAAGGATGAACTGGGTAAATTTCAACAAAATAAAATGTTATCAGGAGAAATATTCCAGCTGAGAGAACCACTGGGCTGGAATAATCGCCTCAAGTGACTGGTGACAGACTATTGCCTGAGTAACTCAAAAGTAACAAAAATGAAATCCAGTGGGCATTGGCAAAGGTTTGGTCTAGATAACCTAATAATAGATATCGTCTGCTCTATTTCTTGTGATTCAAAGCCAGTAGTAGTTTCCAAATTCATTAGTGAAAATGGGCTAACGTCATCTCTTGTGCTACTGCATTTAGATCTGCATTGGCCATGTATAATTTCATGTTTTATTGCATGAACAGGAATAAAATAATCATGCAGAAGGTGTTTGACACAACTGAAAATACTAGGGGCGTAGTTACAGGTATATGGAATACAATCTGATCATGATTGTGTTCCAGGAATTTTAACATGTTTTTATTTATAAAAAGCTCAGTGGTGAAGAATAAATCTTTTAAAGTTTGGTAGAATTTTTTCAAAGAACTAAATGCAGAGTACAGATAATATTTTTAAACCTCTAGAATTGAGCAAAGGCAGCTGTCTTTGCTACAGAGTTCCAGTTAGTAACTCTGTAGAACTAGATTGAAGTTTTGGTAAAAAGAACAAATGAGCTGTTATTTCCAAAAGAGAACATATATTTGGAAATTTCGCGCTTCATTTTTGTGCCGCTTTCTCCTAAGAACTCGGAAGAACTACTATCTCATACACATTTGTTCTTGCTCCTTGATCTTCAGGAAAATGCATTCCTCACTTCATCACTACTTTCCCCAGCTGCAACAGTCTTCTGTGTTGGAAATGTCTTCCAATGCCATCAACATCCTTTAACCAGCTTTCAGGTGCTAAGCATCCCTCTTTTAACGTTAAAACACAACTGGGAAAGTTCCTGTGGAGTGGTTCCCTGTCAGAAACTACTGCTGGGACCACAGCCTTTATATTGCTGGAGATGTATGGGGTCAGAGCTCTGGCAAAACCTGAAACTTCACAGTGAGATTGTTCTGTAAATCTCTCTTGGTCTAAGCAGCTTATAAATTGTTTGACAGGTTTTATTCTGTTACTTGGGGATGCACGTCTTAATAGTCTGAAAGATAAGGGGGCATTTTTGTCAGTGGAATTTATTCAGAGAAGTCTTCCCAGAGAAGTCTATGCTGGTTAGCTCGGGATATCTTTAATGTTTTATAAATCTTTATGCAGGTGACGAGTGAAGAAATTGAAGACAGATATTTTTGAATAAGACTCACCCTATTTGAAAGGTCCAAAGCTATTTAGAAAACACAAAAACCACAGTGAACCATATTTAGTACAGCAAGTGGCGTTGCCAGGTACCACTGTCCTCTCAAATGGGAAGTCTTCTGGAATCCCTTGTTGCTATGAGACTAAATATCTCTGTACAGTGTGAGCACTGAACCAGATTTTGCTCCCACTTACTCTAGTGTGCATGTAGAGTGACTCCCCTGCAGCCGGGAAGCACAGTGCCGCATTCTGATGTCTTGCTTACAGAAGGATCTGACCCAAAGCCCACGGAAGCCCAGGAATATTTGTCTTAATTCAAAAGCTCAAAGAAGTAAGACTAGTTTAAAAGGGGAGCAGGGTTGTCATCTTGTACTTCAAAAGGACGAAGCAATTTTGGGATTTTGACCCACTGGCAGTAGGTCTTCACACCCTTTTAATCAAAAAGGAAAGTGACATGTAAATTTTTCCATAGGATTTCTCTCAAAATTTAGCATGTTCAAACTGAAAGATACATATTGCTTATCCTGGACTGCATGAACTCTTAAGTTTGAGACACTTTTAAAATCTATTCATCTGTGGACTTAAAAGCTGGTATTTCAGGTTGGCTTTTTTTTGTGTGTGTGTTTGCTTAAGTATAAAATGGGTGAATTTTCTTTAGCTACTTGACACTTTTTTTCTTTCACCCAGAAGACAAATAAACAAACAAAACCCAGCTTGAACTGCGCCCAAGCATAGTCAATTTCTCACCAAAGTACATTTCAGAATGAAAGATTTACAGTGGAATATCTCTAGTGTAGCTATGACATTGCTTTAACATTGCATTGCTGTAATCTTCAAATACAGTAAATGCGTTTATAGGGATTTGTGTGAAGTTTAAATTTCAAGAGTTGTTTTTAATGTTTCTCTGTGCGATCAGTGAAAAAATAAAAGTACAACACATCATCAACAACAAGGGAGATGTTTGCCCCATGAAAATATTACTCGTTTATTAATCTGCCCTTTCAAGCATCTGAAAACCCTCCCCCGTTTTTTTTTAATTAGCTGCTAATATTTAAGAATTACGAAAATAAATAACATAAACGCAAACATGTAACCAAAGAACTATGAAAACAAAGCTCTTGGTGTGCAAGTATTCCCTTACTTGGTTTATATTCTCAGAACTACGGATGCGCTTTCATGCCTGTCCCGGATAACCCGGGGTAACCATCGGCCATCGGTGCGTCACTGCCACTGCCGATGCGCGGTACAGCCACCGACAGCCGGAGCAGCGCAGCAACTTCCAGCTCCCTGCGGAGCTGCACGGCGGAGAAGACCCGCCGCCGTGCCGTGCCCAGCCGTGTGCAAAGCTTCCCGCGGTCCTGCGAACCGCCCATGCCGTTGCCCCTGACACTGCCTGCCCTGCTCCGCTTCAATCTCCTCTCTCCGCGTTACGCCCCCGCCGCTCGCACCCTGCCGCCCGCCCCGCTCCGCGGCACCGGCGCTTTCTCTCCGCGAGCCAGCGCACGCCGCGGTTCCGCCGAAGTTGCGTGGGGCAGGCGACCGCGTCCGCGGGCAGAGGGACACCGCGGCAACCCCCAGTCCGCTGCCCAAATCCGCGCGCCCGGCAGCGCTTCAGCGCGCAACCGTTCTCCTGGCCCCGCGCCGTCGAGCCGCCGCCAGCCGCGTGTAGCGGGCAGCCCCCGGCCGCCGGGAGCGGAGCGCGGTGCCGTGCCGCCCCCGGCCCGGGCTGCAGCGTGTCCCGGAACGGCGCGGCCGAGCGCCCAGACTCCGCGGAGCGGCTCCGCACAGCAGCACCTCCCCGTCCTTCCCCCCCCGCCCGGCTTCTCCACTGCGGCTATGTCCTTCCCCTGGAGTGGGAGGGCGGCAGCAAAATCGTAGCCTTGGTCTTTTTTTTTTTTTTTTTT